>CAOLHI010001368.1:0-391780 GCA_948474755.1 Ctenosaura bakeri
TGGTGCTAACATTCCATTTTCAAACTCCTATAGAATCCTGGGGTTTGTAGTTTAGGGAGGGGCATTTAGAATTTTCAGCCAGAGAGCTCTTGGGCCTCAGGAAACTACAAACCCCAGAACTCCACAGGGTGTTGAAAGTGGAATGATAGCACTATAACAGGCCTTATGCTTTATTTACAACAGTTTTACATTGGCTTTAGTCACAATCGGCCTCCAAAGCAGCTTACGATCCCCCCAAAAGGTGATGATGGCAACCTGCAGTAAGTGATAAATATATCATCTTATAAATGGAATTCCTTTAACTTGCTGCAGCAGGAATCTACAGGCAATCACCTACAAGGGAAATGGCTCATTCCCTTATGAGTGTGGCTACCAGTCCCTTTTTGGGCACCGTTCAGAGGGCTGGCTGTAAAAATACTCTATAACAACTTGGGTCCAGGATTTTTGAAGAGATGTATGAGCATGAAATTTTCAGAAGAAGCCATCCTTAGAAGCATGTTTAAGATGACATAACAGGGGACCTTCTCATTGGCAGCTCCAGTAGATGCATTTCTATATTACAACTTACTTTGTTTTTCTATTCATACTGTAAGGTACTTTGAGCCAGTTCTGGGAAGGAGGAATATATCCATTTTTCAAGGGTTCACATCTTGGCCATATCTAAAAGTGAACAGGACTTGGGGATGAAGTTACGGGGAAGATAAAAAGTTACCCTTGTTTCCCCTACAATAGGAATTCTGCCCTCCCTATGAAGTTTTCATTCTGTCCTCAAATTTGTAATAGTTCAGTGACTTCAAATTTCAGTTGAAGATTTAGAAATACAGTGTAGGAATCCAAAGAAAAAGGACAAACAAAATGACCAAGGAAATGTGGACACAGCAAATACAAATGTTCTAGATATTTACAATTATCCATGTCTTGCTGTCTGCAGTGCTAGAAGATTAAAGAAAATATTCCTTTGGGGATAGCCAAGTTGTTATCTGAGGGGTAATGCCCTCATTTTGTGCCACTGTAACTATCCCCATGACTGGACGAAATCAAAAAGTAGCTGTACCACATATTCAGACCACTTACAAATATCTATTCATCTCCCTCAATCATCCCCCATTTACACACCCGCACAACTCTTTGCTCCTCATTGCTTGTGTAACTCATTCTTTCCTTTTGTTTTCCTGTGAATGCATTCCCCATGTGGGATTCATAATAAAGAGCCCATAGAGATGGCCCTTTTAATAATCTAGAGAGTGTTCTGTTTACTTATTTACTTGCTGTTTACTTACTGCCTTGATCCCACAAGTGGGGCTGAAGATGGCTTGCAGGTGAATGCAGTTAACACAGAAAAAGAATAAAGGCATGGGAAAAAAATAAAATACAATTTTTAAAATATGCCAATAAAATATCATATCATCCCTGTTAAAAGCCCCCTTTGCAACAAGTGAATTCCCTGCAGTGGAAGACTTTTCACATTAGACAATTGTAGCACCTTAATGGTTGTGGCCACCCTCCCTCTAGCAGTGGATTTGCACAGACTACACATGTGCACTGCAGCATTAAGATGCTCACTTTACTGCCACCGTGCCACATATTGTTTTCTGGGAGCATATTTGTGCCTGGAAGTCACCTCCCTCCCATGCCAATGGCTGTCCTGGGAGCAATGTCTTCTTTGTGGAATGTTTGTTCATTCATTGAATGTGTCACTTGACCAAACCATAATTTGGAAATGTTACTTTTGGATTACAGCTCACTGAATCTGTCATGATGAGTTGCTCCTGTCACATGTAAGCATCAGTATATGTAATAGCTGCATTGGATTCAACAGGACAGAGTTTGCTAAGCTCTAATATGTGTCTATTTCTAATTGCTACCTACAATGATGTATCCAACCAGTTGGAACATTTAAAGTATCACAAAGTTCCAAATGGGAAATTGCTCTGTGTTCAATGTCAACATGCAATGGGCATAAGGAAAAGAAAAGAAGGGAAGCAACAGAATCGCAAGAAGGTGTTATGAGAATGCATACCGAAGGAGACAGGAGCTTGCCCCAGCTCCCATGATGAAAATTCTATCTATCTATCTATCTATCTATCTATCTATCTATCTATCTATCTATCTATAAGCCTGGAAAAGTGCCTGTTCTGAGAGTGTGATCTGACATGTAAGACTTTAACCAGCCTTTGATACATGCACCAAAATTTGTCTGGAAAGGTATAAAACTTAGATACTGTAGTCTCAGCAACATTTTGGTATTGTTGTGTTGCTTGCTTTGCTGAAATAAACACTTCTGTTTGAAACTCTGAGTGAAGTTTTTGGAGACCAACTTAGTCAGGACATAACAAACCCCCAGGAGTATCAAACTCTGAACTACACAGCATACAATATTCTCCTCCTTTTTTCAATGGGATTCTGTTTGTTTTCTTGCTCTCTTTCTTTTTCCTTCTTTCTGGTTAGGTCAGAAAAGAATATGGTGAGGATTAAGAGCTCCTTGTAGGTGCAAATGTTCCAATTGTCTTCTTCCTTGTTTACAGCCAAGCGAATCCACAGCCCTGTAATGCCTAGTAAATGAATCAAATAGGTGTTCCAAGCCCTCTGGGCTGATTTTTTTTTATTGAGTTGATGTGTATGAAATTACCTAGTCATGGAGAAAAGAGATTGCTCTCCCTCTCTCTCCCCGCACCCCATTCCCTCTGAGACGTAATATCACATTCCATGTATTGAAAAACCATTGTAATTTGATCAAAACTGTCACCTCCATCCCATAATTTTCTCCCACCTAAATTAAACACCGTGGAATAATAAAAACAAAATCTCAGTGTCTTGAATTTGATCTACATGGGTGTGTTGGGGAGGGGGAAGGAATTCAGAAAGATGAAAGAGGAAGAGAGAGTAACAGCAGAGCTTACCTGAGAGTGAGGTGGCCAGATGCAAAAGAGAACGGGCTTAGAATAAATTGCTCAGAAAGTGAATTTCAGTTGGTGTGGCTTATTACTATTGAGGTCACAGGAGCACAACCTTCTTTTGCATTTGGTCACCCTGCATGTTAGCTAGTTCATTTTGATGTTCTCATCCCTGCAATTTCCAGAATCATATCTCTTTTCCAAGCAGTAACAAAGCTTGTGGGCAAGCATCCCAGAGGCACAAAGGAGAAATACTCCCAAGCTCGACCTGTTGTAATTCCCTCTTCTGTACAGTCATTGAAGTTATAGGGGCCTGTCCTGTAGTTCACCTGGCAACCCTACTCTCTCAGCATTCCCACCACTGGGGTCATCATCTCATAGAAATAGCTATGGGTGCAGATGGGAGACAGAACGGGGACATTGCCCCCACAATAAGAATTCAGCCCCTCCCAAATGAAATTTTCCTTTGGTCCCCAAATTTCCAGCATTGCTGTAAGTTAAAAACATAACCACAGTGTTGACAAATACAGCGTCAGTATCCAAAGAAAAAAGGACAAGCAAACTAGCTCAAGGAATCCAAAGACAGCAAGCATCAGAGTTTCTAGGTGTGAACAAGTTTTGGTACCTTTTTCCTTGCAATACCAGAAATTTGGGGAATAAAGGAAAATGTCATGGGGCGAGGGAAGAATTGTTACTTGGGGGGCAATGTTTTCATTTTGTGTCCCCCATAGCTACAACCCGCAAGGCAGTCCTTTTAAAAAAATAAGTCTCTAATCCATGCGTGAAGGCACACACCCACAAACACAATGCCTTCCTGCCTGGAAAGCAAGAGAAGAAGATAATGGTAAAAGCATGCTTCTTCTCTCTCAGAATTCGAGGGATGTTAGAGCTGCTGCCCGTATCGCAGCTCCCATTCTCTTACCTTCTTCTTTCAGTGACACAGACTGGGAGGAAGAGTAGAGGACTCCCAGTAGCCCCAACTGGCTGAGAGCTCAAGAACCTAGCCCTTTATGAGTCAGCCCATCCACACACTTGCTATCAAGTCTTTATTACAGTCTATAACCAGCCCTGAAAGAGAGAGAACATGCAACAAGATGAATTAAAACAAATGAGCAACAGAAGGAATAAAGAAGAGATTACACTTCTAAAACTATCAACCTTTTAGATCATGTAGGAAGCAATGGCAGAAATTCAGGGAAAATAAATATTGTAGGAATAGTCAGAACTGGCCCGGAGTATAGGAAGAGAGATGCTATCTGGATACCCTCTCCCCTTCTCTCGAATCTGGCAAATTGATCTGAACTGGAAAAATAATAATGATGATGCATTTGTTTACAGTTCCATTAGCTGAAGGAACAGTGGCCATCCTCTGCTGTGCGTGGTCTCATTAAAGTGAGCAGATGTTAAGATCAATGGCTGCTGTCCTAACTGAGGGAGGCATATTTTGTTTAAACTCTGCCATCTCATCTGCTTTGCTTTGCTCTTTGCCTTTTACGTTGGTACCAAAGAACATGCACCAGATTCCCTAAGGACAGCATGTCAGATTCTGTGTGAGGCATATGGAGATCTTGCCAAATAATTTATCTGAAGGCAGGCTCCGGTTTTCTCCAAATTGCCTTCCAAATAAGCTGAAAATGAAAGAAGCAAATGAAATGGGACCCTCTGTGAGAGGGGCCCTTTGAAAGTAAGCATGCTTTACATAGACTATTGTTGCAGGAAGACAGGAGAAAGTGCATAAAATTCCTAGTTTTATCCTCCCTTGTTCATATTTTATACAATATCATCCTATATATGTCTCCGTGTGTGTGCATGTGTGCGCGTGCGCCTTTAACATTGCCTGACAACTTATGGCAACCCTATGAATTTCATAGGGCTTTCTTGAGCAAGGAATGCTTAAAGGTGGTTTTTGCAGTTCTTTCCTCTAAAATATATCCTACAGCAGCAGGTATTTGCTGGCAGTCTTCCATCCAAGTACTAACCAGAGCTGGCCCAGCTTAAATTCCAGGATAAAATGTCTTTAGGATATTTAAGGCTGCTTAGATGTAAGTCCCACTGAGTTCAATAAGCAGATGTGTAAATGGCAGCGTTGACAGCTGAAATAGGGAACAGGGGTCCTATCCCTTTAACAGTTGTGTAGACAAGGGAATTTCAGCAGGCATTGTTCACATGACAAACATAAAGCCCCCAGAGATGAGCAATACTTGCTCATATTCCCTCTTCAACACCTCCATCAAAGAGGCATTAACCATATTTCTTTTCTCACCTGGCAAATCTAGGGACCTTTCCTTACTATACTGTTATAAAGCTATTATTCCCCTTTCAACATCCTGTGGAATTCTGGGGTTTGTAGTTTACTGAAGCTAAAGAGCTCTCCGGCTGAGAATTCTATATGACCCTCCCTACAAACCCCATGACTCCATAGGATGTTGGAAGTGGATTAATAGCACTATAACAGCATAATGTGGAAAGGCCTTAGGATGCAGCCATATGCCTACATCTAAATCTTAGTCCCAACTATAGTTTGTTCTATTGGATCTATAAGAATTTTGGTTGTCTGGAAGAGGATGGAAGCCGCATGATTAGTTAGCAGAACAGAGATCAGTAAGCCAAAGAATCAGTCAGTAGCTGAGAGAACAAAGAAAAGCAGAAGGATGCCCAAAATAAACAAATAAATGAAAAATAATCAGGATCCAGTCCAAGTTACCAGAAGCAGGGCAGGGTCTCCAAGCTGGCTTGGGTGTCTTTCACACAAAACAAGTGATAGTCATTACTTCCAGGGTCAGAGGGCTGTTCAGTGCCTGCCTTATCTAGGAAGGCTGATGGTTCAGTGACAACAGCTGTGGCAGCTCCAATGGAGTTGCAGCCCCTCTCCAAACACTCTTGTACCACTGCTATCCCAGAAGAGGCATGGCACTGGTAGACCAACACTTAACAAGCTACATTGTAGCAGGGATGGGAATCATGTGGTCCTCCAGATCATGTTGGACTTCATCTCCCAGCAACCCTAGCCAGCATAGCACAACAAGCTCAAGAGGCCTTAATGATTCCCAACTCTGATTGAGACCACTGATTGCAAAGAGCCATTATCTTGCAGCTGAAACCAGTTAGTATCCCAGAATTATCCTCCAAAACTTGTAAATCCACTATTCTCCAGATCTTCTGGGAAAGGAATATTCTGTGCCAGATAGTCACCAAGTCAGGCAGAATATGATAGGAAAGTCCCAGAATGGTTTCTCAGTCCTTCCTACTTCCAATCGGACAGGTGGGAAACTTGCTGCAGTCCACACACAAATGATATTTGGTCCAATCTTTTGCAGACCTTGGCCTAACTTTGAAAGCTTTTTTGAAGTGTTCAGTTCTGACCTATGCAAGAGCAATCTACTCTTTCGGCAACCCCCTACTAGATTAGGTCAGAGACAGAAGGAGAACAGAGAGGAAACATGGTGGACTGAGGAAGAGGACCAACCCATTGCTGACATACAGCAGTTTACAGATTACCCCTGAGAGACTGTAACTGCTGAAAGAAAAGGTTATTCACTTCTAGGTTTGCCAGGTCAGGACTTTTTCAGGCTCAGCAATTTCAGGGCTAAAGCCTGAGACCTAGAGATGACCCTTTGAAATGGCACAGGAGGTAGGCCCAGATACTACGAGGTGACATAACAGGCAGCCCCTTGTGATGTCATTAAGAATGATACATTGAGGATCAAGTACAGCAGCACAGAGTGTGTGCCAAAATACATGGCTCCTGTTATAAGCATTTGATGGAGGGGTAATGAGGTATGTAGTAGATCAGGTAGCTATGTAGGGGTATAGTCTGCTGGAATGCTTCAAAGCATCAATCTATAATTGTTGATTGTGATCATGTATCTGGGTGACTGTGGTCTGGGTCACCAAATGGTTAATTGCTTTATTGTTTGCTGCTACAATGTCTTTGAGAAAGGGGTTGTAGATGACAGGGGGTGAATGAAAGTATCAGTGAGGTGTTATGAGAGCTGGCATTGCTCACAGACAAGAGGGTAGGAACTTGTTCCTGCTTCGAGGATGAAAGATATGTAAATAACAGAAGGTCTGGGAAAAAGCCTAAACTGGTGGGATGATGTGAGATTTATGACCTTTACCAATCACAACTTTGCATGCTGAAATTTGTATGTCAAGGTATAAAACTTCTAACCAACCCATCCGCTGTAGTCTCAGCAACTTCTAAGGGAGTCTGCTAGATTGCCTGCTTGCTACAAATAAACCCTGCTGTTAACCTCTGAGTGGAGTTTGTAAAGGACAAGTTACCCAGTGTATGACAGTATGTTAGTAGAATGTTGCTAGAGTAAAAAAATGTCAAGTCTAACAAATTGGAAACACATTCATACACCAGCTTTTCAAGGTTGTGTTCTTTCCCTGCAATTCCTCCTCTTCACCCCGAGGACTGGAGAAGAGGGGCCAGGTCCTGAGACCTGAGAAACCTAGTTGGGACAAAGCATTTTTGACAGGTAGAACGAGTAAAGTTTGGGCAGATTGGCAACTGTAGCCTCCAGCCAAGCCACCTATGGCTTAACTTGTGTTATGGTCTTTTAGTCTGCCAAAGGATTGTCCCCCACTGACTTAAAACAACCAAGAAACTCACAACAAACCCTTTGGCAGCTGCAGTCTATAGAGCAGCAAGAAGCATACTGCATAATGCTCTGTAAAAATGAGATCCTAAACAACTTCAGGGAGCAAAACTGGAAGAATAACAATGCTACAGCTTTTGCACAAAAGCTTTTAGTGCCCCTCAAAGGAAAAAATGGGGACAAAATTAAAGAAAGTGATTTAGAAGGAACAAAAAAAAAAATACAGATTGTTCTTTCCTGTTAAATGGGAACTTTTGGAATATATACTATCCAATTACAGAAGCTGAAGGGTGTTTTTTTTAGTTTTTTTTTTAAAGTTAACTATAAATCTTAAGTTTCACTATCTGCCCTGTGGGGTCTTTACAAACTGTTTCACACAGGGGTGGGGGTGCCAGTTTCTATCTGCTCCATCTAGCAAAGCCAATGGCCAGAGATGAGGGACCTGGAGGGCTTCACATTCCCCATTCCTGTTGATGACTCCTTTCTAATTGTTACAAATTTTTGGTTTGTTCCAGAATGCCTAATTGTATATTACTGAGGAAAATGAAATGTAGGCTTTGGGAGGAAGAGGTAAGATTGGAGTTGAAAGTGAGAGTGTAACTATTTGCTAATTTCATTCTGGAAGGAAGCAACAAGTAATTTTAGCAATCTTCTTCCTACTGGGAGAAACTCTGTGAAAACTGCAGTTTTCAAAGACTATTTTCAGTTTTGGGGGTTTTTTTCTGTGCAAAATTTATGGGGAAAGAGGGGGGGGTTTGCACAGAAAATTCTACTCCCTGCACTGAAAATTGTTTTTACTTCCTAAAACGTGCACATTTGGCACAGAGTGTGTTCCAAACTGTGAAGATCCTCTTCAGTCCAAAATTCTTCATGTCTGACATTCCCAACACTTGAAAAACACATTTTTCAACCATGTTTGAATATCCTTTCCATCTTTAGTTGAAAGTGATGGCATGACAGGAAATCTCTAGTTCTGCTGTTCATGAACCAGGGATGGGAAACATGTAATCTTCAGGTTTTGTTGTACTGTTGTTCCAGAAACCCTCATCATTGACTGTATTGGCTATGGCTAATGGGTGCTGCAGTCCTCTTGAAGGGCCATATGTTCCCCACCCTTGTGTTCAACAATCCCACATTACAGTCAAGTGAACTTGCTTTGTGTTGAAGCAGCAACAGCCACCTCCAACGTCTACAAATAACAACATATTGTAAAAATTAAGCACTTCTGTATACATCTAGAATTGAGAGTGGCTGGGAGCAGCTAAATGCTCACTTCAGCTGCTCAGAAGGTTGTGGAGGGAACCTCTGCTGTTAAAAATGCTAATTATGCATTAAGAATTGGAAACAATTCTCAGGACATGTTCATCTGCATGATCATTAAATGTTCCAGACTGAGTTTTGTGTTATCTTTTGGATAGTCTTCCTTTTCAAAGGCAGAGCCCAGTATGGCATGCTTTAAGCAGGTATAGATTGCTTGCTTAAAATGTTCCCACTCACCTACTCCAATGATGTACAGTAGGATTTTGACAGACTGTGGAGAAGTTACTTTTATGTCAACTGACTATGGTGGTGGGAGAATTCTAGGTGTCTGAGTCCAAAAATGTTAACTTGGAGTATGTGGTGTGGTATTTGGTGTGCCTGTGTGCCTAAGTGAGACATGTATGTTTGTATGCATGGGTTTGCAGCCCCTGGCAACCTGCCCAACACCCTATATGCCTTTCAGTTAGGTGGAACCAAGCAGAGAGCTCCAAGCAAAGACGAATGAGGAAAAAAATGACACTTGTGGAAAGTTTCAAATGGTCTTCCAGCCCTTGAGGAGAGAACAGGAAGAATGTAGGAGGTACTTCACCCTAAGAGAGGACTGGAGATGGTCCAGCCAGTACATTCAGAGCAAATGGAACGGGGCCAAGCTGAACAAAGTACTCCAAATGAACACACTTTGCTGCATTTGGAGAGATTAAGGAGGTCACTCATGGACATCTGTGACTCACTAAGAGTTAGTGTGGATCTGTACTGACAACTGCACACTACGCTTATGACTAGAGACAAGCAGAATTACCTGAGACCTTATTCAGAGGAATTATCCTTACAACACATGACCCCCAACTCTGCTTCTTGAGGGCTTGGTATAGCATGTTGCTGCATGTCTTAAAGTTAATTCTGACTTATGGCAACATTAAGGTGAACCTATCACTGGGATTTCTTGGCAAGATTTGCTCAGAGGAAATTTGCCCTCACCTTCCTCTGAGACTGACAGAGTACAACTTGCCCAAGGTCACCCAGTTGGTTTTCATGACTTGTGTGTGCACGCAAGTTACCTGTTGACTTATGGTGACCCATGAATTTCATAAGGGTTTCCTAGGCAAGGAATTACTCAGAGCTGATTTTGCCAGATCCTTCATCTGAAATATAGCCCACAGCATCCGATATTCATTTGTAGTTTCCTATCCAAGTACTAAGCCTGATCCTGCTTAGCATCCAAGATCAGGCAGGAAGTGGTGCCTTTAGGAAATTTAGGCCTTAAAACTCTGGTTTTTTGTTGTCCTAGTCCAACACTCAAAGCCCTTCATCATGACTCTGCCCCAACAGCTCAGGCCAATTCCTTCCATACACCTCTGATCACTGCAGAATCTCATTCATTGCTCTGATAACTTGGGCAAGTGTGTACTCTAAACACTCCTTGCTGTTTTTCTCAGTACTTGGGAAATGGGGAGCTGGTAAGAGAAAGAGGGAGAGGCAGTTTGGAGACAGTTGTAGAGATTAAGACTCAGCCCAGAGAACAATTGAGCTGCCTTATGAACCACCTGACATTTTTATACAATCTGCATCGAAAGAGCTTTCTGCAAAGGATGGCATTCCCCTCCAGCTGAAACAGAGAAATCATAACGAATCTGGACATTTTAATTTGTATGCAGATGAAGGTGTTACCAGGGTTACTTTTGTAGTGCTTAATGAGTAATTAGCAGTTTGCACAGAAGAGATGCCTCTCTTCAGCCTCCTGTATAGCTGAGGTAATGATCAGACACTGGGAAGTTCCTCCCAATTCCAAGTGATCTCACCACGTTTTCTTTTCATAAAGAAAAAAGTAATCAACATGATCTAATTCACAATGAAAGGAATATGTTTTCAGAAAAAGAAAAAAGGAGGAAGAAACGGGAAAAAAACTGAAACACAATATTAGCAGACTAAACTAAAATGCTAAACACTAACTTACTGAAACACAAAAGGGCTTTGATTCTGTTCCAAACAGAGAATGCCAGAGCTTAAGCCCAATTGTGTCTTCCTCCATCAACACAATCCTGTCCATGTTGGCACTTCACTTCTCCTTTCTTGCCACCACTGGGTCAATTGTTGACTCAGTGAGCCACCCCGAACTCCCCTTTACCAGGGGGATCTGCTGTCCCCGATTTCAGGGTTCAATTGTTGGAACTGAACCTCAGGTTCAGCCACAGCCTGGAACAAAATAGCTCAGGCTGCTATCTATGCCAACATTACAGCTGGAAGTCTCTTAGGCTGGCTTTTAAAGGGAGCTGTTCAAGGTGCTGAACATTATCCTTAAACTAGGTTTAGCACCCAGGACAACTTCTTTAAAGTCTGGAATAAAACCTAGAGTAGATTTGCCACATCCCTACCATATGGAAGAAGGTCTTCCTTGATATGCACCTTGGTTGTGGAACCCACCTCCTCAGGGACCTGGTGTTGACACAGAATTCATCAAAGCACCAGCCTGGTTCTTCAATGAAGTCTTTGTAGCCTGGTGGCTATGGCTTACCTATGGTCTATCAGGTTGTGGATTTCTGGACATTGTTTTGTCCTGTTGAATTGTTTTAAATTGTTTTAATTTTAATAAATCACTGGAGATGCCTGTACCACACCTTCACGTTTCTAGATACAGGGTGGGATATAAACACATTAATAAATAAAAAGTAAGTTGATACAAGGCCGTTTTGTTGAGCTGCCACTGCTTGTTCCACCAGTGACAAGGATGGATATAGGAAACACCCAAACTTCAAGGCAGATCCCCTTAAATCTACAGGGAGTACAGGCACTTCCGGAACAGGTTGAAAACTGCTCAGCTGAGCAGATGAATGGCTCATTGGCTACACTTCCTATCATTTCAACCCAACCGTAGCTGTGCCAGGCACGTCCATATGAAGGTAACACTTCATAAAGAGATACAGGATAGGAAAGATGTAAATTGTGCCTGTTATTATTACTACTATCTCCCATGAGTTTTATTTATTTGCTTCTCCTTGATTTATAGACCACACAAATCTGCTCACACTCTGAGCTCAGAAAATTGGCCAATTATTTAACATGACAAACCAAATATGGTTTAATCAGCTCCCTGCATCTATTACACAGACACTCATAAGTATTCGCACCTCATTCATCATTGAATCTCAGAGCCAAGCTACTCAGTCAGCAGGCTTCTGTGAGGCACCTGTTGCTGGACTGCACCACTTCCAAGGGCAAGTGGAGATATCAAAGTTTGGAATGGGCTCCCATAAAGAAAACTCATGATACAAACAAAATTGCAATATTGTGAAGAAGGCTAATCTAGATCCTTTGCCAAGATATCAACAGTTTGTTGTTAGGCTCTCTCTGTATATGTGAGGGAGATGTCTTTGTGTATGGATATATGCACATACACACAGAGAGGGAGAGCAGTTCTTATTATTATCATTTGCCATCAAGTTAACTTCAACTTATGGTAATCCTATGCATGACAGGTCTCCTAGAAATCCTTTACTAACAGCCCTGCTCAGATCTTGTAGACTCGGGGCCATGGCTTAGAATCATACAATTGGAAGAGACCACAAGAGCCATCAAATCCAACCCCCAACCATGCAGGAATACACCATCAAAGCATTCCCAACAGGTGTCCATCCAGCCTCTGTTTAATAATCTCCAAAGAAGGAGACTCCACCACAACCCAAGGCAGCGTATTCCACTGTCAAACTGCTCTTAGAGTCAGGAAGTTCTTCCTACTGACTTCCTTGATTAAATCCACTCTTGTTTTTTCTCTACTGCCTTCAGTTTTATCAAACATTGTCATCTTCTGCCATGAGTCATGTCATTTCATGAGATGCACAAAGTATTGTCATTGTTGTTGCTTTTCTGTGCCCACAAGTTGTCTTTGACCTGGGGTGATCCTATGAATAAGAGACATTCCAAAAGCCTAGTCATCAGCTGCCCTGCTCAAGTGCTATAAACGTGCATCTGTGGCTTTCTTGGTTGAGTCAATCCATCTGTCATGTGGTCTTCTTCTTTTTTCCCTATTGCTTATTACTCTACTGAGCATTATCATATTTTCCAGAGAATCTTGTCATCTCAAAATATGCCAAAAGAACCATAGTCCAGTGTAATTATTTTGGCTTGTAACAAGAGCTTAGGTTAGATTTGCCATGTACATGTGGCAGCACACAAACATTTCTTTACACTTCTTTGGTTGAGGTGGAATAATTCAAAACAAGATATAGCACTTGAATTGCCTGACTGGCTCTTTCAGATCTGTCTTCTTCTCCACTGTTATAGTGCTATTATTCCACTTTCAACATCCTGTGGAATCTTGGGCCTTGCAGTTTAAGAAGGGGCATTTTGAATCCTCAGCCAGAGAGCTCCTGGGCCTCAGTAAACTACAACCCCCAGAATTCCACAGGAGGTTGAAAGTAGAATAATAGCATTAAAACAGTATAGTGTGGAAATGGCTATACTCACCCAGAAACTATATCCTCTTTTTTTTCTTTTTTTCTTTTTTGGCCTATTCTGGAGATTAAGGCAGAATGGAGACATCTTGGTGTGCTTGTCCCACCAGGGACCATCTTGCCAAATATCTGAATGAATTTGCTATGAGTGTGACCTGGCATTTTTTTCCCCAATGTTCTTCACTTACAAGAACAAACCTGATTCTGAATACAAACCCAATAGTAGTATTTCTATAGTAACTGCTTCTTCAGCTGTGCAGTGGAGTGAGGCGGTGGTAGAGCTCCACACTGGGCAGAGAGGGAGTGTTCTTGACTCAGCAAAGCAATGCCTGCCAAATTGCTGCACTTTCTCCTTCTTATTTCCCCCTTTCTGATGTTGAGGGGGGGGTGTTGGCTAGCCACAGACATCACATTACCACCCAGGATGTTGTGCAGAGCTCTGTGGCTGTTGCTTAGAAACCCGTGGCATCACTGACACCCTTGACAACAGCAGTCTTTCTTCCTTACGCCATTCAGACTGGTTATTTGTCCTACGGGAGTGTAAGATGGAGGGGTGACCCTGGAAACTAAAGGGCCATGATGCGAGTCGAGAAACAGCTAACCAAAAGCTTTGGATCCTCATGCTAATGAGGGAGGGAGGGAAAGGTCACATCACAATCCATTTTACAAGTCATCTGGGGCACTAGGGCTATAAACAGCTGAGACTCACAGCTTCCCCAGCATGTACACCAGAGGCGACAGTTCTGTGTTCTGCAGACTGCATGTGCCCCCCCTTCATTCCAGTTTGGAGGCACAAGTCCTCCCCACTGGAATAAAGATGATGAGTTTGCAAAAGCAGCCTTCAGCAATGATGAGTTTTCTGCTTTTTCCAATAAGTTTAAAATGGTCCCTCCCTCCCCTTCTCCAATACTTTAAAGTCAGTCCCCCCTCCACAAGACTAAAAGTGAATTTTCTGACCACAGCTGGTTTTGAATTTTCTGGATTTTTTTCCCCCTTGGGTTGGAGAAGGGGCCTTGCTGAAACCCCTGAGTGATCCCAGTAGTAGAGAATTGACTCCTGGAGCCTCCCTGCCTCTGGTGTAGATTGAGACCTTTCTAGAACTGTTAAAAGATGACATAACTGCATTGCTAGTCCAAACTAGTAGTTATGGATGACTATTTTACCATGCATCTGCTACCTGCAGTGTGTGGGAAAATTCTCTTTATTGCCACTTGGAAGTGTGCAACAGAAATCAGGCAGCAGACAGAGAATGTGCTGTTCTTCAGGTGTTAACATGCAATTTCTATCATCCCCATTGTCTATGTTGGCTAAGGCTTCTGGGAATTGCAGTCTAGCAGCAACTGGAGATCCACATGTCTATCATCTCTACCATACAGGTTACCATTTTGCACACACCTGTTCCTGATGTATGGTATAATGCATTTGATTATTTGACCAAATGATACAGGGAGCTGACATAGGTAGCCATGTCACAGATGTTAACAAGCACAACTCCAACTGGTCTATGGTAAAGTTCTATCCACCTTTTGGCAATCTGATACAGACAACCAGGCTCATTCTCAGTCCATGACAGTTGTTGTTGTGTGCTTTCAAGGCATTTCCAACTTATCGAGACCCAAAGGTGAATCTATCATGGGGTTTTCTTAGCAAGATTTGTTGAGAAGGTGGTTTTCCTTTGCTTTTCTCTGGTGCTGAAAGAGTGTGACTTGCTCAGGTTTATCCAGTGAGTTTCCATAGCTGAGCAGGATTTGAACCCTGGCTTCCAAAGCCATAGTCCAGCAGTCAAAACACCACATAATGTTGGATCTCCCATGAGAGTTAGACGATTAGTCTGTTGGTTAGTCCCAACTCGAACAGGCCTACTAAGTCAATGGATGAATGGTGAATCAACACAAAAGTAAACCCAATTGATTCGATGTTTCTGCTCTAGTCAGAAGTAATGGTAGGATTTAGACCAGAAAACCACCATGTTGACATATGAATGCTATGGAATTTAATTCTTTGGAGATGAATTTTTTTTTTGGTCTTGATTTTTAAGTGAACTACCCTGAGGCACACTTTTTGCTTATCATGGAAACTAGAATACAACTCTTCAGTCTGTGCCCTTCGCCAAACTTTACAGTGTGATTCCCAGGTTGAAAATTTTGCTAACATGCATAGATTAGGGAATGCTGCACACCAAAATGCATAAATTCAGAAAGCATTCATTCACAACTGTACAGGTTAGGTAGATTCTGCATGCAAAAATGTTCAAATTGAGGAAAGCTCAGATTCACACACACACACACGCACACGCAAATCTATCTATATCTGTTCTCATCTATATACATGCATCTGTTTTGGGGGAGAATTTATTTACAAAAATCTATACGTTAGCAAAAGTCATGTTCAAAAAATGCATATGGCTGAAAATAGCATACAAAAATGCATATATCAAGCAAAAACTTTTGCACAAATATCTGTACTGGAGAATGTTGCAGATAAATACAAATTTCCATGTAGTTCTTTTTGTTTTTAAATGCTAGATTATGCAGAATGTGGAAAGAATTAAGTGAAATGGGTATGAAACTGACACAGGCTAGTTTGATAGCTCAGTCCCTGATGCAAACCATGATAAATTACTATTTACAAAATGGACCTCTGCACTGAGTCCACCCACCCAGTTGGTCCATCAATGAAATGAGCAGAGGGATCTTTTTCCTCCCATTTTACTCCTATCAGAGCCATGACACTTAACTCCAAGGCTCTGAGACCCTCAGATGAAAGGGATTTTGATCAAAGGCGGAAAAATGGCTAAGCACTCTGGAGACACAGCAGCTCTGAGCATCCAGGTATCCACCACCTTCAGTTCTAAACTGTTGTTTGTAGCAAGACTATCATCCTCCTGTCAGCTTACGGTACAGTATTAGAACAAAAGCTCCTTTCATAGATCTTTCATTTTCCTTTCACATTCTCTGGGCCGGTTCAGATCGAGTTATTAAAATGCCTATCACTCTTTCTTTGCCTGTTTAAAAATGGGTACACAGGTCCAGTGTCCTCTTTAACAGGAAGAAGGAGATGGAGGAGGCGGGCAGCAAGGACAGCAACAGAAAAAGGATATAGCTGGAGTTCTAACCAAAGAAGGAACATAGCAGCCATTAGACAGGAAGAAGCCTTGTCCCGGTCCATCCGCCATGAGGCCCTTCTGCTGCACTTTATCCCACCCTGAGTCCTAGCCCCTGGCAGACAAGGTTGTAGTAGTATGTATATTTGGGTGGCCTATTTGTTTTTTTCTTTTTTTGCCCCTAGGGACCCCTCCCCAGCAGCAACCTCTGTTCTTCAACAAGTATTCTCCAACTCAAAATTCCTGCAGTAAGTTGCAGAGGTATGAACTAAGAGCTGGAGAGTGGAATTCAAATAGGATGCTCAGCACCATTGAACAGATGGACAGAACTGGGGACTCCAAAACATCTGACGGTTGGCAAGATTTTGTTTCAGACAGTCCATCTCAGCATGGTGAGAATGCCTCCTGGGGATTCTACAACCCCCTGCCAGAGATCTCCTCTCCACACAAGATGAAGTCTGTTCCCCCCTACACTGTTATAGTGCGATTATTCCACTTTCAACATCCTGTGGAATTCTGGGGTTTGTAGTTTACTGAGGCCAAAAAGCTCTCTGGCTGAGAATTTTAAATGTCCCTCCCTAAATTTCAAACCCCAGAATTCCATAAGATGTTTAAAGTAGAATAATAGCACTGTAACAGTTTAGTGCAGAAATGGCCTATGGAAAATAGAATTGAAGATATGTGGGGGCAGTTTTCCCAACAAGTAATGACCGAAATCCTACCTGTGCATGTATCTCCACACACACATTTCTGTGCCATTACACTGCCTGTTAGCTGTCAAGCCTCAGGACGGGGATCCTCCTACTGTCACTAACTGGTAAAGAAAAGAGGGAGAGAAAGGCAGTTCAAACCACAGAGAAGCAGCAGGTCTCAGCTAAGATGGGTGGGGGGAAGGAGAATGTGTTCTCAAATGGAGTCCACCCAGATTTCCTTCCCCTAGAAGCCCAGAGCAGCCAGATCTACATGCTCTGAATCCTCTTCTTCTTCCTTCCCTTCCAAACTGGTGAGGGACAGCAGTCTTCCCAGGGCTCAAAAGATGCTTGGCATGTGATGGTTTGGGATGGAGTGCATGGGCAAGTGAACAGCCCTCTGTGCCCCCATCCAAAAAAGGACTTACATACACATAAGCTACATTTGTTATTGTGTGCCTTCAAGTCATTTCTGACTTGTGGTGTTCGATGAACCGATCACTGGGTTTTCTTGGCAAGACTTGTTCAGAGAGAGTTTGCTCTTGCCTTCCTCTGAGACCAAGAGAGTGTGACTTGTGTTAGGTCACCCAGTGGGTTTCTGTGGCTGGGCAGGGATTTGAACCCTGGAGTCCAAAGGTCTAGTCCAACATCCAAATCACTAAACCTCTCTGCATCCCTGTAAGCTGCACTTATATGCTCATAAATTACTCCAGGATGTCAGCCGCTGTGTGTGATATTACTATGTAAATGCATATTTGTTAACCTTTTACTTAATGCTTTGTGTTGGCTATATCGGGATGGGATCACTTTGCTGAACCACAAAGCAAGCATCATTAATGGCAAATGCTACACTGATAGCTCTTAGTCAAGACTGAATTCTCTCCCTCTCCTTCTTCTTGTCTCTCTTTTTCTTTGACAATTATGGCTATGCTTTGCCTATAACCAGTTGTTAAGGAAGATGAGTGGGAAGATGTGGTGGTGCTCAAGCCCTGCTTCCCTTGGGTATCCGGCTGGCCAAAGAATGGATAGACCATTGATCTGACTCAGAAGAGCCCTTCATAAGACAATGACATATTTCCCATTAGCCTTTCAGTTCTGTGCTTGGCTTTAGTGTGACAGACCAGTTTCTGGTCTGGAAGCTGACTAGTTCCTCTGGTTCATGTTATTCCATCATACAGAGCTCATCCTTGAACTTTACAGAAGGGATGGTAATTGTGTAGTTCTCCAGATGTTCTTGGACATCAATTCCTGGCAGCTCTGTAACTAGTAGCATAGCCAGTGATGAAGAATACTGGGAACTGCAGTTCAGGGATGTCTCGAGGGCCTCAAGTTCCTACCCTGGATGTGTGAACTCCCATTTCCAAATGGATTCCTTTCTGTTTAAGAATTCTACATTAAGAAAATGTAGAATTTTCTCCTGTTTTTCTGTGTTCTCCTGTGTTCAGGAAACTCGCCAATCTCTTGTCTGATTATTCATGCACCTAGTGGCAAACTAGGCTTATGTAGAACTCCCCTCTCCTTTCTTCAAGTTACAAAACATAAGACTGTGATGCAGAATCTCAGCCACTCTCCTTAATGTCCACCAACCTGGTTGTTCCCCATGATAGGTTAGACAACAGGGAATCTGATGATGGTCTGAAAGAAGTGACTAGGTGCAGAGAATTCTACAAACAGCCTGGCAGAGTTTGGGAAAGCTGGATGGGAGATTCTGGTAGTTTTAATCTCCCCAACACCACTTTCCCAAGGTCTGCAATCACTTCCTAAGCCATGCATGGCTTTAAACTGGAGGTGGAGGAAGAAGGAAACTCATTAACTCCCATCACACTAAGCCATCCAAGTGGCTTGCCATTCTCCTGATGATTCCATTGTCTGTAACAGCTCACTCCATAATCTCCATTCTGTGTCCATCCCTGTAAGATACAAGTCATGCTTGATGAGCAGTGTCTTAAAACAAATGGGATCCCCATGCCTTCCTTTGCCACTGCCACTTTGTATCAAAATCTCAGTATGGGACCTTCTCTGCTACTGCAGTGAGCCTTACTTCCAATTGCCTGTTTTCATACTTCTCCATGGTGTCCCACATCGTGACCGTCAGGAGCTCAGGATGCCAGGCCTTTCTGTGAAATAGAATTGTAGCTTAATTGGTAGCCCCAAGAGTTTTACATTGAGACAAAGCCAAAGGGAAGAAAATAAATGAGAAAAGGAAAAGAAAAAGAAGAAGGGGAAAAAAAAACAGGCTTACCAACCCAGCCCATGATATTGCTGCACTGCTGGAACCCAGCAAGGGTGAATTGCACTCATCAAGCAGGTATCCAAGAGCCATTTTCAAAGCAGGAGGGCTTTGCTTTGTTTTCTTCCCAGGGCTCTCATTTCCCAGCCTCTGAAAAGCACTTTGCTTCCTCAACAACACTAACAGACTCTTTGAAAGGAAGAAAATCACCACTGCCCCTCTAGGAGATATTGCAAGGTAAGATGTTTGAAAGGAAACTGGGATGGGGTATTCATGGCAGAGAAAGCAACTGATTTTGGACAGACTGGGAAAAATCCTGTTAGTGGCTTGCATACATTTAACTGTGGTTTATGCATGTGTAGATCTCTTTCTAAATAAAGTACAGGGGGTTATTCTCTGACCCTTTGTGCCCAGTCCAAAGCCCCCCACCCCCGCTATCAAGCTCCAGGAGGGGCTGCAGCTGTTAATGCTCTTTATCAGTGGGAAGAGGAGGATGGGAAGACAGTTCAGAAGGGGAAGGAATAGCTGTTCTTCATTCCTAGGGGAAGGAAAAAAATGGTTTCAGTCCATCTGGGAGCTCACACTCATTTCTTTCCACCTATGAGCCCAGACCAACTCCATCTTCTTCCTCTAAACTGCTTCTCTCACTCCTCCCTATTGGCAAGGAAAAGCCACTGTGGACCTCCCTGGGCTTCACAACTATCAGGGGCAGGACATGTAACTGTGTTGGTAGAGTGTTATGCTATGCACACTTATATAAGGGCTTGACCATTATAATCCAGTGGGGAGAAAAGAGCCTCTGTGATGAAGAACTTCTGGTCCAAAGGTTGGGGACAGATGAGCAGGCCCACCAGGTGCCTGGAGGATATGACTACTTCTGAATTCTAAACACGCTTGCCTCCAGTGTCAGAAGCCCATATGGATAACTGCTGAACATTATCTTTTGGATTGCAGTTCCCACTGATTCTGCTATTTAGGGAATTTTAGGACTTGTGGTTCACAAAAGTAACTTTTCCAAGCTATTCCTCTGGCCAATAAATATCAATCACTACGTAAGGCCTTTGGTCTGATCCATTCTGGCTGTTCTTATGTCCCTGGTATCTCCAACCCACGAGGAGGACATAAAGATAGTAGATTTTTCCTTTTAGTTCCTTCCCAAACTCATAATCACCCATATATTGCTTCTGAACACGATATATGTTCAGTCTTCCTCAGGTCTGAATATTGACCATTTCTTCACTAGGCTGTTATAGCGCGATTATTCCACTTTCAACATCCTATGGAATCCTGGGGTTTGCAGTTTCGGGAGGGATGTTGAAAGTGGAATAATTGCGCTATAACAGCCTAGTGCGGTAACAGCCATTTTCAGTCTTCTTCAGCTCTACAGAACATCGAGACAGTAGATTATTCCCCTGCTGATCTTTCCAACTAATAATCACATGTCTATTGCTTCTGAACACAACATATGTTCAGTCTCTCCCAGATCTATGTACTCATCATGAATGTATCCAGTGATAAATCTATGCCCTGAAGGAATTTACCCTATTTAAAAGAGAGAATGACCCAAAGAGCTTTTACTGATAGAACCTAAACTCTGCCCTGTTGCTGGGTTGCTGAAGCATTGCCCATCCCTGGTGCTGAAAAAGCAACTTCAGAAAAGGAGTCATTTTCTGATAAATGGTAGGTTTCACACTGATGCCACTAAGGTACAACCAGCTGAGATAAATAGGCAGACATGAACATCCAAATAGGATTTAAACACACACAAAAAACTGTCGAAATCAATTGCAAATGGACTGGTAACTGGCAAAGGGAGACGGAAGGAGAAAAGGAGGGCTCATATTTCTTCATTGCCACCAGCTACGCCACTGTGTTTTGGAATGGCATTAGCAAATTATTGAGCAATTCAGAGAACAAAGAATTACAATAATCAATTCCAGCCGTAATAAAAGGCCTAAGCTAAGCATTCTGCTTCAGTAACATTCACGCGGCTCATAATTTCAGAGATATTGTGTCAGCAAAGGAGAGGGAAAGTGTTGCTCAGTTATTTATCTGCAATTACTTCCCCCCATGTGAATACATATTTATTAGATTTTATGCAAATAAACATTAGGAGGAAGGGGGAAAAAGAAACAGGAATTACAGAAAACCCATCTTGTATATAAACTGAATAATGGATTTTGAGATGACAAAGCTAAAAGGAAAGGACAATATAACATTGTGCAACCTCTTCACAGCTATGTCAGTCTCTCCCCCCCCCGGAATCTCTTGCCTCCCCACCAATTATACCACTTCATTGCAAAATGGAAGGAGGAAAATTAATTTACACAGTGATAACAGAATGACAACAGTTTAGGACAGAGACCTACAAAATGCAGGTTTTTTAAGTATGAGAGCAGGACATAAGAACAGGCAGGAGCAGAATGAGAATTTCTAGCATATGTTTTTCTTAATCATGGTAGAAGAAGCTGGTAAAAAATTGATAATAGGAGGCAATAAAAAAAAAGAAAAGAAAAGAAGAAGAAGCTGGTGTGTGAACACATATGTACATTCACTGCACACATAAGGGTGTCAACAGCTACATGGAATCATAGTGGTATAACTGTATAGCAGGAAAGGGACCCAGTACTGAAGAGACATTTCCAGTACCATGCATTATTTTGCATGGCTATGTATAATGCAGCCATATTGTAGCCCCACCCAAAAGAAATGGGAAAAAAATGAAGTCTTTCTGTCTCTTGCCTATATAGGAGATTTATTGGAATCATTAGATACCATATAACACTGGCCTTAAAGGAGTTGCATTGCATCCAATATGCCTCTTGTCTGAATGCAAGGTGCTGATGGCAACATTCAGATGCTTGAGACTGCCATACTTTAAGAAGTTCCTTTCTCTATAAATACCTGCCTGACGATGAAGTCTACTGGGAGGCATTCTTCTATGTCCCACCACTGGGGGCTATAATCTGTAAGGAGGATGTGGCAGAAGATCTTCTCAGCTGTCACAGATTGATTGTGGAATGCCCTTCCCTTTGAGACCTAATGGATATCAACACTGCCTACATTCCAGTATCAAGCCCCTGGGGTTGGACTTGATGACCTTTATGGTCTCTTCCAGCTCTATGATTCTATGTAACAACATGGCTTTTTTCCAATTTGTTTATTCCAAAATGCACACACACATGGTTTTAAATTGTATTAATGTTTTGAACCTATTGCAGCCTGTTAAATCGTGTCATATACTTTTGGTCGGATTCAATTATTTGTATAGTTTTAAATCTGAAATGGTTTTTAAAATGTTCCATGGATTGTATTTGTATGTCATCCTGGTATCCTAGGCTATTGGGTGAGATAATAGAGCATTTTATAAATAAATGAGTAAATAGCATTATTCACTTGTGCTAGAGATATCTCCCTACATAAGCTACATCCAAAAAGCTTGATTTCCCCTGCTTCTGGGGTGCAAGGCTGCAACATGGCTGAGTTGTAGAGATGGTATTTGAAACTATTCAAATAATGATCAAAAACATGTTTTTTGAGTCCTGAGAAAGCACGATGAGAAAAATTGTGGAATGGAAATCTTCACAATTTGGTACATATTTTGTGCAAAATTTGTACATGGTTGTTTTGTGCAGAAACCTGCACTTTCTGAACAGAAGATAGCATTTTCTGCACAATATGTCTTTGTGAAAATATTAATTTCTGTACAAAAATGCTGTTCTCTGTAGGACAGTGACGTGCTCATGGAAAATTAGATTTGGAAGGGGACATACAAGTGTCATTTGATTCACCACTTTGCCATATGTGCACAGGCAATCCCGTCAGTATTTCCTTTAATAAGAGGAAAATTGTGTAAAAAGCCATCAAAAGCTGTCTGAGCGGAAATGGAAGCAGGGCAAAGAAATGTGTACAGTACATGTGTAGGGTGGGGTGATGAATCCATACTGGGTTTCAGCCCAAATCTTAAGGATGCTACTCAAAATGCTGGACTCGATCCTCCCAATAGGTATAACACCTGGAATAACTCCTTTAAAATTTGGGCTAAAAATTGGAGTGGGTTTTCTGCCCCACTCAGCTGCCACCGACAATGTGTTTACACCATTAGAAAGGCTGCTTGCATTGCATTGCCTAATAAGAGTTAAGTGAGGTTTCCTTTCATTTCTGGTTATTGCAATTGCAGCTTGCTGTATCTGAAGCAATGTTCTCTTGTCATATGGCCTTTAAAGCAGCCAAACAGACAGCTTTGAAAACCATGTGATATCCAAATTAACAGAAGTTGTAACTGAATTTTAGAAACACACACCTGTGCTCTGTCAACAGTGCAGCAAGCAAAATCTGAATTTCCTGGAGAGGTATTAAGCAATTAACATTTGGCCACAGCTGGTTCATATAAATCCCAGAGGCAATATTAGCTGAAGCAGAAGGACCCGAATTATGCGCCAAAGCAAGAGAAGTTATTTCCAATAAGGGGATGGGTTGTGATGCCCACAGGCTGTAAGACCAATTAGGCGGTGGAAGAGAGGGAGGTTGTTGTTTTTGCAAGAAATGGGAATCATCGGGCTGAAGACTGCTCAGTGTTTGAACTGATAATCAGCTGTCAAGGGTGTTTTAGATATTGAGCTGAGAGGCATTCTGCCACAGTGTTGGAAGGACCAAAGCTGACAAGCCTGGATTTATCTCTTGAGGAGATGGTTTCCACCAGGTCAGTATTTGTGTAAGCTTTACTTCACAGAATGAGTAGCAGAGGGGGTGCTTATTTATTGGGAGAAGGTGTTCAAATTACCTATAGACTTAGCTGGTGGACATAAGCAGCTGTAGCAAAGCCAAGCAAAGCTGACGGTTGAGCTTGTTGTTGCTATTGTTATGTGACTTCAGGCTGATCCTGACTTATAACAATCCCCTCATGGGGGGGATGTTGCAAAATTTATTCAGAAGTTTCCCATGCCTTCCTCCTTAGGTTGAGAGAGTCTAGCTTGTCCAACATCACCCATAGTGTTTCTGTGGCTGAGCGGGGCTTTGGTCTCCCAAGTCCTTTATCTGTACTCAGACCCCTACAACACACTGGCTCTTATGCAGAGCTGATGCTAAGATCACACATATGTTAGGCATCTAATGCAAGGACAAAGAGAACACAGAAGGCATAGTCCTTTCTTAGCCAGAGAAAGTGGGCGAAAGCTATAGCCAATTGGGTAAGTGGAATTACACTTAGGGGATGGGAGGGTTTATCACTTAGGGATACTGTTCTGACATTTTGATTGAAACAGTTATCATCAGTACAGTACATAACCCTGTTAATGATTCTTTACGTCCTATGAAAATTCTCCCCTTCAGCACTAGATTGAGGTACCATCTGTTTTCTTTTATTTATTTCTTTTTGGTCACATTTCCTGAATTTTGCACAAAAATGTATCTGTGCAAAATTCCTGTCTTATCTAAGTCTGGTTCCAAATTATACCTTCTTTGGAGCTTACAGTTAGAATTTCTTGGGGCATTATACTAGTGTAACTCCTAGTTACACCCACAGATATACTATTTGGAAATGTGTATGAAAAGGTATCTAGTACCCTTTACACAACTCATTTCCCTAATCATCTATGGTACAACAGTGCAATAGCCTAGATTCCCCTTTCCAACTAGAGCAGTCACCAAAATATCTCTTGAACAGCCTTTGGAATATCTGGAAAATTACTAGCCATCACTTTCCCCTTATTACCACAATGCCATTGCCTCCATCTGCTGAAGCATGCCATTGGAACGGTATCCTTTGTCACATTGAACAAGATATCAAAATGAACATTCCAGCCATAGGTAACAGCACGACTTTCCAAATTAGAAAAGCAATCCTGTTACTTCAGTATTGTCCAATTATCTGTACTTTTGGAAGTATTTTCAAGTTACATAGCAAGAATACCTCTACCCCTGTACTGCGAGGAGAGTAGAAACTATGGGGCACATTTTATTATATTGTTCCTTTTATCACCTTATTCATGTTACTTTATGACTCCAACAGTCTCCTCGATCCCTGATAGATTGGATGAATATTATCTTCTTTTTTCCTTCATTCTGATCAAGATTCCTGGATCATGGATAGAGTAAACAAATCAAATCATGCACAACCGTTAGTGCTTGCCAGAGATGCTTAATAATTAAGAAGCTTAGTGGGAACTCAGAATCCTAGTGTGGATTATAGCAGCATAAAGTAGGCTCCTTTTACTATCACTGTAAAATATACAGTATCACAGCAATTATTGCATATTTTACATGCTTGTCTTCAGCTGTAATAAAATTTTACTTACTTACTGCACTTACCTTCATCTTGTGTTTTTCCCCATTTCTGAGCCTAAGTGAACACACATAGCAAATATGAAAGGACAGTATGATTGATCACAAAGATACTCAACAGCCTCATCCAACACTACTGTTTTTACTGCACACAAAACAGGGCCTCAGTTACTATGTTGTTGTTGTTTTTTATTGTACACAAAAAGCAGCCTTAAAAGTACATAAAATCAGTTAATAAAATATTTTTTTTTAAATGCACAAAATCAATTAGGATGATTTTGGGGTGTGTAGGGGGAGGGTTTGTTCTGTTTACTGCATGAGGATGAACAAAGCCAGAATTTACATCCTTAGCCACACAGAGGTGCACAAGCAAGGAAGGCAGTTGTTTAAACATCAACCACACAATGCAGCAACCAAGTACCGGAAGGGAAAATATACTTGAAAAGCACTCATGTATGGAGTCTGATAAATGTGCACTTGTCACATCTTCCCAAACTGCTTATAATAGGAGAAAGTAAGATATCAAAACTTTACAGTTCTACGAGTTTTCCAGCTGCGTGTCTTGTCCCTTGGATACCACTTCTTCCTATCTCACGCATAAACTATGGCCAAAGTCCTTTAAGTGACATACGCAGGCATAATAACACATTATACCTGTATATGTCCTTTCACGGTCATTGCAGAAGGAGGCATCCAGTACCTTCTTTGTGCAATCACTCTCTTTGTGGGCAATCTGTCTTCTTCCTGCCCGTGTGCCTTCCTAAAATAAAAAAATGAACAGTAAATCTTAAGATGTGAAAATTGTATTACTGGAGAGAAATATAGTAATGAGTTTGTTTGTTTTTTCCTTTATTTTTTTCCCCCTTGCTTTTTATGGTGTGTGGTCTTTATGCAATCCCTAATTTAATAACTAACAATGTGAAATGTCTGGCTGGTTCAGGAGGAGAAGCTGTTTAATGCTTTAATTGGTGCTTATTCTAAACAGTTCATTAGAAGGCTGCTCCTTCTGCCAGCTTTTACATTCGAGCTGACCTGACAAGCAAGAGGCCAGCCACTCCGATCAAGCAAGGATGCCAATTAGCAAGGCTCTAGGTTCAGACCTGTGTTTGTGAACCCATTAGATGCTCCAGAGGGGTGAGGAGGGGAGAATGGACACAGATGTAAAAAAAGATGGAACAGGCTTTACAGAGTCAGTCTCTTTATTTATTTATCTCTCTATGTACTGATGCTGAGGAAACACACAAAACTGATAGTGTAGGACAGCACCTTGGACATCTCTGGAATGAATTCCATTTGATCATAAATGGCCATAAGCTGAATTTTGAATGGGGAAATAAAAGACACAGTGATGTTGCATCAATCATAGGAACACAAAGTAGGAATGTAAAGAATGGATGATATCTTCTTGGTAAGTTATGTCATCTAAGTATGAATGTGAAAACTGGGCAGTGAACAAAGCTGGCAGGAAGAGAACAAACACATCTGAAATGCAGTGCTGCAGGAAAGTTCTGCAGACACCATGGACTGCCAAGAAGACCAAGGAATGGATCCTAGCAAATCAATGGTGAACTCTTCCTAGAAGCCAAGATGACTAAACTGAGGTTGTCATACGTTGAACGTGTCGTGACATGATGTGACTCACTGAGAAAAAAAATAATCATGTTCAATAAAATGGAAGGCAGTGCAAAGAGAAAGAGACTACACTACAGGTAGATTGGTTCAATGAAGGAAACTACAGCTGCTCTGAGTCTGCATGACCTGAGCAGGGCATGTGAGAACCACAGCTACTGGAGATCTGTCATTCATAGGGTGGCCATAAATTGAGGTTGACTTGGCAGCAAATAATAACAGCCAGAAAATGGACTTATGATTACATAAAGTTGAATTGCATCATTGTCTTCTCAGAAGGGGAACAGAGACTTTCGGAATGGCATTGGGATCATTCCATGAGCAAAGCCAACAGTGTGACCATTGTACCATGGTCCCAAGACACAACATGCCCACATGCACAACATGTCTCAAAATACAAAAATCATTCAAAAATGTGCAGAATCACTTGTAATCTTACTCAGCAGGGAGAATTCTGGCATGCAAGAAAGAAATAAGCAAAGGTTTACTCTCCATCCATTTCCATTTAAATTTGACATTTAGGAAAAAGAACTCCCAAACTGGTTTTTAAATAACATAATTCTAAATGTATTTTCTCTAAAATCCACTTTTAAAGACATGTTTGAAACTTGTTTGTGAGCAGAGAGCTGTTTCAGAACATTTTGGAAATGCAAAAGCTAGTGGGTAAGTGGTTTAAGCGTTGGACAATGAAGCGTTGTTCCCCCTACTCCATTAAAATTTCCAACAATGGGTCCAAATTTGTTCTGTCAATTGTTAGATATCAGAGTACATTGTTTCAGTATTCCTCATTACATAATTTTAACACGCTACTGGTTGTTCTCATTCATTTTGAATAACACCTCTACACTTAACAATTAAGAAATAAATTAATGAATTAGATTTCTTAGCTCTTTAATAGCAATTAATTAAAATCATTTAATAATGGGTTGGCACTAACAATAATGTTTTTAAACTCTGGAATTGGTGGAATAGATCAGGCCAATTTAAACTGTAAGGAAAGCAAAATGTGGATTTCTCTGGAAACCCTAATGTCTGAGCTCTGACAGAACTCCTGGATGAGCATAAATTTCCAAGAGTTAACTTACACTGATGGTCAGAACAGGGGATTGGGGAATGACTCCTTTCTTAGGTGTAGAGAGGCAGCTGAATGGCCCATGGGTGTGACTCTGTAGCAAATCAGTGGTCAGGAAAGTGAGAAGAACTGCATCCAAACATCTGTGCTGGCCCTTTTGCACCCATGGCAAAGGGACTGTGCAGGGCAGTATTGGATACCTTCTTGTGCAACATCTTGATAAATCCTAACCAGCATTTTTGCTAGTTTAAGTCACCAAAAAGATTCTGCTCCGTGTGTTCTCTCTAGAGGAGGGGGGTCTTATTCCCTTTCTCTTCCCGCCCCTCTGAGATTTCATTTTTACAGATGCAATGATAACTCTACTTGATCTGTGACATCCTACCATTACTTTTAATGCCTGGCTTCTGAAGAGTAGAATGAATCATAGCAATCTGATGGCCTGTCGCCTCTGTATCCGAATCCCATAGCTCATCTGGTACAGGTAGGATGAGACCTTTCATTACCTCTTGTCACAGTTCCACAGGCCAAGTTGCTGAGAGAGGCGGCAACACACTGCAGAGATAAGGGAGAGATAGGAGTGAAAAACAGCCAAGCAGATGGCCTTAGATGGAGATAAACTGAGTGGGAATGCTAGCCAGTCCATCTCCTGGTGAATCACCCCCTCCAGTGTGTACATGTAATTAGGCCTTTAAAAGAAATAGTGTCTGTCAACTCTTGTGAAGTGGTGCATGCCACTCGGAATTGGTGTGCAGATGTAAATAAATTGTGTGGTAGCCTTCTGCTATGTTAGGCTTGGAAGGGATTGTGTTAAAATCGTCCTCATCAAAACAGCAACAACAACAAAAATAGGTTTAAAACTGAAAAAAAAATTAATGTGAATTTTTGAGAAAGAGAACAAGTGTGAGCACCAGTAAAGAGAAGAGTTGTGTGTGCCTGACTTCTGTACATTTCATCTAAAGTCTGAAATAAGCCCTGTGTGTTCAAGCATGAGACTTCTCTTTACTACTTAGACAAATTGAAAATGGCACCAGGAAAGAACCAAGGAGACCCAATTTCCTGTTGGGTGTTTTAAATAATCATATTGTTTATGTAAAATACATTGTTTTATGCACAAATGTTTGTCTCTGTGCTTAAAACCCCCCAAGGTTTGTTTTGGCACAACTGAAATGCCAAAAAAATCTCACACAGAAGTTGATTTTTTTTTTTTTCAAGTGACATGAAAATCAACTCAGTTTGAAATGTGATGCTGGAGAAGAGATTTACAGATATCATGGACTGCTAATAAGACAAACTACTGAGTCCTAGGGCAGATCAAGACAGAACTCTCCCTAGAAGCCAAGATGACTAAACTGAGGCTGTCATATTTTGGACATATCATGAGATGGCATGACTCATTTGAAAAAGGGATAATGCTCGTTAAAATGAAAGGCAGTAGAAAAAGAGAGAGTACTAGAAGTGGGTTGATTCAATGAAGGAAGGTCACAACTACCCTAAGTTTGTAAAAGCTGAAGATATCCATGGCTTTTAGTGATCTCCCATTCGTAGGGTCACCATAAGTTGAAGTTGACTTTATGGTGAATAATCGCAAACAAAGAATGTATCTGAAAGTGCCACATGAAAGTACAAAAGCATCTTTTGCTTTTTTATTTTATTTTATTTTATTTTTATTTATTTTTTTTGGTTCTGGACACCTTATTGCTTCTTTCTTAGTTTGCAGTGGGACAACATACGTTCCACATTTCTTTCTTTAAGCATGTATACAGTGATAGCCTATGGCACCAATGTCAGTGAACTGATGAATCCACACCAGGTTTTAGTCTGAACTTTGAAAGAGCTATCCAAGTGCTGATCTTGAGTAACATCCTTTAAAATTCAATGGGTTCAGTGCTCCACTGTCACTCCTACCAGAATCACCAGCCACCTTTGTGCCTACATGCTCTGCTTTACAGCTGAAAATTCTTAAATATCAGTTGATCAATCCATCATTCAAGCAAGCAAACAAGTAGGTAGTCATAAAGGGACAAAGCTTTCCCTGCCCTTCAGACTTACAATCTAAAAAGAAAAGCTTGATTGGATGGAATGAAAAAGAAGGAAACTCAGACACAAGTTCTTCTAAGGATTCTGAACCAACACGGTATAGTGGTTTGAGCCTTGGATTACAACTCTGGAGGCCAGGGTTCAATTTCCTGCTTGGCCATGGAAACCCACTGGGCGACCTTGGGTGTATCACACACCCTCAGTCCCAGAAATCCTCATAGGTTTGCCTTAGGGTCATCATAAGTTGGAAATGACTTGAAGGCACACAACAACAACCAATCTTGGTGGAATATCTGCTCAGGACATTTGGAAAGAGGTGGTGTTGGATGGAGTTGCTGCTTAGGACAGCTCATGGTAGCAAATAAAACTGCCAATAAAAATGAAGGACTTCTTATCAAGAAAAAAGAAACCCAATTAAAGATCAATAACTTATTTCAATTTGGGCATCCTACTCTTGCATCACATTTTCAAGGTGAAAGGAGACATCACGCCCCTTCCATCTCACAGCTCCCCATCCCTATGAAATCTGCTCATATCCTGCGTTTTTTCTTTAACCGCACATCATTGTGTAGGTTACTTTCCTTGATATCTCTAATGCTGTCATATTTCAAACTCATAAAATCTGTGACAGAAGAAATTAAATCCATTCATACTTAATACAATATACCCACAGATTAATTTCCTGTTTAATCAATTACCACCGTGTCTCAAAATGATTTTTCTTTCCTTCTTTTTTTTTAAAGAGCAAGAAACTGAAAGGATTCTCCAGAAAGTTGTCAAATCTTTATTTGATGCTTCATTTTAGAGTTTGTGTGTGTGTATGCAAGCGCACAAAATAATTTGATAAAGAAATTGCATGTTAGGTGAGTTTTAATATCTGTTGTAACTGATTGCACCAGACATTATACACTTGCTGTTCATTTGTTTTGTGTTATATTTAATTAAATGGTGCTTGAAAAATAACAGCATACATTAACCTTCAGGATGACAAATCCGGTGTGATCTACAGGCATACATGTTGTGCAACTACAGGTGGAATAGAAATTTGATTAGTTTGCATTTTAATAAGACTAGATCTAGTCTGCTCTTTCTGATCTAATACATAATCCAAAATGTCACTATCTTTCTGTTTTCAAGTACCTCCAATTTTTGCACTGTGTCTTCTGGTCAACAAATATACATAAGATATGTAAATCTGGACAAAAATACATACAAAAGCATTTAAGTTCATGGAAAATGAAACAGAAATTCACAGAAAGGGGACAGAATGAACTTGTGCTTGAAGAAATGTGAAGGTTACAAAAAAGCAGAAAGACAGATGGCTCCACTCCTGTGCGTAATACAATGGTGAGAGACAGCCTCATCAGTCATGTGAATATCCTTTACATTGATACAACTGGCCCATCTATCCTAGCACTGTCAGCTTTGGATGAACTGGCTTTCTGATCACCTGCTACCTGATTCTTTTGGTCAGAGGCTGAATTTTAGACCTTTTGCATACAAAACAGTGGTTAGATGGGAGCAGAGACATAGTGGATCCAATCTTTTATCCATGACTTTAAAGGACTTTAAATGAGCTATCCATGGTGCTGAGAGGATAGGATCTAACACCTTGGACAGCTCCTCAAAAATCTATTGTAAAACCCAGAGGAGATCCATTCTTAAAACAAATGCGTATACACACAGTTCAGTGATGTATAAAAACAAATTCCCTGACATGGAAGCCACTGTGTGATGACCCTTCACCAAATTGAATGGGTTACATTACTCCTTGAGGGATTTAGCAGTGCTTCTGGAAGGTTTTATGATTTTATCCAAATTTAGACATAATTTTTGTAGTCTAATTTATCCATTTAAGCAGGGAAAGTCATTTGATCTTTCTGCTTTAAGAGCTCCCAAGACAGAGCAAAAAATTGTTAAAAGCAAATACAGATGTACACTGTTTGATGACATATAAAAGAAGTGAGAGTTAAAACACAAACCCAGAATGCGAGTCCAGAGAAAGCTGGGGGCAATGGAACACCAGTGTCAGGAGAAGAAATCAATAAAATAGGTAGAACATGAAAACAGGGATCTTTCAAATGAAAGAAAAAGTTGACCTCCAAAGCCTCAATTATGTTTCACCAATTCATGTTGTGGTTATGTGTATGTGTCTTAGTGCCTGCAGAGAGAATGACCGTGAATCTCTCTCTGTCTGTGATTTCAAGTCATCTGTCAACTTACCATGACCCCATGAATTTTAGAGAGTTTTCTTAGGCATAGAATCCCCCCAAGTGGTTTGTTATTGCCTTCCTGTGAAATCTAAGCTACAAAATCTGTTATTCCTTTTCCATCTTAATCTAAGCGCAACCCAGTCTGGACCTGCTTCCAAGATCAGATGGTATCTGAGGCCTTCAATACTGGATGAAAATTCAGAAAACCCTGGAATGTAAAGCTATGACAAGAACATTTTTTTTAATGTGGGTACTCCATATAAATAGAGTGAAGGAAAGACTACAAGTTGTGTGCTGCAGAACAGGTTTGTAGTCCATCCTTGATAAATAGGGACACTCAGCTTATACAACATTGTGGTCATGCCAAGCTAACAAACATCACTAGCTGCTTAGAACAGTCTAACCAATTTGATGACACATCTTGCTCTCACATCCAAAAGAAGAACTAGGTAGTCCTCCCTACCCATCCAATGTTTGCTAAGTTTCCTTTCCGGGCAAAAATTGTTCCACTTGTTGAGAGTTGTTCATTGCTAAATTGCATGAGGGATTGGCTTGACCCAACCACTTCCATTGCTAAAAGTAATTCGTAAGTGTGATAGTTTCATTATTGGATACCTCACACTACTTGCCTAGTGAAGAGCACTGTGTGCTCATGATAAATAGGTGTTTGAGGATGAATAATGCAATGTTACGGGAGTATGATGGCTGTGAAATAAACCCAGGTGCTCAAGTCCTTGAATGCTGCAGCAGATTCTGTTTTTCTGCTCTCCCTCAAGGAGGCAGACAGGAAAGAGAAATATGGAAGGAAGATGAAAATATAAATCCTTCACCTCTGAGCACTGAATTTTAGGGAGGCCAGCGATGGGTCAGAGATCAAAAACAATAAACTCTTCCAAAACAGTTTCCACTGGAAATACTGTGTTTGTATGCATTTTCAAGTGGTCTGTTGACTTATGGTGACTTGATGAATTTCTCAGGGTTTTCTTACGCAAAGAATACTCATAGGTGGCTTTGCCAGTTCCTTCCTCTGATATGCAGCCTACAGCCTCTGCTATTTATTGGTGGTGTCCCATCCAAATACTAAATAGAGCTGACCCTGCTTAGCTTCTAAGATTAGATGAGATCTGGTTTGTTTGAGGTCTTTGGGCTGGAAATACTGGAAATATTACACTGCTTCAAGGATCAGGAAACTACAAGCAAGAATTAGCAATGCTCAGGAGAATCTTCACTTATACAGCCTCTTAAAAAGACAGTGCGTACAGTGGTCCTGCTGGTGGATGATTCCTAGAGTCCAGCAAAATAACTTTTGCAAGCTCTATCTAAAAATGCAGCAGTTATGGCACTCGGTTCATAAAGAGGAGACGTTACAGATCAGATTTTCATTGGATCATCTGCTTGAACTAGGAATCTCTGTACCTAGATCTTTGTGGTTTGTTAAACCTCTTTCTTTGGAGGCTTTTAAACAGCGGCTAGATGATCATCTGCCAGGAACACTTTGATTGTATATCCCTGAACAGCAGAACAGGGTTGGACTGGATGGCCCTTGAGGTCATTTCCAGCTCTATGACATTTTATCACCACCACTCCTGAAAGAGAAGCTTGAAAATGTGTGTTTGGGGTAGTTGGACTTCAGAATGTCCCAGCCAGCATGGCCAGTGAGACTTGTAGTCCAAGAATTAACTTTTCTAAGCTCTGCCCTGACATCATAAGCTCAAACCCAACTGCTAGACTAAATTAGACTAGGCCTATGAATGGGAGTTGCACAAGTGTAATTCCACACTTAATCCTGTGGATTAATTTTAGTTGGAATTTTGATTTAGGTCCTAATGCCACTTTTGGCTTTGTAGCAAGCATGGCCCATTTGTGTCATGGAGCTGTGAAGAGGATGTGTGTGTCCCTAGTGCAACAGATCCTGGCTTTTCCTGTCCAAAAGATCATCAGTCTCTTATTTTTAGTTTCTTTTTTTGCAAAAGCCACAGATTTCTATCAGGAATAAAGGGCCTTGTACAACAGAAATAAGGACAAACTCCAAAAGTTCGCTGAACAAGAAGGCAAAGCTTCATCGCCTCCTGTCTTAATATCCTTGTATATTGTTAGCGGTGGCATTTAGAACATGCTGCCATGATTCATCCAGGAGCCAGTTACCTTTACATGGTGCAACCAGACAAAGGATGTGAAAAATAGACAGAAAAATATGCCTTGTTTAGGAGGTGGCAGCAAGGCAGAAAATAACAGCAGCAAAATTCTCTGCATCGAAATCCAAGGCACAGGTTTAATGGGGGTAATTTGGGCGCATTTGAAATTTGAACAGGGCATGATGGAGAAGTGATGGATCCCTCTGGTGAAATCCATGCTGAGTGAGAGTAGAGGAGATACAGCTCTGGCTCATAAACTGAACTGTTCTGAGGGTCTGATGGATGAAGTCAGTCACATCATGTCGGTATATTAGCATCAGTCCAACTGATTATAGGTTCAAACGTTCTGATTCCTTCTGGTAGGGCTTTTGGAGGTACAGGTGGTACAGAGTGCATCTAGTAGAGTTTATGCTCTAGGAAAACTTGTACTTTAGTAGTTAAGAAGACAAGTCATTTGGATGCTTGCTGGGTTCTACCTTACCCTACAGCCATTGTTCTTCCAACTCCTATTTTTCTTTTCTTAGTTGTGCAGTTGGTTTTAACTTTGCGTTTTACAACTGAGACCTTGCTGCCACAAAATCTTGCAGGGCAAAGTACTCTCTTTAAAGGATTCCAGCTACTCTACCTCCCTTTCTCTCTACCAGTTTTATATTTACCTGCTGGAAAAAAAAATAGTCCTTACTGGGCACATTTCCAGGGAGGGAAATGATGCTTTTTCATATATATATTTTTTAAAAAGAAATCTTCCATAAGCCACAATATAGAGCCAGTGTGGTGGTTTTGCTGAGGGCTGGACTAACATACTGGGAGACCTCGTGACTTGAATATCTCCTTTTGCATGATGTTTTTGTAGGCTAAGGATAGCCAGACACATCTATTTAAAACCACATATTGAGGCCTGGCTGAAATATTAAGGAAGAGAATGGTGGAGCTGCAACATGTTTAGAGAAATATTTTGCTTTTATTTGGCATTTTCAGTGTACACTCTTGACAGCTGATATATTGCAATGCCTGAGGTGCATAAGAAGCTAGGACAATAATAATAATAATAAGCAGTGTGGTATAGTGGTTTGAGTGTGGTATAGTGGTTTGAGACCAGGAACTAAATCCCCACTCAGCCATAGAAACCCCTTGGCTGATTTTGAGCCCGTCATATCCTTTCAGCTTCAGAGGAAGGCAAAGGCAAACTCTCTGCAAACAAATCTTGCCAAGAAAAAGCCCATGATAGGTTCACCTTAGGGCTGTCGTTAGCAAAAATGATTTGAAGGCACACAACAAGAGCAAATCTCTATCTGCTGATATCTCCATCTAAAGTATGGATGACTGAGTTTTGGATACGGAAGGAAGGGGCCATTTCCGTCCTACACTGTTATAGCGCTATTATTCCACTTTCAACATCCTGTGGAATTCCAGGGTTTGTACTTTTCTGAGGCCAAAGAGCTCTCTGGCTAAGAATTGTAAAGGCCCCTCCCTAAACTGCAAACCCCAGGATTCCATAGGATGTTAAAAGTGGAATAATAGCACTATTAATAGTATAGGGCAGAAATGGCCATGGACTCTTATGAGAACTGATCTGGCATAGTAGTGTATATGGTTTTGTATTTTAACTACAGTGGACCCTCTGTATCTACAGGGGTTCAGTTCCAGAACCCTCCATGAACAGGAAAAAAAAAAAAGGCAAATGATCACATCTTATATTATTAAACAGTGCTGATGTTCACATGGGCACTTTGGCACATCTGCATTCACATCACTACCATTCTATGGATAGGATGCAACGTTCTATGATTGCTTGAATTCTCAGATCCCAAAGTTGCATATATGGAGGGTCCACTGTATGTATTTATGTAGCACTTATAATCTAGCTAGCTAGCTCTTGCTTTGGGAGCCCTGATAGGACAGAAAGGACTAAAGTTTGGAAGCCTTTTTTTGTTTTGCTTTGCTTTAGTTTTTTTTTTCCTCCCAAGGAGAGGTCTTTGGCCATGCTGGTTGGGGGATACTGGAAAGTGCATTCTAAAAAGTAAATTTCCAAGCCCAGATAAGGACATATGTTAAATGAATTTAATAGAGATCAAACAACTAACTTCCACATTTGCAGAGGTTTTCAAAGAGATAGCTGTGTTAGTCTATCATAGCATTAAAATTTCTAAGTAAGTCTGGAAAGATTAATGGCTGAATTGAGATCTCTTCATACATTCAAACTTATTAGCAAAGGTCTGAACAGATACAATGGTTTACATCCTATTCCAATCCGACAATGTATAATTATTCTTAAAAACCCATGGCTTTAATCTCACCCTTATCAATGCATCTGACAAAGTGGGTTTATATCCCCCAAAGCTCATGCTAAAATAAATCTGTTACCCTTAAAGGTGTGGCTACTCTCTCTCTCTTTTTTTGTCCTTTCCCATTTTCTTTTTTAACCACAACCTTTCATCTCTAAAATAAGGACGATAATCTGATCTACTTTCTAGGGAGACTGTACAAACAAGAAAGATAAAGCCCTGCATGTGAAGTGCCTTGACTCATCATGTATGAAAATCAATGCACAAGCAGAGTATATTTTTAACCATTATTTATCTATGCCTAAGGGAGACCATCAGAATTCAAGACACAGAGGCCCTTCTAGTCTGGATGGGCTGCTACCATTGCCACATGATTGTGTTGTTTTGAGTACAACGTCTCTTGGCTTTTGGTGCAATTCCAGGCAATCCCATGTATCTGTCCAGTATTGTTTTCAAGCCATTTCTTTCAGCGTCAAAAGCCCGAGAAAGCAATCTGTTAGCAAGCTGGAGCATTTGCACATACATTTGTGAAGAGCGAAGTTTCTTTGCAGTATGTGCAAGCTTGGGAAAATGACTTGCTTAGACTTGAAGCTCCAGCCGGCAAGATCATGGGGAGTTCTGAGACTTGTAATGTCTAGAAGTAATTTTTCCAAGTTCCGAAGCATGTGTGGGTTGCTTTGGCATTTTAGGTTTAAGGGCCCATACCTTCCAGCTGTCCTGATTTGGCAGGGGCAGTCCCAGTTAACCCTCTGCTGTTCCACTTTTCAGGAGCTTTTAAAATGTCCCAGTTTCTCTCTCTTTCTCCCCCTTTCCCCTCCATCCTCTACTTACTTCAATTTCTGAAAACTTAGCTGAAAGTACAAAAGTAGTTTGCATTCAACTCCATGCAGAGAAAGAGCAGCAGAAGAGCGAATCTTGCTCTTCCTTACAGACACAGGCAGGAGAAAATGGCTTCAGCCTTTCCTATCTTCTCTATTCTTCCTCATAAATAACTTTTGCCTCCCTGCCCATACTCTAATGATGCTTGGCCACATGTAAATGTTGTTATATGTGAAATGTTGGCAGCTGTGAGAGAGTGTGACTTGCCCAAAATCACCCAATAGGTTTCTATGGCTGAGCAGGGTTAGAATCCTGGTCCCCAGAACTGTAGTCCGACATTCTTAGACAAGTTGTTTTAAACTTTAAACTCCTCTCATTGAACCCATACCTGCTAGTGTTTATGTATATCAGAAGAACAGGACCAGGAAATCCATAGGGGGAACTTAGTCTACAATCCATCACTCACTTCCCTGGGAGTAAACCCTTTAAAATTACAAAGGCTTGCTTCTTAGTAGACATCTGGAAGGTTGCATAGTAAGGCCAAGCTCTCGTTTGAGAGCCAGCATAGCATAAATATCTAGCACCAAACCTACACTGGTAGTCTGAAGGGTGATGGAAATGCTTTCCTTCCTGGATGCTCAACTAGATCAGGGTAGAGCCTGAGTGAAGCTCTGACTCCTCTGGCTATTGACTGGCCATGACAATATGCTGAGAAACTTCTTGGGTATCATTGCACACCTGGGAAAAGAAGCACAAGTCAGCCTTCAGCAGAACGCTGTTCCTTTTTCCTTGGCAAGATATGATGTCTGGTGGGAATCTGTGCAGGAAAAGAGGTGGGTTCTGAGTATGGGAAGGTATTCTGGTCTAGTTGGACTCCCTCCATCCTATGGGTTGTGTTGGAAAGGAGTCCTGTGATCAAGCAAGAGGGGCTCAGAGCAAGAGTCTGGTAGGGTGTTGGAGGTTCAGATATTGAAGTGTGCTGGCATCAGGGAACCTTCTTCTTGAGATCATAGCCTGACTCGCTCACTGACTACACTTCATCATTCCTTGCTCACATCCAATTTGATACAGCCATACTCTTCTTGCAGGTTTCATTCTGCTATACATCGAAAATGTATATTCATATCATCAGACAAAGAATATAAGAGCATCTCTTGAGGAATAGCTGCTGCATTTTCCTCTCTGTGTTTCCTCAATCATATTTCTTCACAATGAAGTAGACCTTTGTTGTGTTTAATGTTTATTGCACTTAATATTCAGCTTGGATGGTACTTTCAGGAAACATTCCCTGTTAATGGCATGTAGATTTATGCAGCACTCGCTCCTGTTTGCATATACAATTTTCCCCCCATCGAGTTTGTCTGCTTTACTGTAATTCCTCTGATGTTTACTTTGTCTTAATATTCTTGCAAGGTTAAAAAGCAACCATTGCTTGAACATTCATTATTAATTTCTCCTAAGTGTTGCCAATTAATTTCTCTGAGCCAAAATTGGTACTTTTAGGCTGTTTGTTATAGACAGTTTGGAAGTATAATTTCGATTAACAGAGGGATTGTGATTTTGGTAGCTCAAAAAATATCCCACTTGAACATTCACTGTTTGAGTGGTGGGAAGGGCAGATTGAGTTGAAACTGGGACAATTTTTGCATGCAAAATATCACTACTTCTGTATCTATACTTGCTTGTGGCTAAGGATGGAAAAGAAACAACTTGACTGAATTTCTAAAATGAATCTATCCAGTTTGCCATCTGTGAGGCTATTAGTTAAAAGCATATGGATATCATTTACATTCCTGTCCTCGGGAATAAACCACAAGTGGCACATTCTTTTCTTCACTGATATACAAATAACTGCACACAGCTCAAAATGAGTATCTTTGAAAAATGTCTAGAAACACATTGTAGTCAATGGGGCCATGTGTACAAAACGGCATGCATTAAGAAGAACGCATTAAAAAAAGTGTACATCAGAAAAAGTGTGTACCAAACTATGCACACATTTCAGTGCATCCCCCCACCCCTGAACACAATGGATGAAATCCCATTAGTGTCTTATGCGTATCAAAGATAACGCTACAGAACCACTTGGACCTTTTCATCCAATGCAAAATCCCTGTATTCAGTTCACTTTTACAGAAGTGGAATTGCATGTGTGTTGCCACTGTATATACATGCATGCACAGATCCTACATGCAGATCTTGGTTTTGCATTCTGTTGTGCAATCAATTATGCATTTAAGCGCACAACTGAAGGAAAAGCCATGGGTACTCATTGGAGAGCACGCCCTCATTTCTTCCCTCCCAATTCAGCTGAGACCAACTGCTTATTTATGTTCAGAATTCATTCATTCCCCCCCCCCCTCCCCCACTAAGTGACAACAGCACTGTCACTCCTGGGGTATGACAGCTGCTGGATGAACAAAGGATGTGAAAGCGCACAAGTAGAGCTATATATTTACACATGTGGGACCTCAGCCTCAATATGTAACTCCACACATGGAAATTTACCCTTTGCAATCCCAGTGTAGGACTTTAGTTTTGATGTAGAGCAAGGATGACAGGGTGATCTTTGGGTTTATTACACACTCTCAGCCCTAATCAATGATTAAGGTTGCTGTAAGTCAGAAATGACTTGAAGGCACATAACAACATGGTATTGGTCTTAGTTCCACATTCTATGACTGTATTAGGCTTAGCTGTTTCCATGTACTGGGTACCTGAGTAGTCCAAAACCAGCACCATGAATTCTGACATCTGCAGAAATGGTGAAAGGTGCAGCATATATGTACATCTAATTTTGTACAGTTCTGGATTAAATTTGTTTGTACAGGCTGTTCTGATTTTGCTCAACAGCAACTCTGTAAGCCATTGGCAATGTAGCCACTTCATTTTGAGATTTTGGCAGCCACTGCCCACACCAGATTTTCAATTTTCATGGCCCTAAGGACGAGAAACATTTTTTTTTTTCAAATGAAAGCACAGTTCCTCAAGAAAACAACTTCTGTGCCCAGTGCCACTTTACAAGGGCATTATTGGTTCTGCTGGCCCACTCACAGTTCTGGTTTTCACCTCTACATGCCATACATTTTGGCAACTGGTAAGGCACATGATGCTGGTGATAGTGAAAGCTCCTGTTCTCATAACTGTACTAAATACAAAATATATGCAATGAGGAAACAAGTCCTTGCTTCTCTGCATGCACAGCAAATGACAAATTCCTGTCCTGAATTGTCTTTCATGAGACATTTGAAGGCTGATCTTCCAAATTGCTTGGAAGAGTGCAATCAGAAAATAACCTACCAATCACAAAATCACCCACCTTTTTCAAGATGGATCTGTTTGTTCAGTCCCTCAGTGATGGAAAATTAATTCCATCTTTACCTAAAGGAGGGGGGGTGTATGTGCGTGCTCTATTATTCCAGGCAGGAAAGGAAAGGAAAGAGCTGCCTGTTCATCCAAGACTGTAAGCCAGGAATGGGCAACTGTGGTAGGTTGGCGGGAGTGCTAATTTTTTGCCCTGAGACCCCCTGGGAGTCACATGGACTACTAAAAAAATTGAAAATGGTTGCAAGTCCACTTTTGATTCTCAAAAACTGCTCTTTTTTATGTACAGGGAGATAGTGTTGCCAAGTGGCAATAAAGGACAGTCGAAATTCATGACTTGCAAAGTTGGAAATCAGAAAGCAATTATTAACAAGTTCATGTTCTGCCTAAACAACACATGAAAGTACTGATTTCAGTTGACCTAAATATGCATTTCTCTGAGGAATTACCATATTGTCCACCTTTATGAGTTCTGTGATGCCCACATTCCTGTTTTTATGGAGGGCCCAGACCCCAAAATATGGCAGGGGTTGCATCTCATTCTGTATAACAGGAAAAGGTCCCCAGCCCTCAAATAGGGGATATCCCTTTTAATAAGGACTGCCTGACAACCTGACAGGAGGTCTTTCAGCCTATTTTAAAAAGGCAAATTGTTGCATCTGAGGGCTTTCAAAAGCAGACATTCTTCTCCTGTTTTTTTTTTTTTGGGGGGGATTGGTCTAGGGCTCTGGACATGTTGAAGGCCATAAAAGCATCCCTGGAGGCCAATGAACACGCAGGGCGGTACATTGCTCATCTTGCTATGATCAAGTCCAGAAGTAGCAAAGGTCTACTCCTGTTCCTTTGTTCCTCTCATTTGGCCTGGAGGAAAGTGTGAATCCCTTTTCCCTTTCTGTCCTGACATTTCGACATCTGTTAGAGAGCTCAGGGAAATGATGATCAACTGCAGCTCCAAAATGGCTTCCCAGCATGCATTGAACCTGGCTAGTAACATTCATTGTCTTCAGATTTGTACAAGAAAGCCACCAAGGAGGCTGGACAACAACAGCAGCCTTTCCAAGGGAGCTCAAAAATTTAGCATTAAAAGTCTTGACAATTATATGGAACACAAACCTAGGAAGAGTGGGAGAGAAGCAAATGGGCACTAAAGAGCATTAGGTGAGTGAGGCCAGATTTCTTGCAGCTCATGCTACATTGTCCAGAAGTGCTGGATGGTGGATTCCATGGAAACAGGAGGGTGAGTTGATCCAGATTATAGCCTGAACTTTAGAGGAGATAACTACAACATGGAATCCAATTCTAAAAATTAAGTCAGCATCTTCGATAGCTTCTTTAAAGTTGAGGCTATAAATGAGAAAGGATTTACCATCCCACTGACATGGAAACCACCAGTCTTCCACACTTCCCACAGTTAATAGGATGTTTCAGAGCAATCTTTTCCAGTCTGGGTGAAAGGTGGGGATCATGTGGTCTTGCAAATGTGATTGGGCTGCAGCTCTCAGCATTCTTTATCATTGCCTATGTGGATTAGGGCCACCGGGAGTTGAAGTCCAATCACTTCTGAAGGGTTGCATGATTCTCATCCTTAGTCTACATCTGTACTTCTTAAACTATCTTAGGTGGGTAACCAGCAGGGTTTTTTCCCCTCCCCAATGTGCCAAATGTGGCACCATATTTGTGACCATTGACTAAAACTGTTTTCTAGAGACCATCACTTTAGCACTAGTACTGGTCTAGATCGTTCTTTTGCTCCTTGCTTTGGAGTATAATGGTATCAGAATTTAAAATAAATTTGGGGTAATATTACCTATTGAGCATTCTGAGTACTGGCCCCTCCATCTCTAATTGTGGGTGAGAATTACAGTTGGTTTAACATTGACAACACTGGTTCAACACGGACAAATGCATTCATCTTTACAAACTTAGCTTTTAAAATTGGGAGATTGAATTCCTGTATATTCAGCAGTGTTTGTGGTGACTCATTAAGGTCGCCACTTCTTTTTCTTTCTGATAGGCTCCCCTTCTTTAACGGCAAGTGGCAGGAAGGTACAACGTGGATTGTTTCATGGTCAGAATAGTGATACCCATTTAATTTAGCCAATGCAGGGAGATGAGAATTTTTCTTGATTTTTTTTTTTAAAGAATTTACCCAAATCTGCAAATGTCATTCTAGAGGGCTTGGAAAGAACCTGAATTCTATATAAAACTGTGCCTTTTGGCTTCCATTCAGATAGGCGTGTCTCTGCATTTAATCTGCAATGCAAGCTAAAACTGATTGCCTATGGAACAGCATTCACTGGCAGCACAGTTTGGAACAAAAGTTACTTTTGCAGCCCAAAAAGAAACTCTTCCCATGCTCTAACTGTGATTGGAAAGGCCATGAAACAGGAACATGTGCCATTTTCAGCAAGCCAGACAATGATTGATCTCTCTGTAGTGGAGGTAAATTCAGGTAGCTGTGAAAGAGGAATAGGTAAGATGAGTCTATGCTTGTTCAAAAAGGATTCAATAAAGCAAGGAATTAAGGACGGTCTCGACCAATAAAAGAGGGAGACCAAGAAGCAATACTCCTTTTGCTACCTAAGATGTCTTGCATAGTGTCGTAATCATGTGAGTGGGAAGTGGTGGGTTTGAGAAGAAGAAAAAAAACCCTTCCCAACTTTTCATATAATTTTATGCAAAGATCTTTGCCATATTCTGGTGAAGGAGTGTTGCTAAGCAACTGTTTCACCCTCACTTTTTTTCCTCCAGAAAAAAAGGGGGAAAATGGTTAGAGGAATTTGTCCGCATGGCAATTCTAAATGATAGCTATTGTGGGAGAATAATGTTCCCCCGGGGAATAATGGACCAGTTCTTTGTATTCTAGGGGCTTCTTTTATCCTGACACAGAGATGTTATCCTCTCCCTACCCAAACTGTCCCAGTCACTGTTATCTTTAGATACTTTGGAGCCTGATAATGGCTTGCTAAACGCTGGAAACTATGGTAACAAAGAGATTTGGAAGACCAAGCAGGGATCAGACTCATCAATTAGAGCCAGTCTGCAAAAGGGGTTATCTCTCTGTATAGCACAAAGCAGAAGCAGTTTTCAATGGGAATGGATACAATACACTGGGGAAATTTAACTCAGCTTCCACTGTCTTGAGGGTTAGGATGGTGGGATGCTTCTGGGCAATTAGTGAAAGAACGGATTGTCTGATCAGGTCTATCCAATGTGCCCAAGGAATTTTTCCAGTCTTGACTTCTTGGAAGTATTGCTGAAGTAGAAACCATCTTGAGAGATGATGATGAGGTATGGGTAGAACTGTGGTGTCTGCTTCCATATACATGGTTACAATGACTAGAGAAATGACAATGAATTTTCACATTTTGAGACTTTTCATGAAATTTTATTTTGTGCAAAAAGTTTTTTTTGGGGGGAGGGTTGCATTACATTTTGCAGAAAATGTATTGACCTATATCCTATTGATTTGTCCCAGCTAACAAAGGTCCACAGTCCCTACTGTTTGGCCATCTTCCTCCCCAGCCATGTAATTGTTGTAGCAGTTCCCCTTGGAGGCTTGACTGCTGCTGGGGCAGGGGTCATTTTTGTATGGTACACAGAAGGCTAATGAATGCTTCCTTGTTATTCTAATTGCAAAATGTATCTGGTTGATTCTGTTGACTTCACAAGGTTATATCAGTCTGATATACGAGTAACCACTTTGGTTCCATCCTACAGAGTCCTGGGATTTATAGTTTGATGAATGGCATAGCATTCTCTGCTAAGAGCTTTAGTACTATAGTTCAGGGATGTGTACATATTTGGGTAAAGATGTTGTTTAAAGAACTTACAGGTCAAATTTCTCAGACATCTGTAGCTTGCATCCCCCCCCCCAACCTCCATATCTAAATAAATTCTTGAGACCACTCTATTTCAAACTGCAGTTAGGGGAACTTATATATATTATCTTAGTTCCCCAGTCAATTCTGCATTCCTCCAGTCATGTAACTGTCAGTCCTTTCTTGCCCAGACTGGAACTTTGCAGATTAGACCAGGAACGCTATTGACTCCTGCATCACCTTGTTGACTTCAGCATCACCTCATCCTGAGCCAAGGGTATGCATGGGGGACGGGAAAGGGAAGAGGCCTCTATGACACCCCTATTCCACATGTTGGGTTTTGTCAGTGCAAGCTATTTCCTCCAGGTTCATTGCAGTTCATTCTTTAGCAGCTGTGAATGTGGTCAGTTCCATGCTAGGAATTATTAAGACTGGGGCTAAGACAGACAGTACACTGCATACAAATTTATGATGCAGCCCCACCTTTTATATACAGCAGAGATAGACGACTTGTTTCTGCTCTGTGTCAGCTTGTTCACTCATAAATCCATTTTGTCTAGGGCTGATAATGGTCACTGACTAAAATCTCTGTTGTTGTGGCAAGGGACCTCCTGAGACTTTTGTCTCTGTGGTTAGTGACTGGGAGGTTAATAGGTTCAGGAGTCCCTTGCTTCTACTTATGCCCATAATTGCTGGTGACTCCAATGTCAGTGGGGTATTAATTTGAATGCTTTAGCAGATAGGGTGCATTGCAATGGATTGCTCCTTTCAAGTTCAGGCTAAAACATGGAGTAGATTCATTGCCCCATTTACACGGTAGTCACCAGCTGCCATTGCTCACTCCAGCATCTCTGACTTCAAGAGCATTGTTTGACTCTGCACAATGTTACCGCAACATAGAGCCATATTTTGTTATATGAAGTCTTCCACCATAACAACAGCCACACCACCACTGAGGGTTTTTTTCCAGTGAATCATTTGGAGAGGGAGCAAGTTAGTGAGTGAAGGGAATGTTTTTGGCTCTTCAGCCCTTGATCAATTAAAAAAAACTGCCCTTGTTCAAAATAAATGACGAGGTTCAGATGTTAAATGCATGCCCTGTAAAGGTTTGACAAAGCACCAATATCTGGGGCCCATCATGTCCCAAGAGGAGACTGTCAGATATGTGATTGCTTTGTTCTGATATCAACAGCAGTCAGGCATCCGCAAGTGTTTCGATATGTCCCTAGTTGATAGTTATCAGAGCAACAGCTGGGTTTCAGATACTAAATGTCAGCTGAAAGGCTTGAATTGTGCCAACATTTCAAGGCAATGTATTGGAAGAGGAGGAGGAGGAGGCGCTCACTGGATTCCTCTCCAGTTCATCCTGAGCCCTTGGCTATTTCATCGTGTTGAAGGGCATTTTCCACATAGCCTATCCTAGGTTTCCTGAACAATCATGTTGCTCTAAGCAAGGTGGAAAATAACAGAAGTGTTTTATACTGCTCCATTTTGCCCAGTGTTATTTTGCCCATGACACCTGGCAGGAATCTTTACTAACCCTACCTGGAAACACCAAGTTGTTCCTCCAGGTTTTTTGGACTTCAAGTCCCAGAAGCTCTACTCAGCTTGGCCAACAGTCAGGAATTCTGGGAGCTGAAGTCCAAGACACTTGGAGGACCAAAGTTTGGGAACTACTGACCTAGAACCTTCTGCCACTACTAAGGTAGTGATCCTTGTGCCACTCACCATTAGAAGTTGCTGATGCTGATGCCAGTGTAGTCTGTGACTTCATTGCAGCATCTCATTTGAAACTCAAGTGTGTTCTCCAAGGTGCTGAACCTAGTTTGAGAAGAGGAATCACCATCTTGAAAGGCCTCCTTTAAAATCTGGACAAAAGAGTCTTCACTGACATTGGAGCTGCCAGTCTCCACTGCGGTACTCAGACACTAGTGACAGCATTGGCTTTGCAGCCCACTTGGGACTTTGTACGCAGAGTAACTTCAAGCCGCATTTTTATACCCCTGTGGGCATCTGACAAGCAGCCAAGCTTGAAACCCTTTATTCCTGTCAGCAGCAGCATCGACTCCTCCATAGCTCCTGACGGCAGCGAAGAGTGAAGTAGAAAGCTTGGCCCTTGGAGCAATTTGCACTTGATCAAGGCCCATACAATGGACTTAATTTCAACACAGGTCCTGATTTGATCTGTCAATAATCCAGCTCTTGCTTCCTGTCTCTGTTTCGCACTGGGACCCTTTGGCTGCCTGGGCTCTGAGAAGTTGACAGGAGCTGACAGTAGTGCGGACAGGCGTTGGGGGTGCAGCAATCATGCTCTCATCCTTAATCACACCCTGCTGGACATGCACTGCTCACTTCCCATTACAGAAGAGAAAAGAAATACTCCTCTGAGTTAGGATGGAGAAGAGAGGGAAAACAGGATAATGTGATGAAAACGAGAAAAGGGAGAAGGACTACTTTATCCCTCTGGAGGAACACTACACACTCTAGCCTTGATCTATCCTCTATAATTGTTATAAAAGCCGGTCTCAAAACGGAGAGCAGTGACTTCTGGTTAGATTTTGTTTCTTAGGTATTGTGCCAACAGATTGCTAAATCTAATCTCTTGCAGACATATATAAAATATATCCAGATCTAAGATGCCATTGATCTTAATTAGTGGTTTCAGGAAGTGAAGTTGCAGCAAACCAAAACTGAAGCATGACTATGATTTTTTAAAAACCAGCATTGTTGTAACTCACTCAGTAGAGTCCAAGGAAGCAGAATCAGAGGACTTGCATACAGAAAGGCCTTTGACTCTGGATGATGGCTCCCTCTCCCTCCCAGATCTCAACAGCTAGTGGGTCCAAAGCAACTGATGAAAAACTTCAGCCAGGTGGGCCTCCCTGTACCTTGGCCAGAGTTGAAGGATACTGAGGGGACCTCCCCTTCCCTTGTGGAACCTCATCAGGAGAAAGAAGTGAAGGAGCCAATGCCTCTTAAACAAGAAGGGCTTAGCAATCATGCACCTGTGTCTCAAGAACAGGTGGCTACAAATCCCACAGCAGCTGCTGGGAGTTTTAGTTTTTCATCTCTGTTCTTTCTCTCTGGCTTCTGTGTGCTGCCCACTAATAGATTTATCCAGATTCTTGACCTCTGGAGTGGTTTACCTTTCTCTTGATGCTTTAATTATTTTGGCTACTGGCTTCCCATAATAGATTTTGGAACAACTTAGACCTTACCGCTGCACCTCCCTAAAGCCTTGGTAAATTCCTTAATTACCTGTGTATAATACAGGCTGCATGATTCACCTGTAACTGCTTCTCTGTTTAACTGTTTAATGAAATCAGTTTTTTCATGCAAATGATTGGGTTTTTTTTAGAAAAAAAAGTCCCTGGGAAGAAAACCTAAGAAATTAACTGCTTTTGCAATGGAAGAATGACATTTCAAGTTCCTGATACTAATAGCTAAACAAGATGTTTATGCTTTCCATTGCTGGACCCAATCCTTCCTCATGCTAAGTAGCTTCTGTGGCAGAGAATAAATTTCTGTTTCCATTGACCTTGTCTGCATCTTTATGCAAAACGGTGAATATTTGCAGCAGGAAAAAGCTCTCTTGCTTCCTATTCTGAGTGATGCACCCTCACCCTAGGATGGCTCTCGGCTCATCTCACGCAACTACCAACATCATTAGAGTTCATCGCAAGTGACCCAGCCACTGCTTAAAATCTGGCTGCCGTGTGACTCCATGACCTCTGTTGGTGGGAAACTTCATGCAGACTCACAACAGGCTGCAGAAGTCTTTCTAAATTTTGCTCAGAGTGTGCCCACTATTAACTTTCATCAGGCAGCAGGTCAAGCAGCTTTTGGAGGTGAAAAGAAAATTCCCTTCTAGAGGAGAAATCCTGAGATCAGTCTTAATTAAGTTTGGAAGGTCACCTATCTAGTTTTTGAGCTCAGAGTGGGGAGGGGAGTCTCCCTCCCACAGTTTAAAAGAAAACAGTCTTTATCCACTTGATCTGAGAGCATGCCCTCTCTTCACCCTTCAGATGGCTGTTCAAGGTCCTTGAAGGCTGGCTCTTTCCTTGATAAACTTAATAAATCTGATACATGTAATAGTAAATTCCCTTCCATTATAGCTAGTTTTCACAGGAAGAGACTGGCTATGAGTCTTCTCATGTCCAAATCGAACAGTCCCAAAATTGTCCTGACTGCATTAAGTTAAATCTTGAGTTGGGAATACAAGGTCCGATGTCCCATGCCCCTTCACCTGAATCACTGCAGAAAACGACATCAAAATCCAGTAATAACCTGGAAAATGACTTTTTTTTTTTAAACTCTCCCTATTTTAATGCCATCTCATTTGTTATTGAAAGTGGGCAACATATAGTTAGTGGCATGGCAGTGGGTTATGCAGCTCATCCAGAGAATCATTCTCACACTTGTAGAGGTTGCCCACCTCAGTTTGGATTCATCTTCCCTGTAGGCTATGTAGGACCCTAGGAATTTCCTGGGTCACATTGTCTACTTATATGGATACACAAAAGGTATTTATGATAGGAATAGTAAATGGGAATGCTCTCGGTGTGAAAGATAAAAGGGTTTCACATACAGGAAGTTCTGTCCTATCTAAATCCCAATTGTTCTAACAGCAAGAGAGGTGGGGGAGAGGGAATGTTGGAAATGTCTCAACAAGCTATACTTGTAATTCAGGGCTCAGTATCTACTGAGAGTCAGAAGCTGGCTGACAGCTCCTCTTGACCCTTGGCTGGGAGAATCTGGGAGATGTAGTCCTCCAAATCAATTTTTCCAAGCTCTGAGAGGAACAGCTGAAGTTAATATCGACTCCCCCCCCACTCAGTTTGAAATATGGCTTCTGTGAACCCATTGTTGTGGATGAGGAGGACCTGGTGTGAAATCTGCTTCAAGGCTAAGCAAGGAAGAGAGAAAAGTCAGTTCCTTCTTTCCACACCTACTTTGGCAACACAGTCTTTTCTAATTGCCTCGCTTTAGATCTTTCTCTCTATTGCATAGGTTACAAGGCCACTGAATATGCGAGATGTTATTTCTAAATGCTTCTGCTTCTCTCCTTTTTCTCTCTCTCTGTGTCTCTACTGGTACATAAATTGTACCCCTTTGTTAACAAGAAATGCAAGCCCTGTCACCTCCTTGCAATCAAGCTCTCTCCATGGAAGCCACTTCTATGGAAGCATGAAAGAAGAAATTGCCATTAATAGCCATCCCTGGTAATGAATGGAGGTGACGGCAGCTTAAGGTGTGGGGGCAGAGAGAATGAAATAGCCCTCCCTAGCCGGGGGAGGCAGTCAGGAAAAGCCCAAGCAAAAATGACATAATCATGTGTTATTATTGGAGAAGTATCAGTGCTCAGCGGTCAATACAGGCCTTAGAATTTTATCCCTTTGTTTGCTTTTAAAAGCTCTTCCACTCTTTTCATCCTCACAAAAGCCTTTGACTGAAAGGGGGAAGTGGCCACCCACAGCTTGGCATAGCGGTGGGCAAGGAGAGGTCTTATTATATTTCGTCAGAGGCAAGATCAAGCTCTCCCTTCTCCTTGTATGGAGAGTTGAACATGTTTGCATATAGATGGAAGGAGAAGCCAGGGGCAAGTTTTCTTCTGCTAATGTGGTACTTCCTGAAAGATGAGTATCTCCAATCCAGACCCCAAATAGGATGAGAAAGAGCAGCATCTTCAGGGGTGAGGCAGCCAGTTCTGCTTTTCTTCTAATACAAAGAAAGGAAACACTTCAGGCAGAAAGGAGAGAGAGTGGAACAGAGCACTGACAACAGGATTGCTTTCTGCTCAAGGTAGAGCAAGCTAAAAGTGCTCCCAACCCATGCAGCTCAATCTGCACCATAGTACATGAAGCCAACTCCAAGTTCCTTTCACCCAGGAGACTGAAAATCATCATCACCATCTTCTTCATGCGTTTTCAGGAATGGTTTATATGCATTCTTGTAAAATGCCCAGTAAAGGAAAATGCAATAACTGTTGTCATGTATTGAAAATAGCAACATTGGATGTATTGTGTCTTTGTGAACAATTGACATGTTCTGTTGTGTTTACTGTGGATGGGTCTACTTAGCTTCACAAAAGAGGAAAAGACTTGTCTTGCATAGGTGGGAATTTTACAGGAAGGAGATTTTGTGTAAAGAACATTTTGCAAAAACTGTCATGGAACAAAATCTCACTTCATCTCACATGCTGAAAGAGAGATCTCATTAGGGTGCTGAAGAAATCTCTAGGTGCTCTCTTGGCATGTAGAAATAGTCTGTCTCAATTAGAATTTTGGCCTTGACCAGATTTCTTCACACTCCTGAGTGTAATATAGCAACACAAAAAGCTGCTTTGTACCGAGTTAGACCATTTGTCAACCTAAACCAGGGAAGGAATCAGTTACCCTTCCAGATGTAAAACTGCAAGTCCTAGCAGTCCATTCAGCATTGGTGATGGCAAGGAACATTTGGAACTGCAGTACAACTCCATCTGGAAGGCTGCAAAATACCAACACTGATTTAGATCCACACTACTGATACTGATTGGCAGCAGCTCTCCAGAGATGCAAATAGGAGTTTTAATTGGTACTTTTTAAAACTTTTTGGAAGCCACTTTGGGTCCCACTTTGGGAGAAAAGGCCACATATAAATGCAAAAATAAACAAACAGCAGCAATCATTATCATGATGCTATAACCGCATACTATGAAAGGGCCCCCAACACATGGAGTGAATTTATTGGACAGTTCTGGGTACCCCAATTCAAGAAGGATAATGACAAGCTGGAGAAAGTCCAGAGGAGGGCGACCAAAATGGTGAGAGGCTTGGAAGCCATGAAACCCTACGAGGACAGACTTAGAGAGCTGGGGACGTTTAGTCTGCAGAAGAGAAGGTTAAGAGGGGACATGATAGCCATGTTTAAATATTTGAAGGGATGCCACATAGAGGAAGGAGAGGGCTTGTTTTCTGCTGCTCCAGAGACCAGGACAAGGAGCAATGGATTCAAGCTGAAGGAAAGAAGATTCCACCTGAACCTCAGGAAGAACTTCCTGACCGTCAGGGCTGTCCGGCAGTGGAATCTGCTGCCTCAGAGTGTGGTGGAGTCTCCTTTTTTGGAGGTTTTTAAGCAGAGGCTGGATGGCCATCTGTTGGGAGTTCTTTGAGGGTGTTCCTGTATGGCAGGGGGTTGGACTGGATGGCCCCTGTGGTCTCTTCCAACTCTACATTTCTATGATTCTATGATTCTGTGACAGAGTGCCCCTGTAGAAGAAAAAAGATCTAGAGCCTGAGCTATAAACTGACTATTCACATTGTCCTTCTGATTTATGAAGTCACCACTTAATTTTTTCCCCTCCCCATCCCTCCTCTCACCGCCATGTGACAAAGGACTTGCTCACTTCTTATGAAATGAATGCACAAAGATGATATTTATTTATGAGTGTTTAATGATGCCCAATAAAAATAATTGTTATCCTCTTAATTAGGACATGTCAAATTTATGAACATTTGAGACATATTTCTGGGTAGATAAATAATACGGGGTAATGTTGCTCTAATGCAGCATTACTACTTCCATTAATATCCTGTTGAGGACAGAGTTCATAAAAGTCCCGGGAAGAATTACAATACTCGAGGCTGACACACCGCCCTACTTGATAATGGGGCTTGTCTGACAATATCGTTACGTAGCTCACATTGTACATCACAAGAAAAGTGAACACTTGCCATAAGCACTGCTTGACAACTGGAGAGCATCACATGTACACACAGGCACACACTCAAGGACTGGATGCTGCTTTCGTGTGAAAACAGAATGGGCCTCGTGTATGATAGCTAGGCTAGCTGAGAGATTCTGGGAATTCTAGTCTCTAAAAAATAGGTTTTTTTCCAAGTTGGGGTGTATGTCATTAGCATCCATGACTATCTGCCCCTCCTCGGTATCTGTGGGTCTGCTCCAAGCATGGCTAAGGCCGGATACAACCCATAAGCCAAGTGAATCTTCAGGAGAAGGTGTTCTCTTGGTCACACCACCATCACAAGAATGTTTGATGAGGACATTGGAGAGATCCTTCTACAACCTGGCTGCCTCCAGACTGTTGAATTCCTATCTATGGGAGGTTTGGCTAACTCCCCTTTCTCCACTCTTTCTCTTATTTAGGCAGGCCTTTGGCTTATGAATTTATGTGGTAGAGGGGTTTTTAGTGGGGCTGTGCTTTTCTATTGCTTTATATGTGCTTAAAGCACTTTTAACTCTGCATTTTGAACACAATGGTTTGTTTTTGTTGTTGTTTTTAAGTTTTGTAAAAATAGGGTTTTTTTTCCAAGCTGCTGCTGTTGTTAACTGCCTTTGAGTCAAATTATGGCCACCCTACGAGTAAGAGATCGCCAAGTCACTTTGATAAAGAAGCCTATGTTATCAACGGCTATCAACTTGGTTATTAACCAGCCTGCTCAGGCCTTGCATATGCAGGGATGTGTCTTCCTTGATTGAGTCGATCCACCTGTAATGGAGTCTTCCTCTTTTCCTACTGATTTCTACCTTAGCGAGCATTGTTGTATCTTCTAATAGTTATGTCTTTTCCTGATTTTTAGCTGTACCTTGTGGATGTAAGCCACTTTCGGTCTTATTCAAGGAGAAAGGCAGGGCATAATTTTCCTAAATAAATGTGAAATGTAAAGAAGGAGTGTGGGGTAAAGAAGGTCCAGTAAGATGCCTTGTTCTCCATGTAGTTGGCTGCAGAAACACAGGTGGAAGGTAGCTGGCTGTCTCTACCCTCCTGGGGCCACTAAGTGGCTATGGAGTGTACCCTAGAAATAAAAGTGTAGATTGCATGGGCATGGGGCATTGGAATCAAGGAAGTGCTGAACACTTCGTTCCACAACCACAAGAAAAGAATTCACCAAAGCATAATGTAACACTATACCTGCTTATGTTACAAATAAGATTCCAGCCATAGGGTCTCATATAATGGGAAAGAACATGAATGTTCTGTCCATGTTGCTGAATCTTAATGCTTCATTATGAAAGCCACCATGGTATGTGTGAAGTAAGCCTTCTGATATTAGCTCCACTTTAGCTTGTATAACATCTGAATCAAAAAGACTATTATAAGAAACCTCAGTTAAAGCCATTCACAGCTCAGAGCAAATTCTTCAATTTCCTATTTTTTTTTAAAAAAAACTGCATAGATATGCATAAATGAGTTGGGTATATAAATAAGCTATGTACACAGTGCAGTTGAATCCTTTTAATCTATAGACCAGAATATATTCACTCTCTAAAGACCATCAACAATTCTTCTCTAATGTTCCGTACAATACCTTTGGTTCATGGACAGGAATTCCCTGGGCTAACACATCAATTTAGTCATGCTCGTTATCTTATTAAAACACTTTAGGCTTTAACAAAAATAATTGTGTGTTCAAGAAAGTGAGAGACAATAACAGCAGCTAGAGGCGGGTATAATACAAACTTGGCAGCTGCTGGCATCACTCTGTTTTTTGTTTTGTTTCAATTCAAAATTATCTTGACTCTGAATTCTCCATCAGGAAGAAATCTTAACTTCTAAAGGCACAGCCATACCATTCCAGTGCTCCTTCTTTGCAGCCTATGTAGGGATGCTCTGAGCCGAAATTCTACGCTATTCTAGTGCTATTATTCTACTTTCAACCTCCTATGGAATCTTGGGGTTTTGCAGTTTAGGGAGGGACATTTAGAATTCTCAGCCAGAGAGCTCTTGGGCCTCAGTGAACTGCAAACCCCAGAATTCCACAGGATGTTGAAAGTGGAATAATAGCACTATAACAGTATAGTGCAGAAAGGCCACTGGTGGCTGAGGGAGAGGTGCAAGAGTGGAGTGAAAAAATCAAACAGGAAGAAATGGGTGAGGAAGCAAGAAACCAGGAAGAATATTATGAGATTAGAAATATATTAAGGGGAGATTACAAGATAACTGTCATACTTCAGTTCCAGGACCCAGGTGCAGACACTGACACAGAGAAGGACACTTCCCAACAGTCACAAGATGTGAATGAAATAACACCTACTGTAGGTAAGCATAGACAAGAAAGAGAGGGTCCGTGAGTTCTTAATTGGGCAACAGCTGAGGGAGGCTGTGAGACTTGGCATCACAAAGTCCATTGCTGAGAACTAACTTTTCTGGTGGAAGCAACGTGTTTGTCTTTTGACCCCTGGCTCATGTTCCTGAAGGACCTTGAACCTCACTTTGTGTGCTGACCCTGCTACTGGATACTCCCTTGAACTGACATCCTGGATTTATCACTGATCTGGGGTGCTGGAATAAGAACAGTAATTGACTGATAAACTTCTGTAAACTCAACAATTGCTGCTACTATAGACTTTGTTTAAGGACTGTGAACCTTGGCTGGCTTTCTAAAAAGGACAATAACAGATGAACTGCACAAGCTGCATGCAGTAGTTTATGGTAGAAATCGTGCCCAAATGGTAATATGCAGAAATATGTTCGAGTGACACTCTCCAGCTGGTTTGGGCACAACTACCAACATCCCTAACTGCTTATTATACCAACTGCAACTAAAGGGAACTGAAGTCTCAAAATATCTGGAAAACACCACCATGTTTGAGAAGGTTGTGTCAAGTCATCATTTCTGCCCAGTCACCAACCCTTTCTCTTTCAAGTCTTTGGAGTCTATCAAGCAATATCTCATTTGGTTTCTCCCCAGATCTCCCCACTGCAGCCAGAAGAAGATGGAAACATGAAAAGGAGGGCAGAGGAGAACTAGCTCTATTTGACTGAAAAGTACCTTATTTGGCAAGAATCGTTTAAAGGATTAAATGTTGGCAGAACCAGACATCAAATGGTAAATAAGACTTTCCCAGCTGAAACTTGTAGCAGCTTAAAGCGCATCCCTTATGCTAATATGGTCTTTAAGTACTTGAAGGAATTGCCAAGAAAGTGTCAAAACAGTGTAAAGGAGCAAGGAAAATAATGGAATATGACATGGAAGCAGCAGGTCTGGAGTGTGTGTGTGTACATATCTGTTAGCATATCGGCAGCACCAAAGATTTGAGGAACAGAGTAATGCTACCAGCAGAAAAGATTTGCAATATCTTAAGAAAGCATTTGAAGTTCCTAGGATTTTCCCTGGTATTCTAAATATTCTCTTGATATCTCTGCTTCCAAAGTGACTGAAGTGATCTGCCTCAGAGTAGATTCAAGCTCATCAAAAGATTTAGGGCTAAGTCCAATTTTAATCTCAACTGCACATGACCTCTTGAAATTAGTAGGACGTACATGAATGGTGATTAACAAATCCCATTCATTTCAATGGATCTACTCTAGTTGGAACAAAAATTGAATTCAGCCCCTCATGTGCAGCCCTCCATGACATTGTCAGCTGCAGGGACTGAAGCTGGGAGTTCGACCAAAGATTTCATGCATAGAAAGCATACGTTCTGTCACTGAACTAAGAGCCTTCCCTTAACTACTTTAAGTGGGTTTCCCAAATGTGTCCCATGATGTGCATACATTTAAAAGTATGTTGTCCTGTATGACAGTATTGATATACTACATGGATACTGCCTTGCAGATAGGGAACTTCATTTTGATAACTTCTCAGCTGTGGTGGAACTAACACTCCATCTGCTAATGGTCTTAAGCCAGCTTCTCTATTTGGATGTATTACTGGCCCTTTGCTTTCTGTATTCCCAAGCATTCTGCTTTCAGCTCATCGGGGCCAAGACTAAGAAGCCAAACAGTGTCATCTAACCTCAAATTCTCCCAATTAAGTGGAGTAATGGTGCTCAGTGCAAAGTTAGTTGGGCTTCTCTATCAAACATATTGGAAAGGATGTTGGATGCCAGAAGATGTGACTACTGGCGCACAACATTAGTTTTTGTATAATAGTTATCAAATCCCAAAGAATCATAGAATCAGAAGAGACCTCAGGGGCCATCCAGTTCAACCCCCTGCTATACAGGAACACCCTTCAAAGCATTCTCAACAGATGGCCATCCAGCCTCTGCTTAAACATCTCCAAAGAAAGAGACTCCACCACACTCCATTGAGGCAGCAGATTCCACTGCCAGACAGCTCTGACCGCCAGGAAGTCAGCATGGCTTCTTCCTTTCTCTCCCACTGTGTTTTTTCCCCCATTCTTCTTTTCACCCTTCTCCTTTTTCCCTCTATGAGTTTCAATTATATTGCTCTTACTATTACATGGATCAGCTGTATCAGCAACCTGACCACCACGTGATATTCTCCACCATACCCATGCCCCTGGGATTCACATCCTTTCTGGATACTGTGGTCAAAAAAGAACAGCCGCCCTTTTGTTTTTAAAAAGGAGAATATTGAAAAGGGGAGGAATCTGCAAAATCAATTTTTTTCCCTAGGTGGCTGAGCTAGAGGTGAGGAGAGCAGGAAAATTATATGAGAAAAATGTTCTAGAAGAAAGTTTGGCTCAGCTTAAGTTAGAACCACATAGAGAGATAACCACATAGAGAAACAACATGGAGGAAGGCACGTATATGCTTCCCATTGAATTAATTTACCACTGTGAACATTCACATTAAAATACCCTCACTGACACTTCTCTAAGGTTCAGGCTCATCCCAAACGTGAAACAATTTCTTTTGTGATACGTGACACTTCCAGCTTGATTGTCCATTTTACATTCATTTATTCTGATAGGTCAGGGGGAAATATAACCACGCATCTGATCTTCTAAAACACATTTTGCCTATGAAATATTAAGTTACTTTTGAGTCACTGTATATAACAAGCAGCCGAGAAATATAGTAAGTTCTTGTTTGTTTGTTTGTTTGTTTGTTTGTTTGTTTGTTTGTTTGTTTGTTTCGGAAGTTACACAGTAAAATGGATGGAATAAGAGAAAGAGTGGTGCTACCCATTCTAAATGAAAACATAGTGAAGGCATCTTGTGAATAAAATTTCTGGTGGCTTATACCTTACGTTGCATGAGACAGAGCAAGGACAACATGGGGGAAGGTGTGTACATCTCTGTGTTTGTGGAATTAGTCCAGAATGTCTAATTGATTGCAGGCTTTATTTTTGTAACTAAGGTCTTATCTTTCCTTCTGCCTCTTCCAGAAGCAGACTGCCTTGTAGAACACAGAATGATCTCAGGTCTAGGGTGCACTAAAATGCCTTTGGATACATTTTTTTTTTCCCAGAGTAAACTTGTAAGGTTTCTTTTTCCTACCTGTAGGAAATAAAAGGCCACATTGCAGAATATTCTCCAAGTATCTTCACCATTTTTGTATCATGGCAGCTGCCATTTTCCCCCTACAACATCAGGAAGGAATGTTAGCCCATGGAGACTGTGGTGAGTGCACAATGGTGGCCAGAGAAAGCTGTCCATAACTACCGTTGCAGAAAATAAAAACCTTAGCAAGATAAAGCTAATTGTCTCATGTTTGTATAAGATCTCTAGTGGGTCTTTTGTCCAAAGCACAATGCCCAAGTTCATTTCAAGGTCACAAAAGCTGAAGTATGCATACATAAGTGTTTCACATGCAGATGTGCTTTCAGTTGCACATTTCATTGTGTGCTTGGTTTCACATCTGGTGGCATATCCAGCTGTGTGATGTTGACATTCAGCACAAAGGTTGCACAGAACATTCAATCCATGAGTCCACATGCGAAGATTAGTATTGGTCTATAGGAGAGGAAGTAAGACAGCAGATCAGACAAAGAGGAAACTCAACTGGGGACACAAACTACTTGTCTCTACTTCTAATTTCCCCTAGATCCATGTACTCACTTGAACAGGGCTGCTTGCATGTTTCTGTACAATATTTTGAGATCAGTGATCTTGTAATTACAGACCAAGCGGCTTTTTTTCTTAAAATGAAAAGATTTTCACCACCACTATCACCACATCCAGCCATCACCATTGAGATACTAAGAGCATCCAAGTCAGGATTTCAAGATGGAGCAAGGGCAAGATCTTTTATGTAAAGAAGCTCTACATGCCCAACTCACATTTAAAGGGGCAACCCTGAAAGCTCTTCAGATTTGTTCTCCACCACCCTGACTCTACCAAAGACACCCCATCTTTTACAAGGAGCAAATGGTCTCCTAACCTTGGAGAAAGGAGGGTGTTTGATACAGCTGTCATTCGGTGATCGGCTGCACAGAAGCAGCTAGCTAGACTGTAACACAGCAAACCCATGGAAATAGAAATCTCTTAAAGGGGCACAGATTGCTTATTTGCAGCAGGAAGTCTTTAATGTGGTTTCTAGGTTGCATTTCAAACCTGTATCCTCAAGAGGACACATTTGGTCCCTCTTGTAAGCAAATTATAAACCTGGCTGCAATCTAGCTAGCTACTCTTGCCACAGCGCCTTTAATCTGATGCAAATATATGCAACATGTTCAGTTATTTGCATAATAAATGTTTCTGTAAAATGTCTTTGCCACTAACTCCCAAATGTTTTGTTATTAATTATGTTTGCAAAAGGGGAAAAAAGGTGTGTGTTGGATGGTGGGAGAGAATCTGCTTTATGTGTTTTCTGTTCTTTGTACTGAAAGAGGGAATTTGAAAAAAAAGTAATTCGGTGATTTCTACCAGGAAGGGGGAAATATCAGCCTCAAGAAAGAACTGTTGGCTACCTTTTCCTAATGACAAAGATTGTGGCAAAGTCAACTCCTGATTTTAAAATTGTTGGCACAATCCTTTATATGACTACTCAGAAGTAAAGCCCGTCGGCCTAAATCCGAGGATTAGTCCCAACTAGAGCAGACTCATTAAAGGAATTGGAACTTTGATAAGGGAAAATGTAAATTATCCATTGATTTAGTGGGTCTATTCTAGTTGGCCAACAATGGAGGGAGTTCAGTTAGGCTTGCTCCTAGGTAACTGAGTACAGGATTGTAGCCTGTGAAAATAAAGTAAAATATGCTTACTCCAAAGCAGCAGTCCTCAGCACATTGTACATATCTGCATGAGGACGTATGCTGCTTTAGTAGTGCTAGTGCTATGAAGAATAGCAATATTATGCAACACAGGTCAACAGCTGGATACTATTGTGCAATGTACAACCATGCACAACTGCAAAGTGCAATTGCTGTGGGCAATGCAAAATGTGTGACTTCAATGCACAGTGCATAGTGCTCAACACACAACTGAAAACACAAACCACAACCACAATGTGCAACAGGATGCTAGCCTAAATGTACCTCATACCTTTTCCATTCCAAGTTTTGGAATTTGCAGAATGGCTCTGAAAAGTTTGCAATACACCATTCTCCCATTTGGATTTTCTAACTTCTGTGTACACAGGGATGCAAACCCTTGAACTTTGGGGATCATATGTGGCCAATGGGCTGCCCTTTTCCCTTTCCAGATGAGAAAGATTTGCGAAGGCAGTGGAGAGCTCTGTTTCTGTATGTGTGTGCTTTATTTGTTCCCTGTTGGTTTTGAAAGGCAGGGGATTTCCCAACTTTTTCTCTTCTTCTGGGAGCTGCTTGTGCATAGGCATGCATTTATGAGATTTTCTTCAGGTTTAATTGAGCTACGTGTATGTTTGTGCATGCTTTAGTGAGATAGGAAAGGGTTCCCTGTCTTCTTCTTTTCTCATCATCACACATTTGGTGAAATCAAACCACCGCCTGTTTCCATTGAGTGGGTTGTAGGGGCACTACCATTTTGGCAGTGAAGAGAAAATTATGTATGTGTTAGAGAAACCATTTAAGAAGCAATTTGCTTCAATCTTTACTACCACTGGTGCAATGTTTGTTTATCTCCAGTTTAAGCCCAGCAAGTGCCCAAAGGAATGAAAAGATAGTTAATGAGAACAGACAATGGAGAAACCAAGCCAATGTTCAGGGCTGTAGCTGGAAGAGGAGAATGAAACCATTGTCACCTCAATTAGAATTCTCCCTCCAAATTAAATTTTCCTTCAGTTCCAAATTTCTAGCATGACAGAGTTACACATTAGAAGTCACTCACACTGAGAATACACCCAGAATTTGCTACATTCACATTCCTTTGGGAACTTTACCCACCCTCTTTCTTTGGATGCCCAAACTGTATTTCCAAATGCTCATGTGAAATTTTAAGTTTTCTGCAATGCTAGAAATTTGGGGACTGAAATAACATTTCATTGGGGGTGCAGAATTCTTATTTTGGAGGCAATGCTCCCTCTATGCCTTTCCTCCCCATAGTTGTATTCACAGACCAGGGTCGGGCACAGAGTGTCAGCAAAAGCAGGAGTATGGTTGAGACAGTCCAGCATCTAAATGCAAAGATAATTCTTGGGTGGAGGCCAGAGCCAGTTGGAAAGTCATCAGACAGAGTAATCCAAAGTATATGCTGAAGTCCAGAAATCCACATAGTGAAAAATGTCATACAAAGACACACAAGGAGTTTTGGAGCTGTTGCTTTCAGTAAAGGAATGGCATTGGCTGTTCTAATTTATATATAGGTGTAAATCAGCATATCTGGCATAAATACCACGGAGTTCTCCTTTTACAGGATGTCACAACATGTTCTGTTCCTTTGCAACTGGCATTTCAGATGCTCCATAGGACAAAGTAGTTCCATTTCCAATTTGTGATTTTCTGAGCAGGATTGCCTGATGTTTTCTGGCTCCAGCTGGAGTCTGTTATTTTGGCCTTCCTCTTTCATATCTGAGGAGGCTTTTACCAGGCAGAATGTGGTCCTTTCAGGCTTCAGCAGGCCTTGCCTTTGCCATTTTCCCCTCTCCTATTTATTCTTGAGGTTTTGTTTTTACTGAGATGCTCAATCTCTAAGTAAAGATAATTTTCTAATCAGAAAAGATATAGAGACACATCCTTGTCGGCTTGCTAAAGAAAAATACAATCACTCCTCCCCCTCCTCATGATCCCAGCCAAAGACTCAAGGCAGCTTACAGAAGTTAAGACAGATGTAGTGCATGTCACACAAAAGTTAAATATGTAATTAAGATATCAGGAGAGTTAAAGGTAGTTAAAAGCTTGACCATCAAAAAGAAATGTGCTCATAGATAAAATAGCACAGTAAACACACTGTCTTCTTTTACCTGCTAAAGGATAGTAGTGAAGGTGCTCATCTAATCTCTCTAGAAAGGGAGTTCAAGAACCTGGGAGCGACTACCAAGAAGGCCTTCTCCCATGTTTCCACCAGATGTACCAGGTGATGAGGGTAAACAGGGCAGGCTCACAGGGGAAAGCGTGGTCTTTAAGATAGACACAGAGTACTCAGTTCCTAAAATCTGGTGGTCTCCAATACCTGTATATTTTACTAGGCTGATGCCAAATTAAGGTTGTTTGGTCCTTTGTTTTCCAGTGGCAAACAGACACATGATCCTCCTCATGTTAGAAATCACTGATAGGAGTCTAGGAGTTGTAATTTCCAAAAAGTAATTTTCTGAGTCTCTCAAATTCTGCTCTCAGTTCTTCTTGCCTTGCTCACATATGTGGTTCTTTCTTGCGTTCCAAGAAACTCTCTCAACCCAATGGAAGTTTGTTCAAAGCACAGCACCAGGGAATGGGGGACAGAGTACCAAGATTGACAGAAGAGTCACTATAGTATGTAGACCTATCCTTTATGTGTGTCTTTGGATGTGAGCTCCAAGAACAACAAAAAAAAAGGTAAAAAGAGGTTATTAATTATTAAGTTGTCTTTAGTATGCATATTGGCTTGAGACAAAACCCGGAGACTGGCAAGTTCATCTCAAAAGCAAAGCAAGCAGGATGTGCCAACTGGGAGAATGAGCTGATGGGATGGAGAATGGATGTCTCCTGTCTGCTCCCTGTCCATCAAAACAGATGCAGTGTTCTGGCAGGAAAAAAACAGTTTGTGAACTCAGACCCATAAAAATTAATGGGCTTCACCAGAGCTGTCCGTGAAAATTCAAGATCTGAAGTGTTGCTGGGGAGAGAGAGGCAAAGAGATGGATGTACATCACATTATTTAAAAATGCTAAAGAGGTTTTCTTTTTGAAATGTTGGCTTATTTCCATTGAGGTATCTCCAGCTGTTGAGGATGATAACAGTTCCCTTCCTCTCCACTGTCCCCACTCTCACTGAGGCTTTTGCAAACTTTGTCATCATCATGAGGAGCCATTCCAAAGTCTCACGGCTTTTTTAAAAAAAAGAAACTTCAGGGCTTGAGACAATCCTAAACTTGCAATCCTAGAGGTGTTTGTGAGAATCACTTGCAACTTCAAATGCAGAGGTGAAAGGAACCATCTTCTTCTTCCCTCCCTACCTGAAGCACCTAATGGATTTATTTAAAAATGGATAGGAAGTGTAGCTTCCTCACTCGCTTCCCCATTCATCAACTCACTGAAAATGTTCACATCGATGCTACAGGCAACGTTAGCATCTGATAAATTGCCATCCGCCTTATGCCTACAAGTACAGAGAACAAGTGTATTGAAAATGAGCAGATGTGCGATAACCCAAGAACTGTATGAGATGTTTCAGTTAGCTCCCATGTTTAATTTCATAATCCACCTGCTATCATTATAAAGGAAATGAAACATTTAACAGGGCTGCTACCATATTCCATAATTCTGCCTGTGCTATGGGATGGCAGCCATCAAAGCCTGTGTGTGTGTGTGTGTGTGTGTGTGTGTGTGTGTGTGCTTTTTGGAATTTATTTAACTGAAGGATGCTCTGTCTTGGTCGGTTGATAATGGTCAGATGAGCACCGGGAAACAAAAAAACAGACCCCATTACACACTTCAGATCCTGTTCTTGTTCTTGTTAATTGTAATCAAGTGTGATAGATGATGGCTCAGAGGTCAATGAGCAATTGATTGTGCCAGAAACAGAGCCAGTGATAGACAAAACTATCTTGGAAACACCCCTATCAGCTGAAAGACAAGCTGAGACAGAGTTGTTGCAACCAGTGCCAGTGGGAGTGGGGACCAGCAATGATTTAGAGGAACAGATCCACCTTTGCCTCCCAGCTCTCAATCACGGAGAAGGCAGAAACGAGCAGCTCAGAAGGAAGCTGTTTGGGCAAGATTGGGTAAACAGAACAATGAGTAACACCTGTTTTCATCAGCTATATAAGTCTGTCGGCGTGGCTTGCTGTTTGCTTATAGCAAACCACTACTCAAGCTCTCACAACTCTTGTGTTCCAGCTCTCTTGACCCTTTGGACTGACCTTTGACACTCTGGACCTCTTGGATTAGACCTTGAATCTGGTTCAGCTCAGTGTCTCTACTTGTTTGTTTGCATTTGGTCACCCCCCACTGCCTCCTTATCTTGGGCAAGTACTATCGCCTTCTTTCCCTTGCCGGCAGAAAGGCATGTGCTGGGACTTGAACTCTGACATCATGTTGACTCTGATCAAGGTGACCCTATGAATGAGAAAACTTCAAGCCATCCTGTTATCAGTTTAGATTGTCTCGTCATAGGATTTTCATGGCAAAAGACATTCAAAAGAGGTTTTCCATGCCTCCTTCTGCACAGTGCTGAGAAGAGTTGGCTATGATTCCATTGCTGTTGTCTCTGAGAGATCCCCCACCAGTGTCACCCCTCTCTACCACAGCTGCCCAGTAGCTGTTTGGCACATTTAGTCTGGTTCCTCAGCAAAAGCCTGTCTGAGATGGGAGAACCTATCAGCAGCACTGTTGCCCTCAAGAATAGTCCCTTGCCTCACAGGAGCACATAGTCCCACCAACATGGAAAGGAAGTAGGTCAGATCTTGTACACAACTTTTATACATTCACCCCTGGAGAAAAAAGAGAGAGAAACAATATCCCATCATGAAATACATTACACAGTTTAGTCAAAAAGGAAAGCAATTGGAATGGAACTCTTCCATCTGTGCCTTGATTACTGAGATAGTTTTTCTCACAGACTTCAAAATGTACTTATTAATCAGTATAGTTTCACATCTATAATAATCTTATGTGGAGGTGGGTGGAAATCCATGTCTATCTAAAAAGACCTTTTAGGAAAAATGTATATTTTCAGTAAGGTTTTCCTCTGTCATATGAGAATCAAGACTGTGTTGATGCATGATATGGTCTAAAAGCTTAAAAAGCAGACATGGTCACACAGAGGTCCTGATTCGTATATCCGTGGCTTTCAAATCACTCACATTTGTCACCTCTCAGAAGATGTTTGGAGGGAGAAAGAGTGTGGGTTGTGTTTACAATCAACTTTGCTAAACTTAGGAGGAAGGGGGATGCTCCCTTCACTCACTTATTCATTTCATCAGACTGTGGAAAACTTACTTTTGGGGAATATGATTCCCAGAATCCCTCAGTTAACCCAGCCAGTGGATTTTGCTACAATTTGTCTTCCACATTCTCTAAGGCAGTGGTTCTCAAAGTGTGGTCCTCCAAATTTTGGGGACTTCTGTTCCCACAGTTGTGAGCATTGGCCCTGCTGGCTGAGTTTTCTGGGAGTTGTAGTCCAAAACAACTGAAAAGCACTGCTCTAGGGAACATGGGATGCAATTTTGCTGTCTTCCCCATCCCCAGCATTTTAGATTCTAATTGTACTGCTGGGGAAGAGTTCTATGGATAATGTTGACTGCTAAAAAGACAAATGAATGGATCCTAGAGGAAGTCAAGCATGAACATTCCCTGGTAGCCAAGAGACTGTCATACTTTGGACATATCATGAGAAGATGCGACTCACTAGAAAAAGACAAGAAATGACAGTAGGAAAAGAGGAAGACCACATTATGGATGGATAGACTCAAGGACGCCACAGCCCTGGATCTCCAAGACCTGAGCAGAGCTGTCAGTGATAGGGTGACATGGAAGTTTCTCATACATATGATCACCATAAGTCAAAATGGACTTGACAGCAGATAACAGGAACAACAACAACATCAATAGGAAGATGAATTCTGGTTTATTTTCTGTTTGTTTTTTTAAATCCTCACCTAGAACAGCCAATATGAGGTTTGATATGTGGTGAAATCACCCCTTCAGGGCTGTGGGAGTTATTTCTAGCAACATTAAAAGAAAAAAAGAAAAAAAAAGAGATGTGGCCCTATGAGGTCCTGTAGAAGAGGAATGCAGTCCACAACCCCCAATAGTTGTGCCTCTCACTTTATGTGGATTGGACTAGTCTGATGCTCACAAATCATTCAGAACAGCTAACAGCAATTAAAAGCAGCCGTAAAATACCATCCATATGCAGTTGCCATTCAGGTATACAACCCATGATTTAGTGTCATTATTAGATTTCATAAATACTCATCCAAAAGGCAAAGCCTATAGAAATACAGCTGGTTAGGTGTCGCACCTAGGGCTACCAGAATAAAAGTTTCTGTACCTTTAATAACTGTGTATTCATGTGTCTTCAAGTTATCTATCAGCTTATGGCCACTCTGTTAATTTCACAGGGTTTTCATAGGCAAGGCATACTCAGATGTGGTTTTGTCAGTTCCTTCCTCTGAAATATAGCCTACAGCAGCTGGTATTTGTTGGCAGTCTCCCGTCCAAGTACAAACCATAGTTGAGCTCACATAGCTGCCAAGATCAGATGGAATTTGGTGCCTTTAGGAGTATTTAGGCCATAGCAATGGTTGTATCGAAGAAGGAAATACAAATGTTGCTTCTTACCTGGCTGAGTGATTAGAAATACCTTTCAAAATTCCCTCTTCTGCACAAACATTTAAGGTACTTGAGCCATCTCCAGTTTTCAGTCTAGCAACTCTAAGCCCCCAGGCATGGCAGAACCACCTTCCTGAATCTGAGAAGGTCTGAATTATATTCTCTTCTGGGAGAATAACCTCTCAAGTGTGCTAGCTTGAATGCCAGGATGGAAAAACACCTATTGGAGCTGCTCAAGTGAAAAACTGGAGATGACTCCTACACAACCTTTAAAGAATAATTGTAACTCTCAGAGAATACTTGGAAAGTCTCAAGTGTGCTACCTTGAATATCATGGTAGAAAAATATCTATTAAGGTTGCCAGAGTGAAAACTGGAAACGTCTCCTCCACAATGTAGGAGTCATCTCCAGTTTTTACTCTGGCAACTCTAGTAGGTATTTTTCCATCATGGCATTCAAGGTAGCCCACTTGAGACTTTCCAAGTATTCCTTGAGAGTTTTCAAGTGTTCAGCCCGTGTTGCTTGTTACTTGATTATGAGACAAACAACGCCTGTGTTGAAGAAGGAATTTCAACAGGTGCAGCTTGTCTCACAACCAGATAACAAGCAACAAGTGCTGAATTTTCCTTTTCTATGTAATTGCATAGTATATGAGCTCTCTCCAGTTTTCACTCTGGCAACCCTATGCCAGTGTTTCCATTTCATAACAGGTATGTCAATTTGTGTGTGTGTGTCCAAAGCTACCTCTTATACCTCTCCATTTCCTTAACCAATGGAAGGTGATGACTCTGATGTAAGAAGGGTGGTAAATCCACTTGGGTTTTAATCCAGACTTTGAAGGAGCTATTCAAGTGCTGATCCTATTTTGAGTCTAACCTTAATCTCCCTGGAGATCTTCTCTTTTCATATTAATAGCTGGAGCGGATGCACTAATACTGCAGCCACTAAAATCCATTCTTCCTGACCTAAGGGTGGGGACCATGTGACCACATATAGTTGTTGGACCACAGTTCCCATCAGGCTGCATTGCCTATGAAAAGGGAGAGATAGGAATGCAGTCACAGAACATCTAGTTGACCATAAATATCCCATCTTCGTATAGGTTGTTTGGAAGAATTGTTTGGTGGAGAACATGCAGCCAACAGACCACATTCAGCCCCTGAATCCAACTTTACAGCAACCAAAGACCTCCAGTACCCTCCCCAAAGCTCCCAGAAACCTCCAATATTTTTTAAAAAACATGGAATAATATTGGCCTGAAAATTGGCCTGAACAGACCCAAACAAATATGGCAGCTCACCTTCTAATTCTCCGCAGCTTGCAAAATCCCAGAAAACAACTTGACCATTAGCCATAAGTGGGCTAAGACACTAACAGGAAGTAACATGATGTCATTTCTGGTGTCCCATCAATGCACCACTGTGGCTCCCGGGGTGGTGGTGAGAGGACAAAAAACAGTCCCTGCCCACCCCCAGTTTGGAAGAACCTCCTACACTGCAAACAGACAGGTAGAGAAAATGAGTCAACCTTACAAAGGAATTCCAGCAGCATAGGTGTGATTGTCAGCACTATTTCCTGTGCTTCACTGTCAAATTAAGCAGCTCCAGCTAACCTAGAGCAAAACAGACGGAGCACAGGCATGGGCCAGAAAAATCAAGTGACTCCAACCTACGAGCATTTGAACAATACATATGGATGATATGGCCCGATGTACAGCAAAACTTGCTCTATTGGCACATTCACACCACATTCTTATAATGGAGGGTGTGTTCTTGAGAAGACATCCTCTAAATGACATATTCACACCTCTAGCTTATAGCAGAGCTGGGAAAATGACTTTTGAGGGACTACAGCTTGCCGAATGGGAATATCAAAAAAGTAGCTTTATCAAACTCTTTGTTTTTAGTACTGCTGGGCCAAAAATTCTGCACATCCTTCTTTTATGCACATTTGGAAGGTGGGAGAAATACCCCCCTCTGAAGTCTTTGAGAAATGAGATGGAAGTCACTGTATTTTTAGGTAGAGAGGGTGTACTTACATTTCAGCAATGTGCCCAGGGGTTGCATTTTTATAAAAAAGCAACAAAAAGGCTGTATTGCATTTAGTAGCCCAGCTGTCATTCTATCTGAATCATTCCCAGGGCATTCAAGACATGTTTCTCAAATGAACACGTTGCTGCTGGATGCAGCTGAGCTTTCTGTTACCATTAAAAACAAAACACCCCTGATCATTTCACTGAAGTGTAGAAATATCTTCATGCTGCCTGATGAAATTCTGGGGACTACAATCCAAAATCTCTCAACAACAACAACAAATAATTAAAACCCTTTCTTTAGATTTGATTTTGTCTGTTCCTAAAAGCCACAAATATTCTCACCTTCCCTGCTTGAAGTCTTCATAGGAGAAAAGGTTACATGAAATTGAGCAGACTGGATTCTGACCCAGCCCTAATTCATAGTCATTCCTTCTCCCAAGAGACTCCTAGGTGTGGTGGTTCTATGGGAAATAGTGATACTTACTGGCCTTGGGGTCTCTCCTCAACATGTGTGTGCATTGTCTGAGACAATCATGCAGCCCTCTAGATGCTGGACCACAGCTCTCATCAGTCCTCTTCACTGCCTGTGCTGATCAGGGCTGCTGGGAGCTGAAATCCAACAACTCTTGAAGGTCTCCATGATTCCCACTCCTGCCCAAGACTATATCCCTATCATTCTGCTTGCAAGGTTACAAACCAGTCTCCCTCCTACTGGTGGCCTTGCATAAGTGCTAGGTGAGCTAATGATCCATTCATTGGATATCTGAAATATTTATGAAAGAGAAGACAATACACAATGGCTAGAACTAACCATAGTGAAACATTACAGATAAGATCCTGGGTTGCACTGGCAGATCATAAAACTCTGCTAGCCATAATTTCTCTTCCTCTCCATGCGCTTACTCTACAGATCTATTGCTGGAGTATCCACCTCTCACAGCCATTTGGTGGCCGAGGAAAGACCAATGAGGACAGCCAAGCAGCAGCTGATGGTGGTTCAGTAGCCAGTTGCAAAAAGAATATGTCATCCTTCCAGACCACTGGCAGACTCCTAGGATGTCCACAAGGACATCTTTTTCTTCCTATGACCTACTGTTGAAAGACAACCTGCCATGAGCTTGTAGCTCACATTGTCTTCCAGCCACTAAAGGGGGGGGCACCCCATCAGTGGATCAATAGGTTAAGTACCTATTAAGTACCAGGGGGTCAATGCAGAAGGAGGTTCTGAATACCTCCATCCACAAAGACCATAAAAAGAAATACACAGCTGTAAAGTAAGACGAGTCCTTCATATGTCACAAGCAGGATTCCAGCCTAATGTGTGTATTACTTATTTGTTGATAATATAATTTTTCTCCTTCTTCTTTCTTTTACTTTTAGAATTTAAGGAATAAGGTCTTTAAGGTAAAACGTGTCCTTTCACTTGCGTTCCTTTGTGAAATGCCGCATGTATTCCTGACCAAAAGGGGAATCATAGTTTGAAAAGTAAATATAAAGGTGAATGAAAGTCAGATTGTTGTTCTTTAATGATTGCTGCTCTTTGCCTCCCATCACTTCTCGCATCTAGGCAAGTATGCTGAGAGCGGAAACAGAATTAGTATAAATGATCTCTATAAATAATAATGATGTTTGTTCCCTTGCTACTAATTAGCAACAATAATATAATGACTTTTTCCCTTTTTTAACAAGGAAACAGAAGTTACTTAAACGTGCAATTATTGTGTCAGCTATTTTCAAATCATACATATGCATTCCCTTAGAGATAACAGGGTTCAGATGTGCTTGAAAACCGGTACACCATATGTAAACACAATAAGTCTACTGGTTCACAGCATCACACTGGGGTTTTGAAACACTCACCATAGCCAGGTGTTTGGCAACAACACCTAATGAGCAGTTTGCAGTATTTGTTTTTCAGTTGTGTACCCAGAGCAATTTAGGGGAGCAGAGAGGAATCACAAAAGCAGATTCTAGAGAAAAGAATCCTATTTTCTCAGTATCTCAACTTTTGTTTCTTTAAAAATATGACAAGTTGCTACTTCTCAGGAACACATGGTCCTTCCCCATGACATGTAAAACCAAAATATATGGAGCAAAACAGTAGCAACCCCTGCAGAATTCAACAAAATAAGATATTTTTATTTATTTTCAAATTCTTACAAAAACTGAAGAATTTTAAGGGGTTTTGTATGTGTAAAATTTCATTTTTCATTTAACCTCCACTCTTCCTGGCTAGAGCACACATGGCCTTGATGATGAGCCATCACAAAGTCCTAACCAGAGTAACTTTTGTGGCTAGGTAACTCTATAAATCAACTGTCTCTACACTCTAGTGGAAGGATAGAAATCATGTTGCCCTCCAGATGTTGTCTGACTGCAAGTTCCAGCAGCCCAGTCCTCATAAGTATTGGTCAGGAATGCTGAGAAAAGCAATCTGATGGGGCTACGGTTTTCCCCAGACTTGTTCAGGCTGCAATCCCTTGACCAAGCCAGCCCAAATACCTCCATTCTCCTCAATGGTGCATTTCCAAATGGTGACAGGAAGTGACATCATGGTATTTTGTCAGAGTTTTTTTTTTTTAAAAAAAAGCGCCTTCCAGCCTCAAACAACAAGAACATCCCAGCCTGAAAGCAGTTGTGACCACATGTGGCCACTCAGCCATGGAAACCTACTGGGTGACCTTGGGAAAGTCACACCTTCCAGCCTCAGAGGAAAGCAAAGGCAACCCCAGTCACAAAAACCCCATAATAGGTTGTCCTTAGGGCAGCCGTAATTCAGAAATGACCTGTAGGCACACAACCACAATATTGAGCTTGGGAAGTCTATCCATGCCCTCACCCCAGAGCTATCCGTATTTTTCTCACCTGTCACCTCGCCTTCATTGCCCACTGAGCATGCTCCTTTCTTGTTGGTCTGTTCCTAGCTCGGAACACCACACTACTGCTACATCACTGCGGTGCCACCCAACAGGCCTGCAGCCTTGGTCATTACCTAGGAAAACACTCCAGGTTTCAGCTTGGATCCCCTTTCACTTTCAGACACTGCTTGCATTAATTGAAGTGCAAATTGCATTCACCTCTGCCCTCCATTTTTCATTTAATCCCTTGCAAAGATCAACCTTTGTTTTTCCCCCTGTGCCCCCGGGGTGGGGCAGTTTATCCTTGGATGATCTTAATGCATCCATTACGGCTCAATGTGCTCTAATGAAGTGCAGCGCTTAACCTTTCAACCCCTCACACAAATCTTTCTTTTAAGAGACTGTTATTTTGCTGCCTGCTCAAAATGATGTGCTTTCCTGAGTAATGATATTCCTGTTGTAATGAGGTGGGGAAAGACAGGGTAAGCTTGGACGCAATGCAATATCCTTGCATGTAGCAAAGTTGTCACCGCAACCCATTAATCTCTTTAAGGGTTAACTGTCAAAACAAAAGCTGGTGGTTGTTGCTGAAACAGAGAAATGCTGCTCAGCCCAGTGAAGCTTCAGCTGTTTTTCACACTAGAGCCCAGCAATGCTAATCCTTGCTGATCTCATTCTTGCAAGGGCGAATGAAAAAAATCATTTTCCCCTCTGCCTTGTCAGACAAGATGAAGAGAGGGGTCTTCTTTCTTTCTTATTGATTTCTACAAAGTATTCACATCTGTTTAGTGAATTTTTGCAGAGGTTATGCTCACTACTACCTCAATGCACAGATTTTTTTTAAAAGTATAAGAAGTGGATGGGTCGTCTTCGTCTTTTTGATCCATAACATTATGCACATGCATTTTTCTCAAGGCATTTAACAAAGGGTGAGTCCTGACTGCACAATTCTAACACTTTGATACCATTTGCACAACCATGGCTCCATCCTATGAAATCCTGGGATTTGTTGTCTGGTGAAGGACTGAGAATTCTTTAGTGCACTCCTTTCAATAAGAGCATTAGCATTTCTTAGCAAACAGTTCTGAGGACCTCACCAAACTACAAACCTCAAGATTCCTTAGGTTGGGGCCTATGACAGTTTAAAGTGTTGTGAAACTGCTTTAGTTCCATAGTGTGGATACACTCAAAGATGATCTAATTTGTGCAAATTTCTTGGAAAAAGTGCTTGCCATGTTGGTTTGATGCAGGAGGCCAAGGACTATTTTATTTGGGGAATATTCTTTCGTACAGTGAGGCCCTTGAGTATTGCTGAAGCACTGGGGTGTTTTTTTCCCCCCTCAATCATTTGGAAATGGAATTGTTATGTGTATGCGTAAGAGCATGCCATTGCCTCATTGCCCACCTCACAGACAGAGGTGAACCAGAGATAAAGAAAGCACTTTAAAAAAAAGAGAGAGTGTTGTGGAACTTGATCTAATGGGATTTAACCCTATAGGGAGGGATGTGGGCTTTGAAATCTCTGCAGACAGAAGACTCTGCTCAATATTGTTCAAGGAAGGGGAAGAGGTGAATGAAAATAAAAACAGTGACATGTTTTTTCTTTACCTTCTGTTTGTTAGAGGATAAAATAGACAACAACAACAAAAAGGACACAAGGGCTTAATCTGGTTTGAAGAGTCTGGAATAAGTTTGCAAGGAGTTTGCATCCCTGTGGCCCCTCTCGTTGCAGAGGGCTGCAAACCCTCCCAGCCAGGAAGAAGAGTGACATCAGATGTTCTCAACCAGAATTTCCAACCATCAATTGTGAGGCACCCTGTTGATGTCGGGAGTGTGGCCTAATTCTCTGGTATCACATGGTCCATGGAGGGCTATAGAGTAGTGGATCTAGCTCCCAACCCTGAGATGGTTCTCATTTATCCCCTATGGCCAGGAGGGGTGACGTTCTGTGGCAGTTAGCAACCTTTACATATCTGTGCTCAATAATTACTACTTTGCACGTTAGTCCTTAGGAGCTTAGGCACTGCATATATTTATGACAACTTCCTGTTTGTTTATTTGCTTCTTCGATCATGCCCTCTGTCTTCCTTCATCATTCTAAACTGTATCCATTTTCCTCTTCTCTCTCTCTCTCTCTCTCTTTTCTCCTCCATTAGACCATTTATTTGATTATGCACAAGCAAGAAACCACTTTGATATATTTCAGAAAGAAGACTAAGCACGTCTCTTTTTCTCCTGCTAAATCCTGAGCAATGGGTATGGGACTTGTTAATGTTCAGCTTCTGCCTTGGGATTTTGATTACTCTGCTTGAGAGCTCCACTGGCGTTTCTCACATTTCCCAATGTGTCTTTCAGACCATTTCTGCACTATACTGTTACAGTGCTATTATCGCACTTTCAATCTCCTATGGAATTCTGGGGTTTGCAGTTTAGGGAGGGCCCTTTAGAATGCTCAGCCAGAGAGCTCTCTTGAGCCTCAGTAAACTGGAACCCCAGAATTCCACAGGATGTTGAAAGTAGAATAATAGTGCTGCAACAGTGTAGTGTGGAAATGGCCCCAGTCTTAGAGCTCTTTCAGAGAAGCTCTTGAAGACCCATATTCCAGTAGTGAGAGAGCTTAAAGGCAAAATGAGAGGATCAAAAAGACCAGCCTATTTTCATTTAAAACTCCTACTGCCAATAACTAAGCCCCTAGACAAGTATACTAACCTTTCAGGGGAAAAAAAGGCCTACATAAATGTCTGAAAGATACCAACTGCAGATTCATGGGGAAAATAGTGTGCTCATCTGGAGAACCCCAGCAAGTTGGCTTGGGGCCTCAGAAGGGCTGGTTTCATCCACAGGTCCAGAGTCTCCCTGCTTCTGCCCGAGGACGTTGCAAAGGCTATTCCTTCGTCCAGCAGTAACCAGGAACTGCGCTCACCACTTCTCCCTGTGCAGGGTGGATGGCAACTAGGGCAAGGTTCTCCACTCAACAGGACTTACTTTTTGCACTGAGTTACATAGGAACATATGGTACAGAATCCTGCTTAAAAAGCATAGCTTTCTCCTTCTGTGCATTCTCCATTTTGACTTTCTGGACCAGGCGGGCCAAACACTGGAGCCCAAACAGCAACACTAGCTGAATTTTGGGCTTCCCTGGAGTATCATAGAGCCAGAAAAAGCTATTGCAGCCATGTTTTAGCTGCCATCACAGTTGCCTGCAGGCTGTTTTGGGAGGATGTTCTTGTTGTTTGGGGCTGGAAGGTCTTTTTTTTAAAAAATCGGATTTTAGTGTTCTGAAGCAGGTTTTAGAATAGCACATTTTTTTCAGCTAAAAAGTTGGGAGGAAGAATACTGGGGTTCTTAGAAGCCAGTATCAAGGTCTACAATTTCCTCCCCGTTTTTGTCAAAGTGGTCAGGAAGAAGCGAATCAGGATGCTTCTGCCTTGCCTCCTTTGCACACAGCTCTGCAGAAAGATCACATCCCTTTAAAGAGACCAGTGCAGTATAATATTTCACACATCAGACTTAAAGCCTCTGATCAAAGTTTCCTCCCCACCTGCTAACATCAGAGAGAGGCACAACTGCAGAGAAGGGGCTGAACAGATCTTTTGAACGGAACGCACCACTCTGAAAAACATTCAGAAACTCAGCTGCTGCAGAAGGCACTTGATAGACACTTGAGACGGAGATGAATTAACTCCATTACTCAAAATACAGCCGATGTGACACGCATACATTTCCCTTGAATCAGACAGAGATAAAGAGGGCTTATTTAGGAAGGGAAATGCTTTGTGTCTGGCACCTCTGCTTTCTTTCAAAACCATCCACACTTTAGACCAGTGGGTAAAAGAAGATGAGGAAAAGGAAGAAGGAAAAATGGAAGAGAAGGTCTGCTTATCTTAGGCAGGGGAGTTGAAAGACACGTTCCCCGCTGCTTAACAAACAAGCTCCGTATTCGCCAATGCGCTTTACCCCTTGAATTCTATAACAGAGAAAAACCAGAATTTCCACTGGCACAGAGCTGAAATGATTTTGTCCCTTTCCCTGCAGATTCTTTATGGTGGCTTGGATTTTTTGAGTTGCTTTGAATCTTGGGGAATAGGCAGGATATAAATAAAGTAATTGGTTGATGCTGAATAGTCACTGGACATTATGACTGACATTCAGCATTGCAGTTAAGGATTTGAAATCTAGAGTTATGGTTTCGTAACTGCTCTGTATTAAATTATACTACACATTCATAGTGTCCCCCCAAAACCTACCTTAAGAACCAGCAGCCGCAATAAGTGAAGGAGATCCCTTCTGCTGATGATTTTTTTTTAAAAAAAATTATTAAACATTAAACCAAAACATATAAACACAAGTAAACAATACAAAATATGATCATACATCAAACTAATTCAAAAAAGAAAAACAATGCTAATAACACAACACTTAATATGACAATAAACAATTAACTAAACTATTAGTATACAATAATAGAATATATCAAACTATCAATATACCACCAAACGGCCATGGAGGACAACCAGTCTAAAGACAGTAGTACGCCATGGGGAGGACACTTCAGGCAGTTTCAGAGTACCTCCACCTGCAACTGCCAAAAAAAGTACATACACAAATGTGACAGTAATGTACACTTCCATATGTCACCCTGTATTTCATGATTGGTAAGAAAGATTTATCAATGGCCATTTTCACACGGGGGTAAAACCCTGCGGTGCGATGACCAGAGACAGAGGTTGTTCACACCGCGGGATGAGCTAGCACGGTTGGAAAAGGTGAGGTGCCACACCTCCAACCGCTCTAGCGCAGCCGCAGGGCTGGCACTGAGGGTTTTTATGAAACTCGCCCGCACTAATCCGTGGCAGCTCCCAGTGAGAATCTGCAGAGATGCAGTAGAGCGTCTCTGCAGATCTGCCCGGGGGGGAGCTTCCGGCTGGCACGCTACCCTGATTGGCGGAGTGCCGCCGGAAGCCGCCAGCCGCCATTTTGGGCGCCGCCAAACGCCGCCGAAATTCGGCAGCATGTGGAGTGGCGGAACCGCACTCCCCGCAGAGACGGAGCAGGGACGGAGCAAAACGCAAGCGGGTAAGCTCCGCTCCTGTGTGTGCCACCCCGTTTCAGCCCCCCCCCCACGTGCGAAAAGGGACAATGTCAAATAACAAAATACCCAAATCACTATTAGATAGCTGATCATTATTCTCGGATGGTATTTGATAGCTGGAGTGGGATGCTTAGAATGTTAGGAGACCACGCCAAAGAAGTTCCCTATTAGCAGTGAAACTCTCCTGCTGATAATATTTCGTTTGTCAACATTATTTTCTTTTACCACTCCTTTTACAAAACAGCCTCAAAGCAGTTTACAGTAAAAACAGCCATGCTGAAATACAATAAAATATGAAATAAAATAATACAATAAAAATGGTGGTTAAGAAAGACAGGAGGGCTGGAGAACAAGGCAAAATCCAGGTATTAAGAACAGAATGAAAAGCAATTTAAAGAGGACCAGCTATCATTAGAAGCCATTTATGATAGAAGAGAATGGACTATACTTTCGTCAGGTACAAAAATATTTGTTCTCTTGCTTGTTTATGCATTTGTTATCAATGTGACAGAGAAAATGTGAAGGGAATATGTGTATGAGTTCTTTATATTCCTTTTCAGTGGATACCACTACATGATCTTAAGTTTTGTCCTGCTAGAAAGAGAGTCTGTGTTCCAATGCAATAACAAGTAAAAAAATGAGATTCAAAGTGCAGGAGTTAGGTAGTTAAAGACTCTATATCAGAAAGAATCCCCCCTCCCCACCTTTGGTAACATTCACCATTATATATCATACACAGAGAGAAAGAAAAACTCTCAGTATACATGTGCCTTCAATTCACCTGTTGACTTAAGGCAACCTCATGAATTTCATAAGGTTTTCACAGGCAAGGAATACTCAGAGGTTGTTTTGCCAGTTCCTTCCTCTGAAATAAAGCCCACAACACCTGATAACTGTTGGCAGTCTGCCATCCAATGCTAACCAGGGCTGATCCTGCCTAGCTTCCAAGGCCCTTTTCGCATGCAGTTTCTTTTGCGAGAGGGCCCCTTGAGTGTCACGTAAATGGAAGCGGCGGTCCGTACAACACACTCCCATTTACGCGACGCTCACAAGCCTAAAGCGGGCCACGCACTGATTTTTTTTATTTTCGGCTCTAAGCTGAAAATGCTGCGCAGTTGCGCAATGCTCCTGGGGCCCTTGCGCAATTTCCTGCCCTGCAGTGCTTCGGGCGAGCCAGGCCGGTTGCACTTCCTCCTCCAGCACAGCCTACAGCTCCCAGGCTGCACTGCGGAAGGAAGGGATGGGGCGTTTGCACGACAGTTGCGTGACTGGCAACCCAGCTGCAGGAGAACGGAGGAGCGATGCTAGTGCCTCGCGCAAGAGCCTGCTTGCGTGAATGGCACCCCCCACCTCCGCGAGCAGGTAACGTGTGGAAAGGGCCCAAGATCAGATGGGATATTGTGCCTTTAGGGTATTTAAGCCCTTAAAAGACACTCTGCTTCCACCTAAATAACTATTTGAGGACAGGAGCCATGATAGCTCCTACCTCTTGTGTGTGCATTTCAGAAAGTAGTTGGAGGTACAGTAGTACTATCTCCACCTACCAGGGAGTAAGCCATACTTGGGCCATTTCTGCACTAGATTGTTATAGTGCTATTATTGCGCTTTCAACATTCTATGGAATCCTGGGGTTTGCAGTTTCCCCCTCCTGTAACTGCAAACCTCAGGATTCCATAGGCTGTTGAAAACGGAATGATGGCACTATAACACTCTAGTGCAGAAATGGCCCTGGACTCAGCAGGACTTCCTTCTGAATAAAGCATGCATAGCATTGCACTGTGAACCATCAGCAATTCTCTGCTCTGCTGTAGATTTACCTCCCAGCAAATAAGGAATGAAACTGCAGACAAAGAAGGAGAAAGAGAAAGAAAGAACATGAGCACAGACTGTGATCATTTTTATATGAGCTGCCTGACACTAGATTTCATCCAATTCTTTTTCCCACCTGCCACCCCTGCAAATGAGGATGTAACCCTGAGTGACAGCCTAGAGAATTAAAGTGAGAACGTTACCTATAATGTCAATGCATTTGTTTCATTTCCTGAAGCTCCATGCAATATTGTTTGTTGACAAGTAACTGACATGATCTAAACCACTTTCTCTCTCTCTCTCTCTCTCCTCTCTTTTACCTCTTCAGATAAAATCAGTTATCATTTTGAAAAGTAATGAATCTGCCACCTTGGAATTTCCCAGAAGCTCTTGATAAGATCAACTTTTTGATTCTTATCTAACCTTGCCACATCTTTGAGGAGCCAAAACTTCTCATGCTTTGGCTCTGAGACAGAAGGAGCACACTAGACGCATGCACAGAGGTGCATTAAACATGAGAGAAAGTGATATTTGCACATAGGAAAGGAGAAGTGTGTTCACCTCTGTGTTAACATGAGATTTATTAGAAGATAGTTTTAGTGCCAGGAATCAGTCATATATTCACGCAATAATGTAATGATGTCCCTGAATATCTGCGTCTCCCTGTCTGTTCTCATCTCTTTGGCAAGTAAACTGGCATTTGGAGATTAACTTTGAAGTGCAGAAGGGTGTGAGGTTTTTCTTTAATAGGATGGGATGTTGCATATTTATCTTTACTGTTGTATCATACAAATGATTTTGCAGTGTTCTAAATTATGGACATTTAAACATGACAGCTAATTTATTTATTGTTTAACTTTTTATTGTTTGGTTTTCAATTCTCTCTGGTTTCTTATCTTTGTTGTAAGGCAGCTTGGGTCTCTTCACTGGGTCTCTTATATAAATGAAGTGGTAATTAGCAGAATGTTCCTTTACTTTCCATGGCTGGTATACCGTTAGGGGCACACCTATGGATAAGTCAAGCTATGCAGGTGTGGCCAAAAAGTCACCATTGTGCAACAGACTATTCTGATAGCTGCAGAAACAGAGTTACACAGACAGTATGTTCATGTGTGCCTTGTCTTTCAAGTTCCACATTGTGTATCGCAAGTTAACATTTGCTCATTATGCATTGCAGTTATGCTTTACCTTATGGTTGTGAATCCTATGTTGCGAATTGTGCAATGACACCAAGTCACTGGTGCTTGTTGTGCAATGAGGGATGCCTCATCCTTGCCTAGGGCATCTCTGCATGTGGATATTTATACTATGCTGAGGAGAAGTTCTATTTCAGCCTGTATACCCTTTCCAGATTAAGTCTCCCTGCAAAGACACTCATGGCACCTCCATGACTTTATTAATATTCCTCTTTCTCTCCACAATTTCCTCCTTCCCACTTCTGAGATTCCTCAAGAAGATCCCTTTTCTCTCCTGATTCAATATCTTTCAGTGACAAACCAGGACAACTCTGTCAATGTGCTCTCATCCATCCCACACCAAAAGCTACCATGTGTTTCTCTCTTCTTTTCTCCTCTTAGCCTCCTGGCTCTGTTTGTCAGGCAGATCTCAAAACCTTCTGGTCCTTGGCAAGAGCGTCAGCCTCATTACAAACCCCCAGACTCTCTCTCCCCCTGCTGCACCTGCGTCCTTGTAACACACTGACTGTTCTGTTTTAACGCACTCCCCATGACTTCTGTTCCACTCAGCAGGGTCCCACACTCCATTTGGTGTGGAAATGGGTGGAATGTTATACAACTAATTAGAGTTCAATAAAGACATGGGTAGACAGTGTTCTGATCGTACACTGATTGATAGATTTACATATATCCTGCTGATTTATTGCATATCCATTTTATTGTCTATTTTACTGCTGTAATACGGTGTGGTTATTTTAGCTCACTTTAATTGGAGTTGGTTTGATGGGGGAAATCCTACCTCAGTGTTTCACAGGTTATGCTTCTCATAGCCCAGGTTTGATAGAGGTGGCCCAGTTTTGAAGAAAAGACCTGTGTTAGCCTGGAACTTTTACCCTAGATTTATCCCATAGTAACAAGTTGAGGTTGACCAAGAAATGTCTTGCTGTCCAGAGAATGTCCCAGGCACTGGATGCTTGTGGTCTTAATAGAGTGAGGCCCCTCTTCTGGTCAGGTCAAGGGTGACTCAGCTCTAAGGTAAGATCTGTACACAGGATTTCTAAGCTTGTAGCTGATCGTATTGAGCAAGTTCCATTTGTCCCACCTGCCTGGAGCAAACTTTACAAAGGTTACCCTGCAGTAAAAAGAAGGGGATACCTTTCTACTGTTCACTATATTTCTTGTTTTTATATTTTTCCAAACAAAACAACGGGCAATTTATCATTCCTTTTAACTCAGGGGAAAGCATCTTGTTAGCGACTTATGTGCACGCAAGTCCCTTTTTGGAGAGACTACAGAGAGCTATTATCTTTCCCTTGTGCTCAGTCCAAAAACCTTCCACCATCTGACAGGGCAAACCCTTCCTGCTGTCTCCTATCAATGGGGATGGAATGCAGGGAGGAGAAGATTCACACCATCAAACTTCAGCTACTCTGAGCTCCTGGGGGAAGGAAAAAGTGGTTGCACTCTATTTAAGATGGTATCCTCATTTCCTCCCCCTGACCGTGCTGAGACCAGCTGCTTCTCCATGGTCTGAATTGCTGCCCCTTCCCTCCTATACCCAGTGGTCAGCAGCAGCAACAGCAGAGGCATGTCCTGGAACCTGACAATTGCTGGGCAGTGGGAGGATGAAGAATTGTGTGTGTGCAGCTAGATGCAGAAAGAGGATCTCAGCCAAGGGACAGACCACTATGGTAGTTCTGGGGACCAATTCTGAGGCCCTAAGAGTCTTCAAGAGCTGCACAAACTGCCAAAAAATGCAGGCAATAATTTAAAAAAGGGAAGTGACTAGAGGCCCACTTCTCATTTTGAAAATAATTTTTTAAATGGTGCAATGTGGGACTTCTGCAACCTATTTAAAAAGTGAAGTATCATTACTGGAGGCTTCCAGAAGAAACAATCAACCTTTTTTTTTTCTCCAGAAAAATGGAAAGGATGGTCTAGGGACTATGGAGAGATTGATAGCTGTAGGTACAGCCTTGGTGGGATGTATCAGACCCCATAGCTATACTTTGTCCATCCCTGCTGCAGTTGAATGTATCCGCAAACCCACCAATCCACAAACCCATAAAGAATTGATGTACACCGTGACTTCTCACAAACACCTGTAAACGTTGCAGCCATTTCCAGCATGGTGTAGCTCACATGTCTCCTGGGGAGGTAGCTATGCATATGACTCATTCCAAAAAGATATATTTGGATTGACTTGGAGAAGTGATTTTGCATCTGAAACAATGAAATCGGGGGAGAAAATAATTCAGAGGTAGATGTGTTGGCCATGCAGCAAAATATGACAAAAACTACAAGGAGTGATTCCCTTTTGGGGCCAACTGCAAAGAGAAGATGCAAAGGTGTGAGAGTCACAGGCCTAAATCACAGATCTGATCACAGTCTGATGTTGTCAGTTAAGATGAAATAGAGGGACTTTGATGCAGGCAGGGCCGTTCTCTTTATTGGTCATATGAGGACAAGAGACAATAGAAATCAAATATTTCAACTCCATTAGCAACCCCAGTGCATCATTTAAAAACACAGTGCATCATTTAAAAACACAGTGCATCATTTAAAAACACTAATGAAGGTAAAAGTTTTATTACCTGCCTTTTATTGCTCTTTGTCTGTGACGCTAACATCATTACCATTTTTCTCCTGGATGATTTTTGACATCTTTGCCTGATGAAGAAGCCAGTGAAGCTTTGAAAGCTTGCATAATATATTTTATGCACTGGAGCTGGCCAAAAATAGGTGGCATTGCTTACAGAATGAAATCAGGGTTAGACCTAAAGTCACAACTGAAACAAAATGAAGCATTAAAAACAGAGAATGGGATGTATTTTCAACTCCTGCACATCATTTGCATTTCTGGAGAAAGATGAAGTTGAACACAATAAATGCAATTTTTTTTTTCTGATTAATTTTCTTATTTGAGGGGAGAGGGGTGCTAAGAAGGAAACAGTACACACTGCCAAAAATGTAATGAGTTTGTGAATAATCCATAAATATTCACGGAAAAATCTGATGCTATGGCAGTCAAGGGATGGAGCAGATTGAAAATGATTTACTCTTTGCAGCAAACAACTCCATCTTGACCGCTCACTTGGATTTTTTTCAATCACAGTGAAGATGTCACAGTCTTGGGAGCCAATCTACTATACACATCCAAGAAGGGCAACTTTTCAATCACCGCTAACTTAAATACCATGGACAGCTCCTTCAGCTCAGCCCATGCTTTCGTGGGCCATTACTGAGATAGGGTTCCTATCACACAGCCAGACAGTTGTTGATCGCTAAGCCAATATCGTCCTAACTCGCTTCTCTGAATCTCATTACAAAACACTCTTGCTTGCTTCATGTAATCAAACAACTGCTTGTACTGTTCGATTCTGGAGTATGATGCTGTCTTTCTCATAAGGCAATACAATGACATAGTGAAAGGGTGTTCACTGTCCAAACAAAAATGTGTAGATACTTACAGACTCCTCACAAATGTGGATCCTTGAGTAGACTTGTCCCTCTTTGTGCCCAAATTGCCCCAAATCCAATTTTGAGCCAAACTCAAATGATGTTGGGACTCTACTGCTCTTTATTTCACCACTTTTTCCACCACATGTAGGGCGCTGTTTAATACTCCATTGCCACCCAACATGAGGACTTTCATTGCAATCACCAAGAGTATCCTTATGCCCACCTCAGCCACCTATGCAAGGACCTCCTCCTGTGTTGCTTCGGTGGCCACCAACTGCGAGGACCTACAAGATGCTTCCAAGATTCCTACATGGGGTATTACGCAACTTCTATCCCCATTGGACACCAACTCTCACCCTTCTTTGCTGCTACCACAGACATTGTGTTTGAACCCAATCTTTATATATCTATCATTCCTGAAGGCCAAAGTGTACGGCACAATAAAAATACTTTATTTACAGAAGCCGAACATGACAAAACATAATAATTATTTTGTACATTTAAACCATATATCTTACTTTCTCACCACTCATCTCCTAGCTAACTCAGACTCTTAAGCCCCACTCATTAATTCCTAAATCTGACTGACTCTTTCAGCCCTAATCCTCCTTCATTGACTCCCACTACAACCTTCTGTTTTATTATCATGTCATTCACCAATTATCCTTCATCAGCGTTATTCAAATCGCCTCAGACCTTCCACCATTTGCCACTCTCTTCCAACACTCCATTCTCTCGCTCCTTCCCACAAGCTCCTTACCTTAGTACTATAACAACTAGTACACAACACAACATTTTTCATAAAAAGACAATGACGTCACAGATGCTAACTCCCTTCTGGGGCAACTGAAACACATCCAGGGGGATGATGAGGGTGAAAAAAAGCCTACATTCTCAGTTTAGTAGTAGTCTTCCGCTGGTGGTGAGAATATGGGTATGAACTCTCAGCATGGCCTTGGAGAGAAACACAACCTCAGTTCTCTGTCTGTAAAATGGGAATAATTAAACCTTCTACGAGTGGCCTTTGGGAGTATGGATAAAAGGCCAAAAAAAATGAAAGCAAAATATATAAACCAGGATGATGTGTGCTATTTGTAGTCTCTGCTGGGAAAAAGACTTGTTCAAAGAAGACAGGAAGTCAGTCTTACCCAGAATGTGAGTGCTTCTGTTGATCTCAAAGCTGAAATTGCCCAGAAAGATAATTATAAGTACTCCTTGCACCAGTATGATTGCTGGAAATCATGGACTGGTCACTACCAGCTAACAGGACCTCACTTCAGTGTTATGTAAGGATCAAGTCCCTCAGATTCTTTTTGGAGAGATCAAGGCACTAGGGAGATGGCTTATTTAGCGTCACCCATGCTTCCACAGCAACATTATGAGATGTAGGGGATATCTCATGAGTATGCTGGGAACACCCTCCTAATTCCATCACTTTTTTCCAGTTAGGAATTCAAAGAAATATGTTGGCTTTAGAAGTCTCAAAAAAAAGTAGCATTTCTGTCCTCCCCAAGACTTATGGTGAGCAAATGTACACCTATCATAAGCATTCTCACATTAGTGAGGCTTACAGCCCATTTCCAAGAAATAGGGTGAACACAAAACAATGCATATACATGTCCTCCATATATGTGATTTTCCGGTCATATGAAGCATCACATTCTCATAACTAAAATGCCAGTGATGTGCATGCAGATGCACTGAAGCATCCCAGGAAGGTAACAGAGACTCTTAGCATACACAATCGCTTCGAACTACTTGGCCTTATGAACAATGAGGAGCACCACGCGGAGGGAACAGAATGTCAACAAGAAGGAATCAAACTTCACCAACAGGGACTAGATCAACACTCCCAGCCTAAACAGAATGCCCAGGCAGTCCGAGTAGAACAGGTTCGCCGAGGAGCCCAGGACAAGTCTCAGAGGAGGCGAGTTCTGGTTGTTGGGGACTCTTTGCTAAGAGGAACTGAAACAGCAATCTGCAAAATGGACAAGCTCAATCGAGAAGTCTGTTGTCTTCCTGGGGCCAGGATCAACCACATAACGGAGAGGCTAACCAGGCTAGTCAAACCCACTGACTATAAGCCCCTCATTTTGGTTCATGTGGGAACCAATGACACTGCGAGGAGCAGCTTAAACCACATTGCAAAGGACTACGAGCGTATGGGGACCAAGGACCTTGGTGTGCAGGTGGTCATTTCGTCTCTCCTCCCTGTTCAAGGATACGGCGCATGTAGGGAAAGGGCAATAGTAGAGGTCAACAACTGGCTCCGCACATGGTGCCGCCAACAACGGTTTGGGTTTTTGGAACATGGCCTGAATTTCCATGAACATGGGCTTCTGGCAAGGGATGGGCTGCACCTCACAAAACTGGGCAGGAATGTTTTTGCAAACAGTCTTGCAAGGAAGATTAAGAGGTCTTTAAACTAAGATCCACTGGGGAGGGAGACAATATTATTCAGGGCAAGGACTCAGAGAACACAGGGGGAAAAGGCCCAAATGATACTGGACAAGTAGTACAAGCAGCCAATGGCGGGAGGAGTAGAAACAATAGTACAGGACTTGCAGGAAGGGCCTGGGGACTTAAGTGTCTCTACACTAATGCAAGGAGTATGGGAAACAAGCAGGATGAGCTTGTACTCCTAGTACAAGAAAATAAATACGATTTGATAGGCATCACTGAGACCTGGTGGGATGAGTCTCATGATTGGAATATAGGAATAGAGGGGTATAGCCTATTTTGTAAAAATAGACCAAACAAGAAAGGAGGAGGAGTAGCCTTGTATGTCAAGGATGTTTTCACCTGTGAAGAGATCCTGGGCTTAAACCCAGAAAGCCAGGTAGAGAGCATTTGGGTAAGAATTAAGGCAGTGAGAAACAATAGGGATATTCTGGCGGGGGTTTACTACAGACCTCCAACCCAGGATGAGGACTTGGATGACGCCTTCCTCAACCAAATGACTGAACATTCAAAGAGGAGAGATACAGTAATAATAGGAGATTTCAATTACCCGGATATATGCTGGCAGTCAAACTCTGCCAAGACAGCAAGGTCCAGCAAGTTTCTTGCTTGTCTTGCAGACAACTTCATGGTCCAGAAGGTGGAAGAGGCCACAAGGGGATCAAATATTCTAGATCTGGTCTTGACCAACAGGGATGACCTTGTGAATGAGGTAGAAGTGGTTGGATCTTTAGGGGGGAGTGACCATGCCCTGTTGGAATTTAGCATTCAGTGGGAAGGAGAAGATAAGGGTAGCCAGACACTCGTCTTAGATTTTAAAAAAGCGGACTTCTGTAAACTTAGGGAGCTGCTGGCTGGAATTCCGTGGTCAGGAATAGTGAAAGGGAAAGGAGTTCAGGAGGCATGGGAGTTCCTTAAAAAGGAGATACTGACGGCACAGTCTAAAACTGTGCCAATAAGGAGGAAAAATGGAAGGCATCTGAAGAAACCAGAATGGTTGACTAAAGAACTCTCAGCTGAGCTAAGAGTTAAGAGAAACACGTATAGGAAATGGAAGAAGGGGGAAACCACCAAAGAAGAATTTAAGCAAGTAGCCAGGAGATGTAGGGAGGAGGTCAGAAAGGCTAAAGCACAGAACGAACTTAGGCTGGCTAGAGACATTAAAAACAATAAAAAGGGTTTTTTTAAATATGTCCGCAGCAAAAGGAAAAAGAAGGAGACAGTAGGGTCGCTACGCAGAGAAGATGGCGAATTACTCACAGGGGGGAGAGAAAAGGCAGAGCTACTTAACACCTTCTTTGCCTCCGTATTTTCCCAGAAGGATACAAGCACTCAACCTGGCGGTAGGGGAGCAGGGGAGGAAGCAGAGGAAATGAGGCACTTAATAAGTAGAGAGGTGGTACAGGAATACCTGGCCGCATTGGATGAATTCAAGTCTCCAGGGCCAGATGAATTGCATCCTAGGCTATTAAAAGAGCTGGCAGAGGTCATTTCGGAACCGCTTGCTATAATTTTTGAGAAATCTTGGAGGACAGGAGAAGTTCCAGCAGATTGGAAGAGAGCAAATGTTATCCCCATCTTCAAGAAGGGAAAAAAAGAGGACCCAAATAATTATCGCCCAGTCAGCCTGACATCGGTACCCGGAAAGATCCTGGAGCAGATCATTAAGCGTTCAGTTTCTAATCATTTAGAAAACAACGCAATAATCACGAGAAGTCAACATGGATTTCTCAAAAATAAGTCATGCCAGACTAATCTGATCTCTTTTTATGATAGAGTTACTAGCTTGATAGACGAAGGGAATGCTGTGGATGTAGCATATCTCGATTTCAGTAAGGCCTTTGACAAAGTTCCCCATGACATTCTTGCATCGAAGCTAGTAAAATGTGGGCTAGACAGGGCTACTGTTAATTGGATATGTAATTGGTTGACCGACCGAACCCAACGGGTGATCACGAATGGCTGCTTTTCATCCTGGAGAGAAGTGACTAGCGGGGTGCCACAAGGTTCTGTCCTGGGCCCAGTGCTGTTCAATATTTTTATCAATGACTTAGATGAAGGAATAGAGGGCATGCTCATCAAATTTGCAGATGACACCAAATTGGGAGGGGTTGCTAATATGCCAGAGGACAGGATCAAAATTCAAAATGACCTGGATAGATTGGAGAGCTGGGCCAGGGCGAACAAAATGAAATTCAACAGAGAGAAATGTAAGGTCCTACACTTAGGCAGAAATAATGGAATACAGAAATATAGGATGGGGGACACGTGGCTGGATAGCAGTACGTGTGAAAGGGATCTAGGAGTCTTCATAGACCACAAGCTGAACATGAGTCAGCAGTGTGATGCGGCAGCCAAGAAAGCCAATGCAATTCTCGGCTGCATCAACAGGAGTATGGTGTCTAGATCGAGGGAGGTACTGGTACCACTCTACTCTGCTTTGGTTAGACCCCATCTTGAATACTGTGTCCAGTTCTGGGCACCCCAATTCAAGAAGGATATTGACAAGCTGGAGCAAGTCCAGAGGAGGGTGACCAAAATGGTGAGAGGCCTGGAAAACATGCCCTATGAGGATAGACTGAGAGAGCTGGGTATGTTTAGTCTGCAGAAGAGGAGGTTAAGAGGGGACATGATGGCCATGTTTAAATATTTGAAGGGATGCCACGTAGAGGAAGGAGGGGGCTTGTTTTCTGCTGCTCCAGAAACCAGGACAAGGAGCAATGGATTCAAGCTGCAGGAAAGGAGATTCCACCTGAACCTCAGGAAGAACTTCCTGACAGTCAGGGCTGTCCGGCAGTGGAATCTGCTGCCTCGGAGAGTAGTGGAGTCTCCTACCTTGGAGGTTTTTAAGCAGAGGATTGATGGCCATCTGTCGGGAGTGCTTTGAGGGTGTTCCTGCATGACAGGGAGTTGGACTGGATGGCCCGTGTGGTCTCTTCCAACTCTACATTTCTATGATTCTATGATTCTATGATTCTATGATCTCTGCACACATTACTGCCATTGAATATGATGAGACTCAAGCATTCATGAATTTTGTGATTTGTGGGGGTTCCTGGAAAGGAACCTCTGCATATATGGAAGGCCCACTGTATTTTAAATTCAAACAACCAAAACATGTATCCTTGAAAAAAAGGGAATATAGCAAAGTGCACTTGGGCAATGAAAAGAAATTGCACAAGGAGGCAAACCATGAAAATAAAAGTGCATATTTTAAAAAAAAGTGTTGAAAGTTTGTGCAAATTTAAGGGCAGGAAGAAAATGCAGGTAGGATTTTAGGAAACTCAATGAAATTGAAAGTGAGAGTGTTTTTATATTCCTAGTTCTAATACTCAGTAAAAAATGTCCAAAAGCAACTGTTAGTCTGAAGAAAGAATGAAGGATGGGCTGGCAACACAAGCTGGAACTGTTTTAATTGTTAGTGTGTGGTGAGGTGGTAGGTAGGGAAAAAGATTGTCGGAATATTCACCTGGTTTTCTAAAATTGACAAAGTTGCACCAGTTGTGTTGTCAGCAATTATCAAGATAAGTCTTTAAAGGCCCTTCTCAAGGTGCCAAGAGCTGGATGTTGTGTGTAGTGAAAGGAAGCAGGCCATTTTTCTGTACAGATATCCCAGTTATGGAATACTTCCCCTGGGGATGTTCACTTGGCAGCGCCCGGTTAAAATACAATTTTATTTGCCTATGCTTTTAATGTTTGCCGATTATTTTTCCTGCTATGTGGGTTTTATGTTAATGATATTGTTGTTTCCTGCTGCTTTTATTGATCTGCTGTTTTATTAATATGATATTGGATTTTATTTGTTCTTTTATGATGTCTGCATTGTTTATTTTAAATTGGAATGCATCTTATAATTCTTTTTTAAAAAAATTCTTTGCCAAAAGGTAGGACGTAAGTGTTCTACATAAATAAACAAACAGGGTGGGGAAAGGGAGTTGTACTGTCAATTTACTTTCCCGTAGTTTTTTGTTTTCATTCTCTCCCATGAAGCAGTGGCTGGCAGCTTCCATCTCAGTGGGGCACTGACTCTGTCCTGAGTTTTAGTCTCAGTTTTAAATGGACTCTCCAGAATGCTGAGCCTCTCTGGAGGATAGCATTCGGCACCTTGGAGAGTTCCTCAGTCAAAAATTGAGTCTAAAGTCTTTTCCACACTACATAACAATTGCACTATGATTCCACTTTAACTGCCACGTTTCTGTTCTATGGAATCTCAGTTTAGGGAAGAATATTTAGACTTCTTGGCCAGAAAGCTCCAGTACCTCCTTAGACCACAAACCCCAGGATTCCATAGGAGGCAGCCATGGTAGTTAAAATGGAATCATAGTGCAATTGTTATGTAGTGTAGAAAGGCCCTAAGTTCAGTGTAAAACCCCAGACGATTCACCATCCACCAGCCAACAGAGATCCTGATTGTTCCATAAGAAAACTGTTTGTGCAGGCTGCCACTGAACAATGGATAGCAAAAAGGATTGTTGGTATTTTATAGGGATGCTTCCCTGTTTTCTTTCTTGCTCATCATAGAGAAGACAAAAAAACAAAGATTGAGATTCTATTCAGTACTGGCCAAGTGAAATGGCCTGCCAGGATCGAGTTGGAAAGAAAGGAGGAGCCATCTGATTGGGTAAGGAAAGTGGCGGCCATATCTAACAGTGATTTGGAGGAGACAGAGCTGTATTGTGGCACCACTGGACTGCCACATTGGTCATCCTTATTGTCCCTCCCATTGTTTTTGCTTGTGCAATGAATCCTGGGATGTCCTCTTCTGAGAGTGTCAGAAATCATAGTATGGTATCTGAGGAACCTAAAACAGAGAAGGGTTCTTGTGATTCCTTCCAAATCTGAAATTCTACACTTCTTTGGTTCTATGAAAGGAAATGGCACCTATTGACATTGCTCCCATCTTAAATTACAGTGCCTAAAAGACTAGAACTAAAATTCTATTCTTAGTCCCAACCTAAATAGACAAATTGGATCAACGAACTTGCCTATGTCTTAACTCACCTCTCAACAGTTGTTTGAATGAGTCTGTTCTAGTTCAGACTAACTAATAGGGTACAAACATAAGATTTTCTTCACTTCAATACAGCATGGAAAAATGGAGACACATCAGATGCCAATAAAGCAGATGCTCACTTATGGTATCATCTGAATCCAAATACTCATGCAATGGGAAGAAACAAAAGCAATATTTATTTGAGCTTTGAGTTTCATTTTGTCATGGTCTCCTGCTTCTAAGCTCAAATGTTAATATTTAAAACACAGTGAAAGATTCTTGTAGCCTGCCTGACCCTCCAACAGACATTCATGTTCAGCGTGACACAAGCAAGACGACCTTTGCTGCAAGGTATCTGCTCAGCAAGCTCAATCTCTCTAGCAAAGCTATTGCAACACCAGTGAACCACCAAATGTAGCAGATGGTTCTGCTGACAGTTTGACATAAGAGAACACAGAGCGAGGGCAAGGAGAAATCTCACAGAGCTCACCACCAAAGCAAAGAAATGAAGGGAGAGAAAAACAAACCTACAGTTTCCTTTCTTATCTGATCATCAGATTCCTACTCCATTCCCTTTCAGGTTTATTGCTCTTCTTTCCTGCAGTAGATGCTGTCTATTTTTCAAGCTATGGTCCTCTCAAACCCGTTCCAGGGAATTTACACACATGTAACAAACAGTCCCAGTGGATGGCTGTATGAAGTAAGGATTGGAATTCACTATCACAAATGAGTAACCTAGAGTTGCATGTTTACAACTTATTCATAATCATGATCTCTAGGTATTGAATAGCACTAGGAATACATAGGGATAACAAAAATGGCCTAATCCTGATTTATGGGAAGCACCTGTTACAAATGATATAGTCTGTTCTCCTGTCAATTAGGACACAGAAGACTAACATTTCCAACACCCTCCCACTTGTGATCTCTGGTGCAAGGAGGAATTGCAACAGAAACCCTGCTTCTCATTGTTGTACTAGGGATTGTTGGTGGGAGGAGTAGAAACATCAGTCTGCTGCACCCCAGTTGGCAGAATAACAGAGCCCCATTGCTTGTTGTAGCTGCTGCCACCAAGATCAGGATCGGGGGGGGGGTCTGGTTTGGAAATGCTATTAGTTAAGTCTATTTAACTTATCTAGAATCTCAGTTTATAACTTTTCATGGGGGAAAACTGCCTTCGCTACATACCTTAATTGCAATTTGCAATCCAGCAGAATTAGGGCTGCTTAAGCACATTGATTTCAATGGGCTTAAATATGGGAGTTGGATGTGAACATGTCTATACCTGCTTCTTTAATCTGAAGAACGCTAGTGCATGGTGTGGAAAGAAACAGAGCAGAGTGTATCCTCGTCACATAATGCTAGAAGACAGGATCAACCAATGAAGAGATTCGGCACAGACGAAAAGAAAGCAATTGAGACAATGGAGACTATAGTTCAGGAAGGGCCAATGGTCTGAGCAGTGACATTGAACTCACCTGAAATGGTTCAATGACACACACACACCCTTGACCCACGATCCCTGCTCTAGACACGGGTAAAACTCCGAATCTGTTGTGGTGATGGCCATCCATGTAGATCAGATGACTTTAGTAGCAGACTGGGCAAATTCATGAAGGTGGGGAATAAATGAGGCTCGTAATGGTTCTTCGTGAGCTAGGATGGCTATATACTATTTCTGGGATTAAAGGCAGCATGGCTTTGAATGCTAGTTCCTGGGGAACAATGAGAGCTGGCAGCTATAACTCTTCTGTCTTGTTCGTTGGCATTTGTAGGTTGCTGCATTTTCTGCAACTCTGAAAGGCTCTTCTTACATCCAAACAGGCATACCCTGCACAACTTTGAAAAATGTTCTCTCCCACTTCTTAAAATGTGATGGAGGAAGGACACTTCAAAAAATAGGGCTCCCACTATTAAAGACTTACTTGGTCCCCTAAAAGCTTTTGCCTCACTTGCTCGACATTTCTCACTGCATTTGACCAGTTGCAGATAGAATCGTCCAGATATGGAGGAGGAAGTCAGCTCGGTGTCTATGATTGACTTTGCTTTGTCTGCAGTAGCCTAGTGGCCTGTCAGATGTACCAGATTAATATCTCCAAGAATGCCCTGCAATCCCAATGAATCAATACAAGCTCTGACACAGAGCAGCACGCTGAATTAAGCAGAGCTGACGGTAGGTTGTAAGCACACATAGTATAACGATCGAATAGGACTTTCTCCTCTCTCTTCCTCTAACAAGAGTACTGCATTTATTCTGATGGCCCCAAACCTCTGACAGAAAGATAATCCTACACAGACAACTGATGTGTCCCCTCCCCAATCAGGAAATTGTCCAGCCACCTACTTGTTACTGAGGGACTTGAAGAAGGAGAAGATGCTAACAGAATGACAGCCCACCCATGAGTTTTCAGCGGGAGCTAGAGAACAAGTTTAAGTTCCTCTGGGAACTGAAGCTATTTTCTTCTTTCCTCCAGACTCTTGAACCATCTAATCCCATAACAATTTCTATGTGTGGTTATAGTTTCTCAAAATTATGGTGTTGTCGTTATTGTTGTTGTTATTATCCTTATGGTGATACTGAGGCAAACCTATCATGAGGTTTTCTTGGCAAGATTTGTTCAAAGGGGGTTTACCACGGCTTACTGAGAGAGTGTGACTCGGTCATCATGTCCCAGTGGGTTTCCATGGCCAAGCAGGGATTCCAGTGTGTTTCGATGACAGGGATTCAAACCACAGTCTCCTAAGGTCCTAGTCTAACACTCAAACCACTTCCCTATGCTAGCTCTTTTGGCTATGAGCGTGGCTACCATTGACAGGAGGTGGAGACTAAACATGGAACCTTGTGTATGTAAAGTATGGGCACTGAGGCAAAGGCCCCTCTCTCTAAAAGATAGGTTCTGATCACCTGGGAGTGGGAGACGTAAAGATTTGTGAGAAACACATAAGTAAAATCAGTTCTTTCCAGGTGATTCAGAAATCTACATTTTGAACGGAAGGGACCTAAAAAGATTGCATGCCAGCCACCTGAGCCAACAGAAGCATCTTTCCTCACCTGCTCTTCCTCCTCTTCTTAATCCTCCTCTAGAGGACCCCCCCCCAAAAAAAATCACTTTACAGTCTGATTTTCAGGTTAGACTGCCCACTCCCTCTCACTTTTTGTACCTGTTTTGCATATGTGAGGATGGATACTCACATCATGCACTGAACAGGAGGAGAAAATTATGCCTTCCAAATACCCTTCCCAATCTATGGCTGAAATCTTCTTGGTATACTATGCTGGTGTGATGGTCTTTCTTCAGGGTTACATGGGGGACTGGGGACAAAGAAAGCTGGCTTTGTTGCCACCCCAGGAGAAGGCTGCTGGCTCCCAAGCAGCCTATTTCCTCACTGTCTGTCTTCTGGTAAAGATTCTAAGGAGGCTGAAAGGGAAATTATCTGTGGTGCACAGGGAATTTTCCAAAGCAGCCTTCCTGGAGCACCTTTAGCTTTCAGAACCCATCTGGAATTCAGACATTGAGGAAATTGGCTCCTCTGGAGGCATAAAGTTTCTCTCTAGATGGAAGGATAGCCAGTTTCTCTGCTTTTCTCCAACCACCACTGCAGCTGTGGCCTTTTTAAAAATTTGCTTTTTCTGCTTCCTGTCATGCTGCTATGCAGGCCTAGTCACACTAGCCAACAAGATCCTTATTTGTGATTCCATGATTATGGATTGCATTTGAAAAGGGGAAAGAAGTCCACTGCCACAAAGGGACACACACTTCCATTCCAGCATTGGGCTGTCACTTTTGAGGTACATTAAGAATATAAACACTGATGTGATTTGTCCTCTTGCAACAGTTTTTTTTTTAAAAAAGTTCTGCTCTTTTGAAGCCACTCTGAGATGACAAGTTTCAGGAGAGGTGGTTTCTTCCTGGGGGAAAATTGTGCATTTTCATAAGTGGGTTTATGTGCATTTCTGTAAAATGTGCTGCATTGAACAATGTGGTAATAGTTGCACTGCACAGACAAGGAAATGTAATAGTACTGGATCAGCTGTTTGTGTCTTCATGATCAAATTAGCCTGATCTGTTGTGCTTACTGTGTATGTGTCTAGCTTCATAAAAGACACTTTTATTTTGTGGAGGCAGAAGTCTACTGCAAAGTATATTTTGTGAAAGTTGTATGTGTGTACATATATATAAAGCAAGGCCAAATCCATCCAGCAACCACCCCCAAATTTCCTTCAGTCTTACATTGGAGCTGAGATCTCTCAAAGGGGTTAGAGAATCCTCAGGGTGTTGTTCCACTATGCTGAGATGGCCAGTCTTGACTTGTATTTTGACAGTGACAAGATTTCATTAAGTCTCTTGACTAGACTAGCCTCTTCTAGAGCCTTCACACAGAGCAGCTGAATCTGGGAATTCTAACTTAGCATGAGATATTTTACTACCAGGAGAAAACTTGGCCAACGGAGGAAACCTCCTGAACATTGTTTTCTTGCCCCATTTTCTTTGTCCGCTGCAAGCAAAACCCTAATTTAGCTACTGTACTACTTCTTTGCTGTTTTCTGTTCCTCTGTTTAATCGCTGTAAAATTGTTTTCATGGCTGCAGTCATTGTTACTGTAACTGATTACAATGCATGCAATCTCCAGAGTGTAAAGGTGTCTGCCCCTTTGTATGAAGATCAGCAACTTTACCTGTGGATGTTCCTCAAAGATGTGCTCTTTTGACTAGCCTAACACCCAGTGATTTTAGGGCTGCTGACTAGGAAAGATGTGAACTTCTGTTATGAAGATGGATATACTGCATTAGTTCAGTTCACCAGTAGCTGGCCTGACATAAAACTCATACCAAATACAACTATGAGAGGCCTGCTTCACACATGCATATCTATCACTTGACAAGTATGTAAAGAGATGGTGCTCTATGTTATTTTATTGATATGCATGGGCTTAACAGCGATTTTATGTTGCATTTGGGGTTAATATTCAGTAGCTAGGTTTAATTCATTGCAAAATACAAGGGGATTGCAGAGAACAGGAAGCGAATGCAAAAACTGTGCATATAAACCAGCCAGGCCTAGTAGTGGATGGGCTTTTTGTGGTGAATGTGAGAGCTGGAAGAAAACTGAAACTGGATTCTGAGCAGGAGCTAGGAAAAGAAAGCTGGAAGTACAACCAAAATGAAGACATAAAGAAGAGAGAAGGTAGAGCAGAGAGACAAGGAGGCCAAGAAGAATGGAATCCAAGAAGGGAGTCAGAAGCAGGAAACAGCCAGAGCATGAGGCTTAATCTGTGGGCAAACAGTTTGGGGAGAAAAGCTTGCCAATGGCCCTCTGCAAAGGAATGTGTGCCTGAAGAAGAAAACAGGAAAAGTATAAGACTGTATTTCTTAGGGACTGTGATTAGATAGGCTTAGAGGAATCTGTTTATAGTGGGCCTTTGGTATCTGCTTGGGTTTGGTTCCGTGACGTTGGCTGTCATTGAACGGGCAGGGCACCAGAAAGTACTGGATATCTCCTTACACAATGCCCAAAAAAGTACTTATGCTAGCACAACTACAGGTTACACCATCGTAAGCCTCTAATAGAATTCTGGCCCTGAGCTATCGTAACAGGACTTAGCGGATATTAAGCAATATGAACCCAAATGTTTCAAGTGTGCTCATTCTTATCTTAGAAGGTCACAAACACCATGCTGATTATATTCTGTATGTGTGTATTAATATTACTGCAGGAGGATGGGCTACAGAAACCTGCGTTCATGCTGTAAACCAACACATACTGATGGAAAAGGAGAAAAAAAATTAAACGTGTATGTGTGTGTGGAGGAACTGGTGGTGGTGTTGATGATTCCCTTGGCTCTTCTGAGATGTGCTTTGCCCATTTATAGCTCATGAGCCTTATGGTCCCATAGTGGTATTCAGGAAAATAAACTGTTATTTCTTCATCATAGCTGCTGGCACAGCATTCAGGGCACCTTAAAAGAACCTACCTGAGGCTGCTGCTGCTGAAAGATGACAAGGCACATTAAGAGTCAAGCCAGATATAAGAGAACAGAAGAAGCACATGCTGCTATGCGTTGCTGGGTTGTACTATTTCCCCCTGAAAGTGTTGGAGAATGCACGTTCGAATGCTTAGCTATTTTTTTTTAATGCTGCATGGAAAATAAACTGAGAGAAGATTCAGTTGGCTGGAGAGAAAAAGAAGAACTATTCTTGGTCAGACAGACCAGAATAGTTGAATATTCAAAGAATTCCAGTCATTAACCAGAGTAGGAGAGTATCTGGGGCTACTGTAACTTTTCTGCAACTTCTTCCCTATTTTGATGGAGTTAGAAGCTGCCCTCTTCCCTTTTGATGGGGACATCTGCTCACCCGATGGTTGTGAAGAAGAGGGGATTAGTGCAGTGGTTGCTTGTGACCTGGTTGAGTGTCAAGTGAAACCTTCTAAAAGTCCCTTTTCTACATGGTAAATGTACAACAGCCCTCTCCATTTTGCATCTGGCAACCCTGCTCTCAATATCTTCTGCAACCATATGAATTATTCTGGAGTGCAACATTTCAGGCAGGGGTGGGGGTGGGGGTAGTGGCCATTGGTGGTTTCTATGTCAGTTGGTGAAGAAAGCCACTCTGGTTTTAATCTGAACTTCAAAGGAGTTGGTTCTGTGTGGATTCTGGGATAGGGAAATGCCTCACGGAACTAAGGTCTTTTCTGCATGGCATTTGCCACAAGAAAGGGCACCTGGAGCGTTGTGCGATTGTGAGGAGCGATCTACACAACGCACTCACAATCGCACAATGCTCCAGGGTCTGGCAGGCACCACTCATGCACTTTTTCATTTTCGGCTTTCAGCCGAAAATAGTGTGCAATCTTGCTCCAGGGCCCCGTGCGCACTTGCTGTGAATGCAGAGCCTCTGGAGCCGTGGCGGTCATGCTTCCTGCCCCAGCGCAGCCTGGTAAACTCCCAGGCTGCACTGCAGAAGGAAGAGGTGGGGCTCTCACACTGCTCTGCCTGCTCTGGAGCAGGCAGCTCTTGCAGAGCTGAAGCAGTGGGAATGTGAGAGCCTCTCGCTGGAGGCTGCTCGTGCAATCCCCATACCCCAGCACTGAAAAAAGGTAAGGTGTGGAAAGGGCCTAAAACAAGCCATCCTGATGCTTGAGAGTTAAAGAAAATCAAGCAGGGCAAGCCAAAGCTGCTGTTTTGGGCAGCCCACATTTCAGCTGTGAAGAAAAGTCTGAAGTTTCTTCTTCAGCACCATTCCGATGCCCTGTTCACTAGCCCACATCCACTTGAATTTTAAGAAGTGATTCCACATCTGCCTGCCTTTTCTCCAGAGCCGCTTAGCCGTGTGCCAGAGGAATGAGGGAGCTACTGACACAATGCAAATGAGAGGTGGCTGCAGCTGTCAGAGGGAGCAGCATAACAATGTTAGCTTAATGGCTGATCCAGAATAAGAAAGAGTCTTAGTGGAGAAAATCCATCCTCAACAAAGAAATCCTTCACTATTATCGCCAATTTCCATCACTTTTTATTCCATCTTAGGATGAACTGCCTCAGAAATAGTCCATACAACTTTACACCTGCTTATTACTGAGGAATGAGAGAGTACAAGTTAATGGAAGACACCCTGCAGGTCAGACCTGAGAGTGATGTTATGGCTCCAGGATAATTACCTTCTTTCTCTCCCTCCTTTTCTCTTGAATCCATCACAATGACATTGTCACCACTGATTTTCTCACATTTGGATCTTGTCCTTCCTGCAAAGAATGAAGAAGTACATACTTCTTCTTAATTCCTTTTCAACTTCATGACACCCCTGTGGGGTTGATTAGATGGAAAGACAGAAAACTGGTCCAAACCTATCCAGTCATACTAGGAATTAAAATCTATTATATTGGGGATTGGGTGAGCAATTAAAATGGAAAGAGTGTTCAAAAATATTTTTAAAAAATGGTTGAAAAACAGGTTTTTTGATCATCTGGAAACTTTGACAAGGAGAATCTTTGGATGGATGAGAATCTTCAAGTTTGGGAATTACTCTGAGCCTTGAATCTTGGGGAGAGGCAGGTAGCAAATAAATAATTATTATTATTATTATTATTATTATTATTATTATTATTATTATTATTATATTTGTATTGGTGCAAAAATAGTATTTTCTGCAGAGAAAGGAACAGAACAGATTAAGACCAAAAACATGTTTACTGCACAGAAACATAATGTCATGCAAAGATAACATTTATGTGTAGAAAACATGTTTCTTGCACAAAAAAACCCAATATTTTCTGCACAGAAAATAATATTTCATGTGTTCAGCAGACAAAAATGTTTTCTGCACAAAAGTGTTTTGTTTTGTGCTTTGTTTTGTGTTTTACCCAGGCTAATTCTTGAACTGCAAGTAGTCTTCCAAAGCTGCAGTTTTTTTGGATGACTTCTTTGCAGTCAGGAGAAGAAATGGTAAAATTAGGCATCCTTGCCTGCAAGAATGGGCTGTAGGCTATATTTTAGAGGAAGGAACTAGTAAAATCACTTCTGAGTACTCCGTGCCTAAGAAAACCGTGTGAAATTCATGGGGTTGCCATAGGTTGACAGGTGTCTCCAAAGCACATATGCACACATGCGCAGGAACTGCACAGACAGTTGAATAGAGACACATAGCCTATAGGTCTGGGAACACAGTATGCCTCTCTATTTTCACTTTCTACCCATGTGTCTGCCTCATGCAGAGCTGGATCCTATGAACAGTGTAAGTGCAAGTAAAGTTTGCAGGGTAAGCAACATTCACAACCATTTCTGCAAAATTCTATACTGTTTTAAGGGAGAATATATTCTAACACTGTAATCTTAACCCCAAATAAAATCAAAAGACATTTCAATAGAGATGCATTGCTCCACACACTTGCCTAATGGCTTAGCCTTGAGGATTCTAGAAGCTTTATCCCCTCCCTAAGAAACTTTTTCAAGCTCTGCATGGGATCCAGTCCCTACAATTTAGATGGGCTTGCTTCCAATAAATGTGCAAAGAATCCATCCATGCATAGCCATATATTTTTAAAGGTTACAATTGTACATACCCTTAATTGGGAGTGAATGCTATTGAACGTGTCTGGGGCTGAATTTGCTGTAATTGTGCAATGGATTGGGCTGTATAATTGTTCTCATTAACCTCCCACAAATTGTAGAAAATAAGCAATAATTGGTCAGTTGGCTTCCCTATGAATCACAGCCAGAGATGTCTTATGCAAGAACAATGCTTTTCTTTCCTGTTTTGGGCAGGATTTTATGATCCAGCAAGCAAAATCTATATGATGGGCCTAGGCAGCGGGGGGGAGAAGGCACCAACTGGGTGGGGGCCACCCAACACAAACCTGACCCTCCATCATTTAATCACAACTGTTTCTCCCCTCTGTTTCTGCAGGGACATTGCCATGGTAACGGCGGCACCTTTTGCTCAAGCTGATAGGGTAGCACAAGGCGCAAGACTTGTCTCCAGTTTGTTAGCTGGGTAATTGCTCCTTGCTGTGTGGGGCCAGGCATAGAGGGGGGGGGGATAAAGAAGGGAATGACAGCAGATGGTATTGGACATTACTTGGAGGGGCCATGCTTTGCTCATCCGTGTGGAAAGCAAACCGTGGATTTACAAAAACAGCAAGCGATTGCCTGTCTTGCCATCTCTCATCAGAAATCTCCTGTGTTTAAAATCAAAATCGAGAATGCACTATTAACAAGAGCTGGTCCAAGTTGCTTTTTTTGGACTGCGGCTCCCAGAATCCTTGAATCACCATAGCCACTTGCACATCCTGGCTGGGGGATTCTAAGAGTTGTATTCCTCGAACTCTGAATTAACCATTGCTTTATTTATGAGTCAACACACATTGATGTATTAGCCAACTGTATGCATTACTAAGAACCAGAATATTGTCTTGCCCCTGGCAGTGGGCATCTTTTCTGTCCCTGACCCCAGATATTTGGTGGCTGGAAGTAGAGGCAGGCAGTGCACCTAGTTCTGGGGATAGGACCAGAACCACTGCTAAGCTGACCCAAGGTCACAGAAAAACCTTTATGAGACTGAAAACAAAGTGTTTTGAAAATTACTCTCCCTTGAGTTCCCATTAGGAATGTGCTTCTTTCCTAATTTCATTCCTGAAGGAAACAAGGACAAATTTCAACAATTTTTTTCCTACTGAAAGAATGTCTTTGAAAACTGGCCAGAATCTTCACAGCTCTCGACTTTATCTGTGCAAAATTCCCACATGAGTTTTGTTTTGAGCAGAAAATGGCATTTTCTGTGTAGAAAACAATATGTGAAGAAAATGATGTTTCCTGAATAGGAAATGCTATAGCTGGGGACTTTGTTCTGTGCAAAATTCACATGTGGGTTTTTTGTACCGAAAACAGTGTTTTCTGCACAAGAAGTAGCATTTCCTGAACAGAAGATAATATTTCTGTTGTTCTGAGCTGGGCAATAAGTCACAGAATACTCTATCCTTCAAATAAATTTAGCACTTAGATATCTCCTTAAAATTTGGACTAAAACTCAGAACAGACTCCTCACCCTGCTGACATGGAAGGTATGACCTAGGACTATAATATTGTCCTTTCGGAGCTATAGCTGACACCAACAAGGAAACTGTTTGTGCAGAAGCTGAAAACGTATTTATTGGTGCAGGCATTTTTGTTGGCTCACTAGGATTGTGATGTTGCTTCTCTGATACTTGTCTTTGTTTCAATTTGGTCTGGAGTTTTAAATGTTTGAATTAATGTTCATGGTTTCGCTATGTATGTACATTACCTTGGCATCCATAAGGACGAAAGGCAGTTTAAAATACATTTTAATAAAGGGGTTAATGGATAAATCATCACATGAGTTCAGAAAAATATATGTATATATATATATGTGTGTGTGTGTGTATGTATGTGTATATATATATATATATATGCCATGAAAGAGGCACAGAAAATGGAGCACCTTGAAACTTTTACATGTTTTCAGCAGCAGTTGTCACTGGTTGTGCAAGTGTTATATGCAATAAATACCTGAAGTGTGAAAGGGAGGTTTGGGAAACATATTGTTTGGATACCTGCTGAGGTACCCAACTGTGATTCTTTGGCAGATAGCCATTGTGCATTTAGAGAAATATAGCTCTCTTTGCTGTTTTATGTGTTTACTACAGCAAGTTCTCTTGCTTAAGGATGATGCAAAGTGTGTCAGTTTTTTCAGCCCTGTGGAGAATTCAGCTCTTCTTGCAGAATCTGCATCTGTTGTGGAGTTCAATGAGTCTTGCAGTTCCTACCATACAAAACTGGGAAGGTCAGGCTGGAAACCCATTACAACAAAATCACTTTAACAAGATTCCCTCAAATGGATAATATTAGGTGTGACCCAGAGATTCTTACATAGAGCTGGGTGTATCACCAAAGAACATAAGATAAGCCTTGTGGGGACATATCAGAGGCTTATCTAGTCCAGTGTTGTGCATGCACATTTCCCAACCAGTTCCACGGTCAGGATGTGTGAACAATTGCAACCTTCCATTTGTGTTCCCCAGCAGCTAATTCCAAGAGACATACTGTCTCAATTACATTGAAAAAACATGAATTCCTTCCTGTGGATTGTCTTTCCACTGACGCATATTTCTACTATTTCTCATTATGACTGTGTTCATAGTTCCTGTAGGTAATTCCTCTTATGGTCATCAACCTTTAGAAAAGAGCTTTGTCATACTTAAATATGCTGTTCCTTGGAAAGCAGTAGGGATGCAATTTTTTGTTAATTGCATTCTCAAAGTAAACAAGCAATTTTAACCATTTTTCTACCTGTTACCAGAAAGTGATGCTTTCAAAGGCTATTCAGGGCCTAGAACTTACTCTGTACAAAGTGTGTACAGTGTGTGTGTGTGCATGTGTGCAGAAAATAGCATTTTTTTTCCTGTGCAGAAAATGTTGCTTTCTGTGCAAGAAAAAACAAGGTGCAAAGTTTATACAGGATAAGTCCTGGATTTTGAAGATCCTCGTCAACTCAGGATTCTTCTCTCCAGAGATTATGAACGCTTGAGACACAGGGATTTTTAAAAACTATTTTTCAAATATTTTCAAACATTAATTCCAACCCTAGAGAGCAGACATGAACTGAGATTCCCTTTGAAGCTGGCAGTATTCTGGCTACCATTGCTGAGTTAAGGAAACAGGTGTGCCAGACAATATTAAATCTTCCTTATGCAACATCTTAAGTACAGACACATGTGCTTTCCCTAGTTACACAAGTGTAAGTCACCAAGGAGATCTTGACCATGGAGTCTATCACTGAGGCCACATTCTCAGTCTCCCCCCTCACTGCAACCCAGTATTTGCTATCTGGTGTAGGTATCTCACTCTGCTAATGATAGGGATGGAGTCCATCAAACATCATTTGTTGGCTATGTGCTGTTCCTTCATTCCAGGGTGGGTCAGACTATGGCAAACAGGACACATACAGTCTCATGGTCAGTATTACATCCTAAAAGCTCCCTGGAGCATCCCAATGTCCACTGCCACATTTTCTCCCTTAGAAAAAAGGGGGGGGGTAAATTCCTGAAGGCCTAGGGAAATGGTGTTTTTGTGTCAATACAAGGCCTCTATCTACCCTGAAATTAAAAAGAGCAAGGAAACCAAAAGTAGACTTCCAGCAACTTCCAGTTTCAAATAGCTGTAATTTTTTTTAGCATTGCTAGACTGGCTGTAGCCTGTGATAGATGCTAAGTGTGAACAGTTGGCCCCCAGATCATGAGAAGCTACATATCCAGTGTGCCTGCTCTGCTCAGAACTCTTGTATTCAACCTTCCTAGAGGGATAAGTTCCGAGAAGAAGCTATTTTAGTCAAGGTCTCTAATCAGCCAAGCTTGTTTCCAGTGTTTAATTTGAATCCAAGAACCAACCCAAATGTTGGACTTGACAGAATGCAGATGCCAACTGGTTTATAGCCCAAATTGGTATCCAGGTTTTCCATCCACTCTTGCTTTCTCATTTTAATTTGCTGTGTTTTAATTTGGTTCAGACAAGCCACGTGACCTCTTGCTGAAATGTCTACTTACGATAAATGGATAAATAATGGAGTAGCAGCTGCTACAAAAATTATACAGCATGTTGAATTCTCCAGACCTCAACTGGAGCTTTGTAACTGATCACAGATCACAATGACACTAACAGTAGCAACAACAGACACATTTGTAAATGTCCTTTGCTGAGATCCTAGATTGCATTGGTGGAGGGTAACTGCATGAGATGTAACTCTGCTTCCTTCTCCTCCCACTCCACTCCACTCCACTCTTCACTCACCTATCTACATGCCTCTTCCATAGACATGTTATGGCTGGGGGAGGATGGAGATGACCAGACAATGGCTGCCTGTGTTTCAGCAGCTGGTTACGAAAAGTAAAAGACACTGCCCTGGACCTCTGGAGGACCCTTGGGGGCTGAGATCCTATCTAAGCTTTTCCACAGAGGGAGCCAAGTGCATGAGGGCCAGAGGCCATTTTTCCCCAGAGCCCACTCAGGTCCCATGAGCCTCACTTTTCCCAGCAAAGACCTCTGTTTTCCTCTCAAAATGGCAACAGGAAGTGATATGTCATCACCTACAGTGTTCTGGAGTGCTTTGGAGTGGAAGTAATTACTCATGTTTTCATGTATCTGCAAAGGCATAGTTTGGGGGCACAAATTGCCCAAAAATCACACTTAAGTTGTTCTTTGAAAAAAAAAAATGGGGGGGGGCTTTGAAGAACTGGTAGGAGCTTCCAGGGGCCACACAACATGAACCTCTGCTTTAGCATTAAGTTTTGTCAGAGTAATCATATGAAGGTCTGGGAGGGTAAAGGGAATCAAGAGTTCTAAAGTTGTAAAGTGGTGTTCTCCCTGCGCACCTTCCATGGCAAATCAGTGGCCATTTTAGTCAAGGGGCAGAGCTCTGTTCAGACACTATCTAACAGCTGTTGCTCTCCTTGCCCAAACCATTCCCCAACATCTGAAAAAGCATATCATAATCCATGGTTACACTTGTTAAGGTCACCAGGAGAAATCTGCTAATTCCTCATGGTGAGACTTCTGGAAGGTGGTAAGTGGAAGTGAAGTTTTTGCTTTTCAATCAGTTTGTCTATCAATCAACTTACCAATCACTTTCTCCCTGTCTTTCCTCCAAGAGTGGAACATAAGGCAAATTTTCCAAGCAATGCTATGCTCCTGATTCCTTGGCACATGGTCAATTGGGAGTAAGGAGAACTGGCTCGTATTAGGGGAGAAATGCAATGGTTGAGAATGGTTTCCATGCAAACAATCACTGGGTCCATCCCTAGACACTGAAAGGTGGAGGCAGAAAAGATCACCCTGAAACCCTGTAGAGCTGGTGCCAGCCAACATGAGCAACGTCGAACTAGAGGAACTGATGCTTATGAAGCTGCTGTCCATGTTCTGATTAAATTTCTTCTTTAGGGCAAACCATGAGGACTGGAAACTTATTCTACAACATTTATTGAGGCAGGGGCAGGAGCTCACGGGGCAAAACACACAATTTGTAAGGAGAGGGCCCATGTTTCACTACATGACATCTCTAGATAGATCGGTACTGCTGTGGCCACCATTTTGGCAATGAAGAGTGATATCTATAGCCTTTTTGCAATATTTTTTTTTTTGAGGGGGGAATTATTGCTGTCCAGAGGTGAAGAACCTCCCAAATAGCATGCTTTTATGTTTTAAAAGCCAATTGAAAGCATTTGCTGTTTTAAAAGCCAATGGATGTGTGTGTTTGGCTCCTGGAGACTCAATGAGGCTCCCACAGGCCATACAATTCCTAGGCTTGTGCTAAGGGCAAGAAGATTACTGAAAACATCTGTCTGAATATGTGGTGAACTTCTGCCAGTCAGAAGATGCCTTACAGAGCTGGAGCCAGAGCTCACTAATATGACTTTTTTTGGACTATAGCTCCCAATTTCTCCATCCAATATGCTGGCTGGGGATTCTGAGCATTGTAGCCCTCAAAGTAACTCTTCCATGCTCTGCTAAGCCCTGACTAGGTCTAAAGCAATTGCCTGCAATATACCTTTCTTTGCTAATCCTTTCCTGCGCACCATAAAGTGACACAACCATTACTTTAGCCAAGAGATGTAAAACAGAGGAAAGAATGATGTTGCGCCCAGAGACAGCTTATCCAGCTGAGTTCCTATCAAGCAATCTGCCCAAAGCTTAATAAAATTTAAACAAACATTTGGCTCCTGGCTTCTTTTTCCTCACCTAATTTGTTCTTCATTCCCTCTTCACATGCTTTTTCCTTTTTTTTTTTCCTCCTCTGAAGCCAAGGAGTTGCAAGATGTCAGTTTCATAAAATTCTATTACGCCAAGGGTGGGAGAGAGCAGGAGGAGAAATCATCTGATATTGTGAATGACCTCGATAAAATATACATGGCTGGGAGTAATGACATGTTTTGCTGCAAACAGAAGTGCTTGCACTTGCCACACATTTCCTCTCCAGGAGAAATTTGTCTCCTTTGAGTTAAAAACAGAGAGGGCCAACTCTCATCAGCCTTATTCCAGCATCCTGAGAAAAAGCAGAGCTGGCCTTATAAAGTGATATGACCATCGTGTTCCCTCCACTTCATTTTCCTTCACACATAGACAGACATCTACCTATATTAATCTAATCTAATCTAATCTAATCTAGGCTATTTCCGCACTACACTGTTGTAGTGCTATTACTCCACTTTTAACCTCCTATGTAATCCTGGGGTTTGCAGTTCAGGGAGGGGCCTTTGGAATTCTCAGCCAGAGAGCTCTTTGGCCTCAGGAAACTGCAAACCCCAGAATTCCATAGGATGTTGAAAGTGGAATAATAGCAGTACAACAGTGCAGTGCAGAAATGGCCTAAGATAGTAGGTTCACAAAAGACATTTGAAGAGAGAGAAAAAAAACTTGGAGTCAAAGAGGCAAACAACTGAGGATTAATGTCAGGCCACAGGCAAAGTTCAGGGAGCACAAGGGAAACACATGTATTCCAGAGACAACAGTCTGCTTTTCTGAGTGCGTAGATGTGTGCAAAGGAATTAGGCTTAAAGTGAAGAAGCTGTGATGAGACTAGGGCCCTTTTCGCATTAAGGCTTCTAGCGCGAGCGGGGGAGGGCGGCTCGCGCAAGAAGCCTTCTCCGGGAGGCTGCCGCTTCCCCCTCCTTCCTTCCGCAGGCGAAGGAACGAGGGGGAAGCGACAGCGTCGTGCGAGCTGCCCTCCCCCCGGACGAATCAGGAGCCTGTCCCGCCCGCCCCCCGCGTGTCCGTCCCCCCCGCATGCGCGCACGCAAAGCAGGAGGCTGTTGCGTCCATCGCGCTAGTGCCCCGCCCCGCTCCTTCCTTCCGCAGGGGTGGAGGGAAGGAAGCGCGACCCGGCCGCCTCCCCGATGCTCCGCACAGGAGGTAAGTGTGCACGGGCGCCGGGAGCGTTGCGCGAGCGCAGGTGATTTTCACTTTGAAGCGAAAATCAAAAAACCCGCGATCACGCTGCTTCAGCCCCGTGAGCCCGGCGGAAGTGGGAGTGCGTCGTGCAGAGCAACGCTCCCACTCCCGCGAGGCTCACGGGGCTGTCGCGCAGCCCATGCGAAAAGGGCCTAGATCAACTCGGGTTGTGTGTGTAAGAGAGACAGCACCAAAGATTTAAAAATGTGTCAAACCTAGTGTGAGAGGAAAACGCTCCGCTGCCATTATTTCCAGGCTGTGGAGTTTCTTCCTCCTCTCTAAAGTGTCTTTACCAGGACTCAACAGGAGGACAGACTGCTGTGCTCTCTGGGTTATGCTGCCCAAGTGAGCTATCCTCTCCTTTCTTTGAGCTCTGGGAAGGCTCACAGCCTCTCTTCCAAGCCAGTCTGGACTTATTAATATTTCTCATGCAATGTTTATTGTGGCTCATTCCTCCGGCACATCTTGCCTGATGTCAGCTCATTGACTGCTTCCTTAGAAATGAAGAGGAGGGAGGTGTGGCGTGGGATTTGTACTCACAGAAAATAGGTAGAATGGTCTTGTGCCCTGAAGTCAGTTTGTCTATTTTACTGTCACCCGGGAATGGGCAAATTGTGGCCCATGGTATTCAGGTGGCCCCAAGCCTCTTTTTGCAGCTCCCAATGACCCTAGACAAGATGATGATGATGATGATGATGATGATGATGATGATGATGATTTTAAAAAGCCTCTGAAAAATTCCCCACACTTCAAAAGAGTGGGAGTGGGGGCATTTCTCCATGGTTTTGGCCCTGTCTGTTTTTTTTAACTCAAGGGAAGCTTTTTAAAACTCAGAAGTAAATCACAAGCTGACTTGTTCTTTCCTGATTTATCTTACTCTGTGAAACACCATAAAGGGATGATGAAGCAATAAATAACAGTGGAGAATGAACCATAAAAGATGGTTGGCAAATGAGACCCTTCTTCACCCTCCTATCTTATTTATGTATCATTTGTTTGTTTGTTTTAATAGCATGCCTTTCTTCCATCATGGGAGCTCTCGTTCTGTCTTATCATCCCCTAGTCCAGAGGCTCTCAGAGTTTCCAGGGAATATTTTTCCTCCAGAGTGGCCCTAAATTTTCCTCCACAGTGGCCCTAAATTCTCTCTAAGACCCATTCAGCAAAGGACTGTTATAGCACTATTATTCCACTTCCAACATCCTATGGAATCCTGGGGTTTCTGAAACTGCAAACCCCAGGATTCCATAGGATGTTGCAAATGGAATAATAGCACTACAACAGTCCAGTGCGGAAATGGCCTAAGAGATGTGAAGGGAATTTACACCACATTTGAAAGCCCCTTGGTCCTCCTTGGAGAGGTCAAACAAAATTTTTGCAATTCATTATGTGTATGTATGTATATGTATGTGTGTGTGTATGTGTGTGTGTGTGTGTATATATATATATACACACACACACACACACACATCCTTTTTTGCCCCCCAAATGCTCTCTTGGCATTTCCACCACATTACTGACTAGTCCATGCTGATAACTCTACCTTAGATCACTGCATTGCTTTCCAAGCCAAAGAGGAGGTGGAAATTGTGAATTCCAAACAATATTAGTAAATCCAATTATTAGTTAGAGTTACATTCTGCCAGGGAACTGCTTTTCCTGGTCACCATTTTACTCTCACAACAGCCCTGTGAGGTAGATCATTCTGAGAGAGAAAACCACTGCCCCAAGGTTACAACTATAGAAAAGCAAAATGAAGGCACTGCCCTGCCAAATAAGACTTCTGCCCCCAAATATATTTTTTTCCTTCCATCCCCAAATTTCTGTCACTGCAGTGACTTAACACTTCACTTGAGCATTTAAATCTAGAGTTTATGCATCCAAAGAAAGGGCCGAAATACTTTAAAGGCATCTAACCTTAGAAGCTAAGTAGGGTCACTTCTGGTTAATACTTGAAGGAGAGACCACCAATGAATACCGGTGCTTCAGAGGAAGAAACTGGCAAAACCACGTCATAGTCTTTTTTGCTTAAGAGAACTCAATGAAATTCATGGGACCTCCATAAGTCAGCAGGCAACATGAAGGAACATACACACTCCTCCAAAGAAAAGGGGTAGGCAAAGTTATCTCGTGAGTGTGAATACAGCAACAGAAGAGTTCAGTATGTGAACAGTTTTCAATGTCCTACTCTCTGGAATCCTAGAAATTTGAGGTCTGAAGGAAAATTTCACTGGATGCGGAAGCATTCTTATTGAAGTGAAATGCCCACATCCCCCCTCCCATAGCTACTGTCCTATAGTCACCCAGGGAGTTTCATGGCTCAGTGGGAACATGAACCTAGACGTGCCAAGTCACAGCCCATTTCTGCCCTACATGGTTCTAGTGCTATTATTCCACTTTCAATCTCCTGTGGAATTCTGGGGTTTGTAGTTTCCTGAGGCCAAAGGGCTCTCTGGATGAGAATTCTAAAGGCCCCTCCCAAAACTGCAAACCCCAGGACTCCATAGGATGTTGAAAGTGGAATAATAGCACTAGAACAGTGTAATCCGGAAATGGCCTCAGGCCAACACTCTAACCACCGAACCACTGAATTTAATGGGATATATTTTAAGCTGTACCTAACTGAGTCAGGATCCAGCCCTATAGCTAGTGCAAATGCTGTCCAAACCAGTGCTACACTGATTCCAAATGGTTTCTTCCCCCCTGCGAAGTGCTATCAATTATCCTATAACTCATATATGGAATGGGCTTAGGCAATTGAATTTATTCCATAATGAGAACCTTTCTGAGATTGGGGCCCCACTGACTGTATAGCATAACCTCCTCAGGGAAGCCCACTGGGCTCAATCACATCTTGCTTTTCATCACTGAATTAAGACCATTACATTTGTTGCAGTTTTTATTAAGCCAATTAGCTGATCTCCCTCTTGGTTTAACGCTCCTCTGCTTTTTTTCCCTTTTTCTTTTTCATCTCACTTCAGCTTCTGACTTTATAGGTGTGCTTTCATTACAAATGTTCAGTTTGGTATGCCGTTTGGGGCAACTTCTTGGAAAGGTCTTAGAATCATAGAATCATAGAAAGGTAGAGTTGGAAGAGACCCCAGGGGCCATCCAGTCCAACCCCCTGCCATGCAGGAACACCCTCAAAGCACTCCCGACCAATGGCCATCCAGCCTCTGCTTAATAACCTCCAAAGAAGAAGACTCCACTACACTCCGAGGCAGCAGATTCCACTGCCGGACAGCCCTGACCGTCAGGAAGTTCTTCCTGAGGTTCGGGTGGAATCTCCTTTCCTGCAGCTTGAATCCATTGCTCCTTGTCCTAGTCTCTGGAGCAGCAGAAAACAAGCCCTCTCCTTCCTCTACGTGGCATCCCTTCAAATATTTAAACATGGCTATCATGTCCCCTCTTGACCTTCTCTTCTGCAGACTAATTTACCTATATAAATAATATAAGCAAGTATACAAAAAAGGAAGCCATCAAGGAAACAAACCTGGAAATGAATGTGAATACTAGTGTTGCCATAGGATGCAGTTCTATCTCTGTACTAATGCATCCTGCCTATTATGTGTTAAATTACAAGCAGCCAGATCCTATGGCCAGAATTCTGTTAGGGACATATGCATGCATAAGTCACACTACGCACACAGCGGCAAAAAGTCATCATTTCATGACAGGTATTTTTTGCTGATAGAGGCAGAGCTGCACAGACAACATGCTCATTTGTGCCTTGCCTTTTCAAGTTGCACATTGGACATTATGAGCTGTGGTTGTGCCTTCTATATATTGCATTCTGGTTGTGCTTCCTATACTTTGCATTGTGGTTGCACATTGTGTGTTGTGGCTGTTCATCCTATATATTGTATTGTGATTGTGCATTCTATACTTTGCTATTCTACACGGGGGTTACACAGTGCTCAAATAGCATATCTTCACATCTGGGCATTTATGCATGCTAAGGACATGTAGGGTTGAGGCCTGCATGGGCTTATTTAGATATACATGTGCCTTCAAATGGTTTCTGACTTACGTCAATCTTAAAGTAAACCTATGAGAGGGTTTTCTGCAGCTGAGAGTGTGTGATGCACCCAAATGGATTTCCATGGATGACTGGGTAACTGAACCCTGGTCTCCAGGGTCAAAGTCCAACACTTAAACCACATGATATCCATGTTTCAATATTTGAAATGATGTTGCATGGAAGATGGTGCAAGCTTGTTTTCTGCTGCCCCAGAATCTAGGACATGGAGCAATGGTTTCAAACTACAAATAGATTCCACCTAAACATTGAGAAGAACTTCCTAGTGGTAAGATCTGTTTGACAGTGGAATATGCTGCCTGGAAGTGTGGTGGAGACTCCTTCTTTTGAGGTATTTAAACAGAGGCTGGATGGCCATCTGTTGGGAGTGCTTCGATGATGTATTCCTGCATGGCAAGGGATTGAATTGGATGGTCCTTGACGTCTCTTCCAACTCTGTGATTCTATGATTTTTCCCCCATTGTGTTTCCTTATCTTGAGCAGGTAAACAATAAACACGAGCGTTGTTGGACTGCAAACACTTGACACTGTTAGTGATTTTGTTTTGCTATTGCAACATAAAACTCAGCAGGGTTTTGTAATCTATAAGCAGAATATGCATACATTTTAGAAATCTCCCTGCCTTTTGTGAAAGCAAGACAGAGCGGGAAGGCAAGAGGGAGGGAGAGACCGAGCTCGCCTCTCCATGGAAGAGGCAAGGAGAAAGGTACGCAGAGACAGCTTTCAGTCTCAGCACCTGCATTGTGTGTGACTGACAGAATGGGGACACAATTGCATATGGTAAATGGTTCAGGGCAAGGAGGGAGGAGGGAAAGAGGAGGAGAGAAAATTGCCTTAATATGGTGATGGGGCTTAGAATCCTGCACCAGATGGAAACTGGCTGCAAACCTGATCTTGGCCTCTAATTCAAAGGCGTCTGTGTTTTTGTTTTGGATTTTTTTTTCCAGGGGGCAGCTCTGAGTTTTGGGTCTAATTTATATCTCCTGCCTTTAGCCAAGTTCCAAATTATGGTATAATAAATAATACTAATACTAATAAATACCCAGCTATGCTATAAATACATGTTCATCTCCCACTTTGCCATGCATATTAGGCATAATGTGTGTTCTTTCTCTCTCCTTCCCTCCCTCTCTCTTTCTCTCTCTCTCTCGTTCTCTCCTCTCTCTCTTTTGAACCTTAAAATTCTCTGTTTTACAAGCCTTCATTTTGGCATAATGTGCCCATAAAACACAATGGCAGCGCAGTGTGGAGAGGGCTAAATTAAAAATTAATGGGCCCTGCCACTGTCTGGCAATCTCGGAGCCAGGCAAAGACAGAAGGGCAGAGGGGGACAGCCCTCGTGGTAGAGCATCGAGCAAGCATTATCTGCCAATAACTCAGAATCGCTTCTTAAAGAGGCACTGCTCAGACTCTAACTAGTTTTCTTGGCTTAGATGCTTGGAACAATTTGCTGTTCCTTTCCGCCTTCCTTTTATTTACATTTCTCCTTCACTATTCTTGCATTCAGAAATCTGAGGCCACTTTTATGATGACAGATTAAAAACTAGGATTGCCAGGTGCCCCTTATTATAAGGGATGTCCCTTGAGGGTTCCAAGGTTTGTCCTTTATGGGTCAGGAAGGTATCCCTTGTTGTAAGGGATGCCCCCTTTGTAGAAAGTTGGAAAGCTCTTCCTTTTATAGACTGAACAAGACGCCACTAAAATCCCATATTTTGGTTTGTCGACTCTTCATAAAAAGAGAAATGTGTGCACTATTTAATATAAGAATGTGGACAGTATCTACAAGCTAAGTTAACTGAAATGAGTACTTCCATTTGGTTTTTGGGTAGATCACAAACTTCTTAATAGCTACTTGCTCACGGTCAACCCAGTATGTGTATGTGGCTTCAAGTTACCAGTCAACTTATGGTGGCCCCATGAATTCCATAGGGTTTTCTTAGAGGATCATACTTTTGCCTAGCTCTGGAGTAAGCATTGGGAAGCTAAGAAGCTGTGCTGAACACTTGCAGTTGTTACCCCATCCTTTCTCTCTATCAAGCTACAAATGCTTCCCAAGGCAATCAATTCACTCATGTTCTCTTATCCATTTCCTATAGGGCTGTCCCTGGTGGCCCTCCATGTCATGTGGCGCTTTCAGTGGCTACCATCTTGACACAACCCGCTGAAATCTTCAATGCGATGTTGAATCAGCTGGCTTGCTGGGTTATCAGTCACTCCTTGGAGAAAGAGTAAGATAAATTTCCAAATTCTTACACATTTCAAAACAAAAGCTGCCATTTACACTTAGAAGGAATGTCCGCTGATAGTTGTTTTCAGAGTAACCACTCAAATTTCATCACAGACACCTCACCTATTAAAAATTGGCCTGTACTGATTAATTTATTTAAGGGCATATTCCTACTTATAAAAAAGGGAATTCTTATTAGAGAAAATCATATTACGAACATGGCCCTAGAATGCTTTGTAGGGCTTGGAAAAGCCACCCTTTGGACTACAGAACGTTTGTACATTTAGAAATAAAATAAATAAGCAAGCCAATTATTATGGAGAAGCAACCTAGTCATTATGGAGAAGTCAGCTCCGTGCCTTCGTTGTTTTCGTTCTGCTGCAAAGTGCCTTTCTCAAATCTATATGGCCTACAAGTGTTGGTAGTTGGTACCTTCCATGTCAATGGAGTGATAACTCCAGTCCATGTTTTATGTCAGACTTCATTGGAGCTATCCAAGGCTCTGGACAAGATAGGTCCAGGACCTAGGATAGCTCCCTTAAAGTTCAGACTAAAACCCAGAGTGGATTCATCACCAGACTCACCAAGGAGCCAATAAAATGCACCTGATATTAGCCAGCCATTATGAGTTGATTCATTCATCTGTATAAGAAGCATCTTTTTCACACCAGAATGTGGCGTATTTCTTCTTTTTCTTCCCATTGTTTCATTGTTTGCTTTCTTTTCTTTGTAGGCTGCAGAACTGTCGCTGAAGAAGAAGCAATGGGACTCTGTCCTATGGGGATATTTAAGGCTTGGTAGAACAATTCAAGAGTCTCAATCAGGGCAGTTTGATGGAAAATCTCTAGGGACCCCCCCCCCCACAAACTGCTTCAGGAATTGGCCGTTGGCAATTCAATAGCCAGCAGTCTTTTCTCTGAGTCACTGCAATATCAATAACCCAGCTTGAAGCTGGTAGGCGCTGTGAGCACCCCCTCCTGTGCTTGGTGCTTCCGTCACTCTCAGATGAGTCACAAAACAAAGTCTTTGCCGTCATTCAGCTCCCAGGTGTTCTGGCTGCTTTCCACCATCAAGGCCTCTACATTCAACCTCCCTAAATTTTCCCAATAGTTTCTTCTTGGGGGAAAAAAAAAGGAAGAAAAAGGTCATTTCTCAATGCCTGATACATCTCAAGTGATCTGGTCATTCTGTAATAGTGACATGAGTCTGGGAACAGATAGAAAGGGGTTTTTCTCCCTTTCTCATAGGTCATCCACTGAAGTTGAATGAGGTGGGAAAGATTCAGGACAGATAAGATACCCTCTTTCATACAGTGCATAGATCAGAGGATGCCCTTTTTCGCACCGTGCACAGTTAGCCTGTGGAATTCACAGCCACTATATGTAGTGAACGCTGTCAACCTGAATGGCTTTAAAAACGGATGAGATCATTTGGGGCATAACTTTCAGCATGTTCCACACTGAAGAAATGGACTTTTGTTAAGCTAGACTTTTAAGATGGTGAAAATTGACCCTGACTTTTTTAAGACATAGGGGGCAGCTTTTGTGTTTTCATGGGAATTTAAAACCATGAAAGCCTCTTTCATATTCTGATGGTGATCCAGACTCAGCAGGATTCCTCTGAGGTTTGCTGTTTTGTTTTGTTTTGCCAGCCATCACTTTTCATACATCAGAATGGCGTACACATCTCCTTCTCTCTTCATTTTCCTCCTTCTTCTTTCCAGGTTGCCCACCTGTCTGGACCAGTCGCTCCCCATTGGCTTCATGCACTTTCTTCCCCTGGCCAATGGCTCCCCAGATTTCTGCTCTACTTGGGGCTGGCCTGTGACTTCTCGACATGTCCATATGATGTAATGAGCGTGCACCAGGGTGTGCTATCACTCAGCCCTCCAGAATTGCCAGGTGGAACAAGACAAAGAAGAGGCAACATTCCAGACCCATGGGGGGCCATTCACACTACAGAATTATAGCACTTTTGTTCCACTTTAACTGCCATGGTTCCATCCTATGGAAACTTGGGATTTGGAGTTTAGTGAGGGGCATCTACAGTTCTCAACCAGTGTGTTCTCAAGTGTCACCAGAGTACCAGCCTCAGGATGGAACCATGGCAGTTAAAGTGGAATAATAGTGCTATAATTCTGTGATGTGAATGGGCCCTGATCCCTGTTCATGCTTGCCCTTGGGGAAAAGGAGGCTTTCATTTGAAAAAGATGACTTAACCAGAATGACAACAAGGAGAAAATTAGGGCCATTTGGGCTGCTTATGTCAAAATTTATGCTCAGCATACACGCATGCACACAACATGGAGACAGCTGACAATCTTAAACCGAATGATTTTTTTACCTCAAATTACTCTGCATTTCAAAACTTCTGCCAAATTACCTCATTAAAGTATGTAGTTTAAGGAAGAAACAGCTTAAGAGGAACAAACTCTGTAAAATGTACTGTCAAAACAAGATTAAGATCATAGCCTGCTGCACACAAGCGTGCATGCCCCCGCACAAAAACATACACACACACCAATAATTCCACATGCACACTTAATGTGAGGGGGTGTGACTCAATCCCCAGAGGTGGCACAAAGTGCAGATGCACTATTTGTGTAACAATATGGGATAGCAGCAATCCCTGGTTTCTCACCTCTTCGGGGCGTTAGTATTCATCACCTGGGAGGTCAGTCCGCCCAATCTCTTTTTAGTTCAGCTCCATTCTCTCTCTGCTTCCTACCTTCTTGCAGTGGTTTAGATAGAGTTCTGTGACCAACACAACCAAAAGTCTGGGGCATGACAGCAAAAGCTGGATTCTAACATTAGGGGCCTTTCTTCTCTACACTGTTATAGTGTTATTATTCCACATTGCCCTAAACACACTAAACATCTCCCTTGTGCATTATCTTGCCTTTCTCGCAAAACTGGGACTCAAGGCCGGTCACAATTTATAAACCAGTCCATGTGGTCCTCCATATCTGCAGACTTCATATTCACGGATTCATCCAACCATTCCTTAAAATTATTAAACAAAAAATCCAAAACACAAACGTTGATGTCGCCATTTTATATAAGGGATACCATTTACTACACCATTGTACATAATGGGATTTGAGCATCCATGGATTTTGGTATCAACTGGGGGTCCTGGAACAAACCCTAGCAGACACCAAGGGCCCATCGTACAGCTAAAAACAGACCAAAAACTGGAATTAAACTATTCACAATATTAAATGATTTGAAGGAGATGAAGTGCAAATTAAAAATACGATTGATTTGAAGAAGATGAAATACAATTGCAAATAGAAAGCAACTAAAGCAGTTCAGTTTCTTAAAAGGTTCTTTCAGCATATTATGAACCTATTTTAAATATGTGGTCTCATTCTTGCAACTGGGGCTTCTTCTGATTCCTCCAGCAACAGGTATGTTGGGCTACACAGGTTGCCTTCAACTGGCTCCTTTAGTCTGGCCAAGAGAATATATTGTTATACTAGAAGAGGAGGAGGAGGAGGAAAAAGTCCCATCTGACTTTGACGACCACTTACTTCTCATGCATAATGAAGGCAAGCAGCTGGAGGCCCACTCAAAAGCAGTAATCCTTGATCAACCCTGCGGTTGATCTAAGGATGAATAAAGAGCTCCTGGGGCGACTTCAAATCATGATCAAATTTTTAAAATCAGGAATCTGTTTGCGACTTAGCTGCAAGGAGAGGAGGTCAAAGTGCACCTAATAAATTATTTCCTGCAAACGTTTAGCCCGGCTCCAGCTGTGAAAAGCTTTTATGTGCTATGTGAGTGGAAAGAGCGTGTCAGAAACAAAAAATAAATAAATAAAATAAAAATAGATTTCACAGAAATGAAGCTGGCGGCTACTTTTGTGGATGTTTCCTTCAGAATCTGAATATATACCAAAATGACAGGTGAAAATGTACAAGTCGAAAGGAGAGGAAATGGATGGAAATTATCTCAGTAGAGCAGAAGGTAAAGGCTAGAAGAAGAGACCGAGATGAGAAGGAAAATGAAAAGAAACAAGGGATAAGAAAGTCATTTTGATATGACCCAGAGGCTGCAGATGTGAACTGGAACTTGCAAGCAGTGTGAGCCAATGTATATATTTTTAAAATGGATTTATTCAATTCACACCTCCTGGACCAATAGAGAAATGGATACCAGTTTCATTCAGAAATCCACACATTTTTTGGCTTTGCAATGCAATGCATGAAAGAAATATTTTTTTAAAAAAGTACTTGACATGTACACATTTTTTTAAAAGTGTTCACACTAAGAACAAATGCATACACAGAAACATTCTTTAAACCAAAAAACAAAACAAAACATTATTTAGTCAATGGTGGTACACATCCATAAACTTTTGAAAAAATGTGCACAAATGGGTTGGGTTGGGTTGGTTTGGTTTTTTTGTCCCATATAAAGGAATGACATGCATATGGAGTCCTTTTTCACAGAGGATATCTGTGAACAAGGACTCCATGGATTTGTGCATCCTCAGATGTGAAGAACATATACAGTCACCTGTTAGTGGCATACTGTTAGTGACTTAAACAGATTTAATTCTATTCTACACTTGCATATTTTTTTCCTTGCTTGTTAGAGAGATCGGCATTCTCTTCTACCCTCCACAACAACCAAAGCTAATGCTCCCCTTGGACTTGCTCTTCAGCCTCTCCCTCCCCCCACAGTCATTCCATGGCTGGTGGAGAGTGAGGGGAGTTGGAGAAGTATCTGTCCATGCCAACATAGCCAGATGCAGAATGATTACAACAAACCCAGCAGATAATCATACCCTATCTGGCTTTGGGAACAACCAAGGGCTTCTTCAAACCCCTACCTACTCTTCACCAGCCATGGAATGCCCATGAGGGAGGGGACTTCCGTGGCTCAAGAGTAACTCCACAAGAGTGCCAAGTATATAGTGGTAGCATAGTTCTACATGCAGAACTATTGCTCTACACTGGTTCTTGGATGTTGCTTTGAAATTACCAGCCAAAATCACTGGCTTCAAGCCTCCGGTAACTGTATAAAGTCACAATGATGGCTGGAAGAACATAATTTCCAAAGCTTTGTTTCTTGAGAGGTACAGAACTGCATTTCCACCACCAGGGAACCAAGTACATTGTTGTGATTATCGTGCTTATTCTGGATTTCATTCTCAGCAGCCAGGAGGTTGGAATGTGCAGCTTAGCTTTGCTAACATGCCCACTGGTATCTGCTGTGTGGGGTGAATGGTCACCTAGGAAACCATTACTGGGATCTGCTGGTGTCCAGGGACATGGTTGGAAAGCGTGCAAGTGTAGCAATTAACTTGGAGGCCTCCGCAGTTTGCATCCTTGAGAGAACTTGCTGGAGAGCTAACAGTTTCCATAGAAACCTGATGGAAGAGCCTTCCTGCCAAGCTTCCTCTCAGTTGTTCCTCTTCCAAGTGCAAACAAAAAAGCCCAGAGATAGCAAATGGGGAGACAATTGATACAAATAGGAAACTGCTGGCTACTTCCTTTGGCATCATCAATGGAAACAGTAAAGATGGGACATTTGGGTCTTTTTTCAATGCCTTTAGTCAGGTAATGTTTAAAGAAATTTGGACAAGGCTTTTCCATGGTTTTTTAATTAAACTCCAAGCAAAGATGAAAGTTTTAGAACTGCAATGCACTTTTATGCTACCTTTAGCTTTAGCTACCATTGTCTTTAGCTACCATTGTCAAAGGATTAGTTTCACTCTTGCAAATACACAAAAATGCACTCCTTCAATGAAGGTTTGTGTCATATAATCCAAAGTAGAGCAACGTGTTCTTTGGCAGCATCCTGTGCGCCCTACTTGGAACACCTGGGTTAGACACTTTCTGTTGGCCCCAGAGGATTCCATATCCTAAGTGAGAACTTCCACTACTTTATGGTGTTAATTTATGCAATGTGGTTCTTGAAAAAGGTTGACCTAAATTTTGTTGGTACTCTGAACTAATCAATTGTTGAACAGTAAGTCACTTAATATTATGTAAGCCCCAATGACCAAAAAAAATCAAGTGATGTGTAGTAGTTTATTTTCCTAGCATTCTAGATGACCAGGGCCTGAATCTCCACTCAACCATGGAAACTCAGCAGGTGACCTTGGCAAATCATACACTCTCAGCCTCAGAAGAAAGGACCCCCTCAGAATAAATCCTGCCAAGAAAACCCTATGACAGGTTCATCTTATGGTCACCATAAGTCGTAAATGACTTGAAGGCGCACAACAACAACTGTAATTGGAATAACAGTAACATTCAATTTGGCCTCCTTTTGGGAGCTGTCCATGGTCCTGAAAGACATTGTATGGATAACGTATCCCCCTTTCCTACTTGGGTTCAAGTATGGAAGCATCGGTGAAATGAAGACAGAATTTTATTTAATAATACGGTGCTAGACCAGATAACCAGGAACCAGAGAGGCTATTATCACATAGTTCCCATAGTTCTCCAGCAACATAATCTGACTGATGTCTCACTTTGCCTTTGTCTTTAGGCCACTAGGTGCTAAAATCAGAAACCACTCCTTTAAACCTCTCAGTTTGCTTCCATGTGCCTCTAACTAATCCCTGTCCTCCCTGCTCTAAAAGTTCTGATTAAGAAAAACTAGACCAGTACCCATAAGTGGAATATTTAAGTTTACATTGTGGTTGCTCCCTCCCTCTCTCAAAGATAACAGAACAATATTGTGCCAAACTCTTCTTCCTCAAAGGCTTGAAATTTTTCTTCCCACGTAACAGAAGCTCCTGTTTGTTTGTTTGTTCGTTTGTTTGTTTTCTCGCTCATTCTCAAGGTGCTTTACAGTTTCTTTTGAACTGCTTTTGGTGCTGGCTTTTGAACTTCCCTTATCATTGCAAGGTGATAGGTGTGTTTTGCTTTCTACACACATCTTTCAGTTGCTTTCAGAGAACCTGGCTGGTTGTGTTTGTTCATTTAAAAAGAAAAAAAAAACATAGGAGGAGTTACTTTGTGATGTCTTCCACTTGGCTTAAACTGAAATATGAGAAGTGAAGGAGGCTGTGAGATACTATAGAAATAATTGTATAATGAAGGATTGTATAATGAATTGTATAATGAAGGTAAGAACAAGAACCACACACTAATTCCAAACTAAACTCACTGAAATTTTCTTGTCATTTGTTTCCTCTCCCAAAACCAATGTCATTTTTTTATTATTATTTGTATTTGTTATTAGAATATTTATATCGTATTTCATAGGAGCTCAAGGCAGGTTCCAAATAAATTTTAAAGCAATTTAGAACAATTTAACTTGAAATCAAGAAGAAATAATTGGCAGTAGAAGTAATGTTTCTTGCGGTCACAAACCAAGGACTACACTACAGAAGTCAAAAAGGAACAGACGGCAAAATGATATTCCATTTAAGCAACCAGAACTTTAATAAAACATCAAGGTCTTTGCTGTTTTTAACTACCACTGAGCTGATTTCAACTTATAGTAACCCTATGAAAGAGAAAGGTCCAAGTCACATCATTATCAACAGCCCTCCTCTTTTCCTGCTGCCTTTTACTTTGCTGAGCATCATTGTCTTTTCTAATGAGTCACATCTTCTCATGATATCTCCAAAACACAACCATTTTAGCTTTATTATTTTGGCTTCCAGGAAGAGTTCAGGGTTTATTTACTCTAAGACCCATTTATTTGTGTTTTTAGCAGTCCCAGCTATTCGTAAAACTCTTCTCCAGTACCACATTTTGAATGAGCTTTCTTCCTATCAGCTTTCTTCGCTGTCAGGCTTTCACAATCACCCATACCAATTGGGAATACAATGGCATGGACAATCCTAATTTTAGTATTCAATGACATACCTTTACCCCTGTTTCCAATGTTAACATGGTTATGTGAACTGTGAGGCTTAAGAATGATTTTTCTGGTTGAGATGATAGGAAAAATATAGCATCCCTGCACTTTCACACTTTTTGGAATGGATTCCTAGTGTAACTCTTCTAAAGTCACTCAGCTGACACAAGGGATATATCTGGCCTGAGAAATCTACAACCCACTCTATTTATTAATAAGAGGGAAAGGAAAACAAACCTTCTATATTGATGAGTTATGCCTGCAAATATCCCTGCCACCCCCCAAGAATTCATTTTGCTGATGCCGTTGCTGATATATTGGTTGGATTAGGCAAGAGGTATTCTGCGTTCTTGCTATAAATTCCATCTCCCAACTATTTCTCCAGGGAGAAAGAGGGAGGGAAATAGCTTTCTGGAGGTTCACATTTTAGAAGAAAGGTATATAGGCAAAGAGTACAAAACAGAATAAAATAGGAAGAGAGAGTGAGAGCAAGAAAAGATGCTTTTATACAACTAAACATGGCTTGAGAAGGATCCCAGATGGATTCTTGATGGACCAATTTTGTGTAATGTGTTCACAGGAAATACACTATTTGTGGAACGACTTTGAGAGGTTGCTACCTCAAGAGCCAGATATAAATCTTTTAAATACATAAAATAAGTCCTTAAATAAATATGTATCATTTGGCTGTAGCTTTTGGAAAACAAGGGGATTACGTTCTATTTTCGTAATGCAAACATTCCGGTACATCCCGAGAGTTGTCTTTTCAACCTGTGCAAATTAAGTTATCTCTATTGAGTTGAATTAGGATAGAGCTTGAGAGAATTTGGAAAAGTTACATTTGGACTACAACTCCCAATATCCCCTAGGTATCATGGCCTATAGCTGGTGGAATATGAGAGTTGTATGCAACCTTTCCAAGCTCTGGAATCCAACAGTGTGGTCATGGGAAGTTTCTTATAGTCCATCTAACACCATACTATCAATCTTGATTGGCAGCATTCTTTTTTCACTTTCTCAGGTTGATATATTCTCTGGTCCTGCTATATGGCATCTTTTTTTCTGGGAAATATCAAGGACTGGCTCTGGGACATTATGCACACAAAGCATGTTCTCTGCCACTGAACTTTGACCTTCACATCTGACCTCTAAAGTGAAAGTAAAGTTTAGATGCTGGGAGCCAACTAAATTGGTTGAAAGCAAACTTTGCTGCAAACATTCAGCTCACACTGACTTACAAAAGATTCTTTCGACATAAGCATGTCTTTTCATGCTGGTTGAGGTTTTATGGACATGAGCCATGATTTAACAGTATAGCTCTTTGTTTTCTCTTTTCTTTTCTTTTCTTTTTTTTTCTTTTGCACTTTAAATGCATTTCTTGAACTGGAAAGAAATTTTAAATACCTTATTATTTAAGCATGCCTTCAACCTTTCACCGGTTGGGTAGAAGGAGGTTCAATGTGCTGCACTTTTAGAATATAATACGTATTTTAATATAATATAGTTAGATATTGTTTGGATCACCCTCCCCCAGCCCTGAGCAACTGAGATCCTGTAGGGGACAGTGTGTGTCCTGAATCTGCTGATAGTGGAGGATTTTGCTTTGCAAAAAACTGAAACATCTAGGTTTCAGAAGTATGCCACTAACTTCTTTTGTGGGGTGTCCCTATTTATAATCCCAGCTGCTGCAATTGTACTTCATCCATAACTTTGTACTGGGTGTCATCAAGCTTTTAGGCCTCTCACCCAACCTTCTGCTATGCTCTCCTGCTTTCTGTAGACTGTGCCACATTCCTTGGACCAAATCTGATTCTGACACTCCATACAGAGACTTTCTTTCCACTTTCTATGTAAAATATTTCTTCAAGTAAATTACTTAAATGTTGAGATGATTTGCAAGACAGAACCAAGTGACTGAAATTTTGTAATGAAGGAGTCATGGTCAGTGTGGTGCCTCCACTGAACTGTGATAACTGTAGCATTATGTTTATTTTGATAGTAAAGAGCACATACAACTAAGACAGAAAAAAAAAAGATGGCTGCCCCAGAAAGCTTGTTCTGTATTTCACTGTAAGAAAATGGTGACATCCCCAATTATCTTTAAAAAAACAAAAAAAACCTGTTTACGGAAGACTTATGCAAACATGAACCAGCCTCAATTTGTCTTTTCATTGAGGTGGAAAGCTGGACTGTTCCTACAAAAGGCATCTTTATCTGCAACCTTTAACTAATAATATCTGTGACAGATCTTTTTGTTACAGGCAATGAGACATGGAAATTGTCTTGCAGTTGCTTCATGTTTGTTCCTTATTCCTCTCACCCCCCACCTCCGCCTTCAGCATGGGAACTCTCAATAAGCCAAAAGCTTCACTAAGCACAAGAAAATTAAACATTGCTTCCTCCAATTAGCCACAGGATGGAGGTACACTGGTAATTATCACTGCTGCATCAGAAAACTTTGATGGGGGGAACAACAGGGAGCTCTGTTGACAAGCTGATGAGAAAACTATGGGTTGGGGAGCAAGACTCTTTTCCCCCCACTTTGACAGCTAGACGTGGCAAAAATCGCAGATCACACTGCTTGACCTTTCAGACCTTTTGAGTGTACACTAGCAGCATTTGCAGCTTGTCAATTTCAACTAGCTCCAAAGGTTTTTAAAAATGTTCTTTTCAAGAAACAAGCTCCCTAGGTCTACCCTGATACAACTACCTATTCACCTCTGAACATATATCTGGAGGCAAGGATGGATAGCTTTCATCTGGCAGTGTGTGTGTTTCTCTAGCTAGGACTAGACAAGAATCCGAACAAGGGTGGAGACCCTCCCTCAGGCTAAGGGATGAATTCAAATTCAGCCAAGGACCCAGAAGCTGCATGGCACATAGACCATCCAAGTGTGCAGATCTGTATCTCTGACCCAGACAGCCAGCAAATCCTCTGAAACTGCTACTATGACAGTGACATGGCCATGGGGGCCACCAAGCAGTTGGGACTGCCTCTTTCTAGCAAGCAATCCCTCTTGGAGATACAATAATGCTTTCTAAACTGTCATAGCCAATCAGAGAATCGCTCTAAAAATAAAACCATATCTCAGTCTTTTGACAACGATCTCCAAATACCAATGAAAGGGCAGAACCCCTGATGAGTAGTCTTTTCATAAAGCTGACACCCTTGCTCCCCAGTTTTTGCTTGCAATAGATGACAAGCATTGGCATTTCCTGTATGATGCTTTCTGACAACTGATGAGACAACGTATTGGCTACCTGACAAAAGGGAAGCAAAATTATGGCAAGAAATATAAAGTGTTTGGATTAGATAAATTCAGAGTAAGAACGCATTTGAGTTAGTCATGATTACCTGGGCCCATCGATTTCAATGGCTCTCACCCTAACTAAGACTAGATACAGCTTCATGAATTTTGAATGATTAATACTATTCCTTACTGAAATGGAACAGCTGTAGTACAAGCCTAAATGGCAAAACTGGGCATTTAAGCTGTTTCCTTTTAAATATTTATTTAAGCTTCAGCAATTTGAAGGAATGAGAGTCATGCAATGTAAAAGAGAGCAGAAGTACTGTCCTCCTTCCATGTTTGCATTTGATTTATAAGGCACATGCTTGCCTCCGCCCCATTCTCCTCCTCCGATTCCTTCGCATTCCTCACTCCAGGGTTGCAAGGCATGCATTTAAAATTGACCTTTTTTACTCTTTGGGTGAGCAACCCCCCTGCACTGCTAGAAGCTTGTCCTCTCTGCCATGTGGCTGCACATTCTGCTTTGTAATGGCTTGTGATTGGTAGGTGCTCTCTTTGCTCCTACCTCTCCTTTTTCAAGATGGCCACCAGAAGTAGCTAGAATGCCAGAACTCCGCTCTTCTCCATCTGAGGGGAAAGCATCAGTAAGCCCTTTACTTTGTCTTTTTTTCTTCCCCTAGGGAACACTGGGGCCAGAGGCAAAGGAATTGGAAGGAGGAGCTGTGGAGGGGAATCATGGGGGGAGTTATTCACAGTTTTTCCATTTTCACAAGGGTTCTGCACCCTGGACCCTCAATAATGTGGAGGGGCAACTGTATCACCTCCTTCATCTCCAAGTCAAAGTAGTCATTTGCTCATCTATTACTTCTAACACCTTATTTTTATCATGAGCCCTAAAATAGGTAATTAAAAAAAAATCTGTGGGTTCTTCCCTGTTTATGATTGCTGAACATGTTTATTTCCTCCCATTTCACTGCAGTATAAATGTTGTTAGGAGAATGTGACAATTCCTCCTAGTATTTCTGCTGGCACCCACTGATAGTTACACAGTGTTGAACACCATGATCGGCACCATAGATAGTAAAAAGGATCATTGTGTGCATTTTGAACTGCAATATGTGCATGCAAGGTAGTAGATAGCACAGAATTCTTTGTGGTTCTTGCAATCCTACTCCTATTTGGGAGTTTTGACAGATCAAAACAATGAATACAGAATGTGGGAGGGAAAATGTATGCAGCAAGTCAAGAAATTAGTTCAGTTTTCATTTTGTTTTGGAAGGGGGAAAATAGATCCAGTTCCTATTGACAGTTGTGTGTGTGTATGTGTGCTACTTGTGTGTTTTCCTTACAGCTGACAGATGCTGAGAGAAAGGGAGAAGCAAACAACAAAAGCACACATAAAACCAAAGCACTGCAATCTGCTCAGCTGCTCGTGGACGACAAGATGAAAATGATCAGGGACTTTCCTGAAAATAAGTGATTGATGCATCTGACTCATCTGGAGAATGCACACAGAGCCCAGGAGTCGTTTATACAGATGCCCCATCCATGCTGAAAGATGGTTCTCCATTCCTCAGCACTAAAAGCTAGAATTTGTGAACACACAGAAAATACTGAGCTTGATTTTTGTTCCACAGTCCCCTGACCTTCTGCTTAGCAAGGCATATGATCAGGCCAAAACAGCTATTTAAAAATGTATTACTGATATAGAGCACCAAATGGATTTAGCCAAGTCCCCTTCCTTTATTGTCAGCGAGAACAGTAGGTATCTTACATATATAAGCATATCTAAGCAATCTAGAAGTACCTAAACACCATAATGCCTTTACTTTGGCATGTTGTCATGTTCTTCCTTCAGCTGTTCTTGAAAGATGTTATAGGAAGACTCAGTATTTGGAGAGACATTGTCCCTGTGATTCTGGTCAAATAGGAACAGTGGAACATATGCTTTTTCAGTGTTTATACTATAGAGACCTGTGTACTGATCTTATTTTGCCAATACTCCACAAATATCAGTGTATTTTACAGAACTATCGGAACCATGCTGAGCTGTGTCTAACCTAGAGAGAATATGTGGTTCTCCAAGTATTGTCAGACTATAACTCACATGCTTCCTCATTACTAGCTATGCTGGTTGGGGATGGTGGTAGTTGTAGTCCAACAGCATTCAGTAGAGCACACACCACCACTGACAAGTTATATTACATGTTCTCCAGGGCCAAGAGATGAATGAACTAGAATCTGAAGTGCCATGAGTGGAAAATATTGTGCCATTGGCCAGACAAATCCTCCTCCTCTCCCTCCCCCCACAACCTAGGACTGAGATTTATAATACTGGGATCAGATTCACAGCCTTATTTTCTTCTGCAGCTATGGAAAGCCTGAAGCCTGACCATGCATACTAGTCAATAACCTGCTATATAAAGTCCCAGATTTAGATTCCTAGATTTCTTATCCAACTCAAGCTTCCCCCAAGTCAATCTTTAGATATCAGAGAGCACATAAAAGAAAACATTTGATATCTATTCTACTGGCTTCATGATGCAATCAAGAATCTCATGTGAGAAAGGAGGAGTACTAGCAAAAGTTATTTGAATTATTGTCTCATTGCATCTCTGTTTATTGAGGTCCAAATCATGTTTCCACCTTTAATTTGCAATTATGTCAGCATACAATTGATGAGGCACTTTCAGCAAATGATTTCCATTAATGAGCTCCTTTTTGAGATAATGCCGGAGGCTGAAAAGAGCTGGAAAGGGAATGGCTCAACAGAGCAGGGATGCTACCCTACATATCAGGAGGGGAGAAAGCCAGTGAATAAGCACTGGATTTTGACCTGAGAAACTTGGATCCAGAGCTTTGAAAAGTTCCTGTTCTAGAAAACAACTCTCTCGGAAGGGATTGTAAGGAAACCAGCAAGATGAACTCTAATATGATTCATGCATATGGAATGTAACATAGGATCAATTATTCAACCCCATAATCAAAGAACATTACTCTCCTCCCATCCAAATACATAGACATCCAGCATTTACTTTCTATGCTCCTTCCTATCTCTATTTGAATGTAGAACTTAGCAAGATCTGATAGTCTGAACTTTGACTTCTAGTAACCCTATCCCAATGTATTCCTGACAAGTTTTAGTCCAAGGAGGTTTGCTGGTGCCTTCCACTTAGGCTGAGAGAATGTGATCTACCCAATGTAACCCAGTGAATTTCCATGGCTGAGCAGGGATTTGATGCCCCCAAGGGTAGGACCAGCTCTAATGGTTTGAAGTCACAGGAGAGTAGATTTCAATTGAACCTCAGGAGAAACTCCTTGACAGAATGAGTAATTTGGCAATGGGACCACTTGCCTAGAGAAATGGTGGGGTCTCTTTCACTGGACATCTTCAAAAGGAGGTTGGGCAGCTATTTGTTAGAGATGTTGTAGCTGAAGATACTTCATTGAGCAGGAGCTTGGACTCAATGCCCCATCTTTATGGTCCTATGACACTATGGCCCAGGTTCTTCTGGACTCTTAGCTCAAAAATCAAACCAAGACACCATACTGGCTGATAAAAAAAATCATAGAAATGAAGATGAGAGTCTAGTAGATAGCTCAAGGGCAAATGAAGACTGAAGGAAGGGGTAATGGGACAGTCGTTTCCAAAATTTGTTTCATAAAAAAGATTCTGTCTCTGGCCATTGGGGATAAAATTCCAGTCTTGGAAAATTGTTTGACAGTTTCATTTAGATGGATAGACCTCTTTTCATTAATATTTTTGCACATGCTCTCTAAAATAAGTAGGAATAAATGTCTGCAAACCTTCTCTCTCCCATGGAGACTGTGACTCTCCTCCATTTTTGTGCTATGCTATAAATAAAACAATATAGTTTTCAGCCTTCAACAAGGCAGCAAGGCCTTTTAAATTCCTGCAAGCATACTTTGAACTGGCTGAGAGTTTGTTAAGAGGTGTTATCCCCCAATCAGTAAGAATTACTTGGCAAAAAAAGAAAACCAACCAACCCTAAGCCTGTGAACTATTGCAAGTTATGTTTGTTTGTTTTGTGCAAAAACCTAATCGTCACTCAATAGTAAATTTTAGTTTATGAGATGGCTGAGCTCCTTTCTTCTAATTGTGGGGCTATCCATGAGATGTGGGGAAAAGTTAACATATTTGGTAGAACAGGGGACATTTTCAGCCGAGCAGGCTATATATGTCAAATCACAAATAAGAATGATGAAGCTGTGATGTTTCTCTGTTGTTATATAATCTCTGAAGCCCATAACTGATTATGAGGTTCTGTTTTATGATCTTATGTTAAAAAAAAAAAAAGCCATATACTCTGCTTCAACAAATCTCTCCATGGGTAGGGATGGCTGATAATTTCACTGTGCTTTTGATAAGAATTTATCAAAATTCATATTGCACATGAGATCAAGAATGACAGCTTTTCCCATCCAGCCAGAAGGTCTGGAGCAGTTGGCTTTTAAATGTCAGACTTTGAATTCTCCTGTATCCACTAGGGAAGGAGAGAATATTCAAAGATATTGGAATCATAGGTTAATAATGTGTTTCGTATGGGTCAGGAAACTCTAATGAGATGAGTCCTGGACAGATGAGAATCTTAGGACTTATTCTGGACAAGACACTCTTCCAAAACTTTCTCCCCAGAATTCAGAAGTGATGAGTTTACAACTAACTTAGTTACCTCAACTAGCTACATTGGGAATGGGGTTAGTAGGGCTGCGGGAGATAGAAGAAGTGAATGGAGTTAGAAGAAGTAAAATGATATTGCTTGCTGTAACAAGTAATGGTTTGTAGTGGCCTTCAAAAGTTACTTTCAAAGGGCATTTTTAAAGACATTTGGATAGGAATCTCTCAAAGTTGACGCCATTCTCATTTTTCACCCTCTCAAAACAAGTAACTAGAAGTAATAGAAAAGTAATGCCCAATGCAACATGTGATGTAAACAATGTTCTTTTCCAAACACTGTAACAAGTAACAGGAAGGAAAAAAGGTCTTTTTCCAAACTCTATTTCCCAGATGGCAGGAATGCCTGTACAGAATCTGTTGTTGTAGATCAGGAATAGGTAAGATGCAACCCCCAGACACCACTTTTGTGTCCTCTAAAGCTTCCACACATCCCTCAAAGGCTCCCAACCTCCTTTAAAAAAAAAAAAAGCACAATTTTGGTAGTAATTTTTGCCCCAAAACCACACAGAAAGCCCCATGAATTGAGGAAAGTTTGCAAACAAATCCCCATTCTCATAAATACTCTCAAATACTTCCATCATCCTTTGCAATATTTCCAAAATGACACAGGGGCCACACTAATCCTCTCTGTACCATTCAAATTTTACTATATGTGCTGCTGAAGCCGGCACTTTCCTTTTGCTTGCCTGTCTCCGTTTTGAAAGGACCTGTAGAGGAGAACAGACTTATTTGAACTTGCTAGGAGTATAGCCTTCAGGAACTCTGGGGAGGATTTTCCCCTCACTCTATGTAGTCCCCTATCCTTGTATTGATAAAGAACAGGCAGGACACTAGAAAGACGGATTCAGGCTGGTCCTAGCATTAAGGAGAGGTTGCTCAGGTGGTGCTGAAAGACAGAAAGACATGTGTCTTACAGCTTATCCTTTACTCCTCAAGCAAACCAGCTGCCTTCAGATGAGGTGGAATTCATCCTTCAATCTCAAGGGTTGTTGGGTTCATCTTCCAGCCCATTCAGTTTCTGTGCAAAGAATGGAGAAAGGCACCATTTTGCACTTTGTCTCAGGCATCAAAATGTCCTGGGACAGCCACAACAAGGCACTCCTTCAAAGGTAGAGTTTGAGTTGAACCCATTTATTTCTTTAGTGGACTTCAATTCCCCCAAAGATGGGATACAAACCACTCACTGCAATATGAAATAAAGAGGGGAAATGCAATTAAAATACAAACGAGTTCTTAAAATAGAAAAACCAAGATAAAATAATTACAATGTAGTTTCAAAACTACAATCTCTAAAAGGTAAAAGCATCAGAGCACCTTGCTGGTAACAAGCTGTGTCCTTAGTAGCTGGTCAATTGCTGAAAGCCAGATTTAAAGGTCAAACCCTGCATTTTCATTTGGCCAAGGAAACATGGCACAACGCTCAGCTCCAGCTCTAATCTAGCTGATGTTTTCTGCTGTAAAAACAACCCAGCAAACACAAATCACCCCTGCAAGCACATTTAAAGGTAAAGCATAGCAAGATCTCCTCTGGATTTTGTATATGACTACAATAAGAATACAAACTTCAAAGATGCCGCTTTTAGTTCCTTGATGGCCCAGTAATTACCATACATAATAAATGTGGCAAGTTGCAAGTCAAGAGCCCTTCTGTACAAGTCTTCTTTGTATCAGATGCATTCTCATTATTATTAAATAGAATTACCTTTGGTATGCCCCACCTAACAAATGCAAAAAGAGAATTTCTCTCCAGTGGAGATGCAAGTAACCAAACCCCAGGGTGCACACTTATTTCATATTTCCTCTCTCACTTTTCCATGTTCTTTAACTTTGCACTAATATCTCTAGACAGAGAGCCAGTAGGAGGGAGAGAAGCTAGAACCCAGAGCTATCTTCTCTTGTCAACACGAAAATGATTAAAACCAGTCCCCCAAGGTCTGTTATATTCCTTCATCTGCCTGCACTTCTGCTTAGGTGTTTATGAGGCATCAAAACAGTTTTATTTGTTTTTAAGGGAAATGTTATATGAACCAACACCACTGCAGATCTCTCTCTCTTTCTCTCTGTCCCAACCATTCATGCATTTTCTAGACTATAGACATATCTAGAAATAGCTCTCCATAAATTCATGCAAATATGCCTATATTTCCATCAACTCTCCTCTGCAGTGTAATTATGAGGTACAGGGTTCCAGTTGTGTCCTAATGCATACAGTATCTAGAATAAAAAAACCATTTGGTACGATTTGGTAGATAAAGAAGAACCAAAGGGTAGATTTAGGTGGGTCTAAGATTATAAACCCTGCTCAAGTCTCTGATGTTGCCCACCCCTAATTCCCCATTTTTTTGGATCTTCTCTGTTACAGATATAGGGCTAGATGCTGACCCCTCACTGTCATGTTAGTTCACCCCATCAATTATCATTTTATTACCAATGGTCCCTTGCATAATCTTGTTGTGCGTGTGTGCGTGCCTTCAAGTCATTTCTGACTTATGGAGACCTAAGGCAAACCTATCACAGGGCTTTCTGGGGTTGAGAGTGTGTGACATGCCCAAGGTCACCCAGTGGGTTTCCATGGCCAAGCAGGGAATTCAGCCCTTTTCCTCCAAGGTCATAGCTCTAGCTCAAACAATTACACCATACTGGTTTTCTCCCTTGTGCAATAGGGAGAACTTAAGGTGCTTCCTGAAGTAAATTTGGTATTCCAGTAACCAGTCATGGCTAGTGGCTTCAATGTCTAATTTGGGTTTTAGTCTGAACTTTAAGGGAGCTATAAAAGGTGTTGAACTTAGGTGCTGATGGAAACAGGGCTACGCAGTGCGGAGGATCATTTAAAGTTAAGGTTAGGCATTGTGGAGAGATCCTTTAAAGTTCAGAATCAAACCCAGAGTGGATGTCCTACCACAATGACCTCAGAATTTTAGTATGAAAACACTATTGATTGAGAACATTCAAATCTCATAAACAAAAGCAAATGCAGAAGAGTTTATTAAGAGCTCCCTTTTCAAGAGTCAGCCAGTTACTGAAAACTTGCCTGAAATTAAAAAGCTTCACAAATTAGTAGCATAAAGGAATGGACTTTCTTCCATAACCTACCCCAGGGAATCAGTGAACCCTGGTGCCTTCGAACTCAGTAGGGCAGCGAATCCACTTCAGTTATTAGTTTTAAAAACCCTATTCCAGAGATAGGCTTCAGCACCTTGGACAACTCCACTAGACGAAAAGCCAGAGCAGATTCCCTATCCCACTGATGTTGGAGCCACCAGTTTCCACCTCCACAAATGGCTTTCTGTTGATGTCTCTGGATACCTCTGTGAGATCATAAAGGATGCTTACTTACAAGTTGAACTTCACAGAGCCCATCTGCTGTTGAGTCTGCAGGTAACTTGATACACCAGGGCTGGGTCACTGTGGCTCTATAGGTGTGGTTAAACTGCAAGCTCCATCTCATACCAGGTTCTCCATATCCACTTATGCAACCTCCATGGACTTTTGTCTTTAGAAAGAGATCTTCCTATTCTAGGCAGCTACTATGTGCATTTTGGGTATCTTTCTGACTCCATTCAACCTATACCTGTAGACTTGACCACTCTCACATACATTTTCTGAATTCCACAGCCAGCTATGATCTCTTGGGCAGCAGTAATTCAAATTAATTGGAGGTAATGTCTATGTTTGTGTATACCAGAACTGGGCAACTGTGGAAGTCTAGGGGGCAGCATGCCCCCCCTTGGAGGTCCACACACCCCAAAATCACCCCATCATTAAAAAATCAAAAAATTTTGCCCTCAGATGCCCCCAAACACCATCTAGGTGGCATGGGGAGTTTTCAATATGTTTCAAGTTCTTTATCACAGGAAGTCACCCACAATCACTTCCTGTTCACTACCTTTTTTAAAAGACTTCTCCTAGGCCATAAAACTTCCTAAAGGGCTTTTTTTAAAAAAGAAAAATGGGAAAAAATGCCCCCAGAATGACTCCAGGGAAGTACTGCAGATCATAAAAATCAGGGTGATCATCCACATTTTCTAGACTCCTGGTATAAACATGCATGCACATCCCCAATAGAGTCAATGAGGCTTTTTCTTTTGGCCTTCCTATGAGAATCTCACCAATTGGAGTGGACAGACTATTTCCTGAAAACGATCTCTCTGAGATCTTCCTTTCCAATGGGCCAGTTAGTTAATGAATCGCCAGTTGTCTTCCCCCTTTCCTAATAACAGCCATTATGGAACCATTCTGCTTTGAAAGGGGGGCTTTAAATTAAACGTCTCAACTGGAACCATCTGGGTACTCAGAATAAAAGGTTTTTCTTCTTGATTATTAAGCTAAAGTTATTCTTTTTTATGTTGCCGCTATGATCTGAGTAATTGGTGCTATATAAAGTTTTTTTTTTTCCTTTTCTGGTAACTAATGTGCTATTCTTCCCTCAATTATCTCCCTTGCTATTTAACTTACATGCACAGTTTGAAGCATCCGAAGATGCACAACGCTTCTGATAGTGTGTAGACATGCATGTGCACATACATACACATGTTGTACATGATGTGGTTGGCTGGCTTGATCCCTATGAAATAGAAGACAGGATAGGGAAAGAGGAAAGCAATTTGAAACTTTCTGTTTGCCAAGAGCAACCAATTGGGTTGTAGAATTGGAACAGTCTGATAGTTTTTATGAGCTAGTTCAAATTTTCCATTGGAGTGCTCTATTGCTGCAGGTCAAAGGAGTCTGCTAGAGCATCCTATGTGTCTCCTGGAACTACAGATCTCAGGATCTCATGTCATAGAGCAATGGCAATTAAAGTGACATCAGACTGCTATAACTGTGCAGTGTGGATGAACCCCTGGACATTTTAGACTGAAGCCTCTTTCACACTATAATGTTGCAGCACTTTGATATGGCTTTAATTGCCTTTAGCTCCTTCCTATGGAATCCTGCACCAATTAGTATTTTGGTTCAGAATTCTGGACAAAATTCTGGAATCCCAAAGCTATATATCCCAGGGTTCCACAGGATGTAGCAACAGCAATGAAAATGGTATCAAACAGCTGTAACTGTCTAATGTGGGAGACCAAGAATCAGTGTATATCATATGCCCTACACTCACCTCTAATTGCAGAAGGTCTATCTTGGATGGGATGATTACAATTCCTTCCTTTAGCCATCCCTTGATCTAATGATGTCTGGGATGAAGGAATCTCTGCCTGCCATTCCTCAGATCAAGACATCGTCCACCATCTCCCACTGCCTATGTCCTTTTGTAGCCCATGACCAAGATCCAGTAGACTATTTTGGATCCAGCACCAGCAGAATGAAGACTTCCCCTCTCACTGGAGCCTTCCATGATGCCAAAAACCAGCTTCACAGGGTTCTGCTGGCTCTCCTTCAGAGAGAATTGGAAGGTGCAGGGTGGGGTACAGCAGAGAGGAGGATTGACAAGTGTGATGTGGAAGCAGTCAGATCCAGCATAGGTCCCACCACAGGAGTTTGTTCTGTATCTGCCTCCTTCCAGTACAGCAGACATAGGAATGTGTGACCTTCCAGATGTTGTTGGACTACAAGTCTCATCATCACTCTCCACTGGCTGGCTAGCATTGATGGGAGCTGCAGTTCAACAGGGATGCAATTCTTGACTAATTTCATTCCCAAAGAACACAGTGAGCAATTGTAGCTATTTTTCTTCCCACTTTGAGAACATTTAACTGTGCATTTTTGAAGACTATTTGCAAAATTTGCTCTGCACAAATTTCGTACATGGCATTTTTGTAAAGAAAACATCCTTTTCTGGGCAGAAAATAATATTTCTGCATTTAAATATATTCTGCCCAGAAAATGATGCAGTTGGGGCCTTATTCTGTACAAAATTTCTCTCCCCCCCCACTCAGAAAACAGCATTTGTTGTGCAAGTTAACAGCACTGTCTGCATAGAGAATGTTGCTTTCTGTGTGACTCCCCACATTTATGTGAAATTTGCATAGAACAAGCCCCAAATTCTTATCGGTTGAGGATTTCCCTTGTTATAATTTCCAAGTGGCACATTTTGAACTTTTTTTTTAATATTTCAATTATTATCTCCATCTCTACAGCTCAACAGCATCTGAAGGGACATGTGTTCCCTATTTATCCCATTAAAATATGGTTTGCATTCCACTGCTGCTGGTTAAGCCTTTTGGACTATCCGCCTAACTACCTCCCACTTTGCAGAGACAGGCAAACATAATCCTTCATAATTCTTTGCTCATGTCCACGACCTGAGTAGTAAAATGGGCTTTCTTAACATCCATTAGTTTTGCAAAACACTAACAAACTAGCAAATCAACAAACAAGGGGGCAGGCAAAAAAGTAAAAGAAAATATATGTGTGTGTGTCTGTGTATTGCAGAATTCAGCTCCTCTTGTTTTCTTTTTAGCATTGAATCTTAAAAGCTTAGAAATATACCCCTTACAACAACATTTATTAAGCACTAGTAGATGAAGCAGCTTTATTAAGACTGGGTGTTTAGTTCTGATTCTCCTAAACATTCTACAATACAAAAACCATATGGAAGAAACTCTCACTGAATAAGGCAACAAGATACATATATCGCCGAGCAGTCTTCCTGCTGTCTGTTCAGTATAATTACCTCTGCATACAAGCAATTTTGCATTAGAATGCTGAAGAAAATATGGCCAAATAATTCACCCTGAGTTCTGATGTTTCTGTTATTGAATTTCTAAAGGCTGCTTTTGTAAATGTCCAAGACCATTTCTAAATGTCAGCACCTGACGCTCCCATCCCATAATCGACACATCACTGGGGAGGTTTCACAATTCTGTAATATAGGTTGCAAAACACAAGAAATCCAGGCCACGGCAATGCAGAGCATTCAAACGCCAAAGAGAATCTAAAAGGGAATAAAACATGATTTGTTTGTGAATTTACTGGAGGAGCGGGGAGGAGGAGGGAGTCGTATCACCCTGCGGGCTGAATACCAACGCCTTTTACACTTTTGTAACTCACAGAAGCTAAACCAAGTTGCTTAGGTGGATCAGTTGTGGATTTATGGAAATGTTAACACAGCAGAATCTGGCCCCAGATCTGCAGAGACTCTTCTTTCCTCTATCAGAGAAGACAGAGAATAAAGAGGAATCTTTTGAAAGAGCTGTTGACTCTTCAATTTGCTTTGCAATTGAGGAACTATTAGGAAACGGTTTGCTAAATGCCATTCATCCTTTATATGATAGTACTGCTCAGGGACCCATGTTAAAAAAGAAAAAAAAAACTGAGCTACTCAGAGGGATGGGAATTGCCTGAAGCTGAAAATACTAAAAGACCCTTCCCCAAGTGAACATGACACAGGCTGTTGGTTTTCTACAATCTATTTTGGCAGATTTTAAGATGCAGCTTTTATTAAGGGGTTACCAATATTTATTTAAAAACAAAAACAAAAAAACAGCTGTACACTGGTACCTTTAAGAGACAGGCAGATATTCAACAGGTTACACTTTTCCCAAGATGTACACATACTAGTGGCAAAAAAAAAAAAAAAGTCTCATCTGTGAAATGTTTGCCTGCCCCAAAGATGTTAAAGTCACAAGAGCTCTGCAAGGAAAAACAACTGGCAATCTCAATTTATTGATCACCTCAGAATTGTACACTTGCCATTAACTGTGCCAGATTGCTAATTTAGAAATGGAGAATTTACAAAGTGGGGAGGGATGATGTATTATTAAAGGAAATACACGCTAATACATGTTTTCATTTAACTTGTTTCAAGTGTGCTTGAGGCTCAGACCAAGATAGTGTTTGAGAGCTGACACAGTATAAATCACACCAGCCTACCTATGCTACTGGGCAGAGGGTGATTGCAGGACTTGCTTCCCTGGGTGTGCAATGGCACCTGGATGGCTCTCAGGTGTAACTCTGCCCCCTGGTCACTGAATGGATGTGGGGGTGCAGCTGGGTACCCTCCAGGGGCTGCTGTGCACCCAGGAAAGGGAATGCTGGTATATTCTGTAGCATAAGATTGATATTTCCTTCTTGGCATGGAATGGCACCAGATTGCAGCTTGGTGTGCCCACATGGCCAATCACTGTAAGGAAGGGAACTGCATCCAGGAGCTCTCTGGCTGCCCTCATACACGCAGGGCAAACACACTGTACAAAGAGTTACAGAGTACTTCCTACCTTTAAAAATGTTTGTATAGTAGTCCCCCCTTATTTGCAGAGGACACATTCCAAGACTCTTCATGGATATCTGAAACTGTGGATAGTACCAAACTCTTTTGCAGATACTATAGAAAGGATAGTATGAATCTTCTCTATAGTCCCTGCAAAGCTAGAAATGGTTCTGGCATTAATGGAAATAGCCCTCTAGCTTTGCAGGGACCACAGAGAGGCTTCATACTGTCTGATGGTATGAAGCCTCTCTATGACCCTGGTGAAACTAGAAACAGCTTGGGCATCAATGGAGATAGTCCTCTAGCTTCACAGGGACCATAGAGAGGCTTCGCACCACCTGGTACTATGAAGCCTCTCTATGAAGGTGAAGCTAGAGGGCTACTTCTGGTGATGCCAGAGCTATTTCTTGTGGCACAAGCAGGCTGCATGGGTGCCCTCACCAGACACTGGTATTTTCCATTTAATATTTTCAGACCAGAGGTAACTGAAACTGAGGAAAGCAATACCACAGATTAGGAGAGATTACTGTACTGGCTTTGATGCAGAGCAGAACCTCGGAGCTGTCCAACTGCTGTATAGCCAGGCTAAAAGGAACAGTTTTTATCACAGGGGAGACCAACTGTGGGAGATTAGGGGATTGCATTAGCTCCTTAGGAGCAGTATGTTTTTTAAAAAACCAAAACAATGACTAATTTTGACATAAACACAATCTAATTCACAAATAAGAACTGACATTAAACTAAAACACAGTATTAATACACAAAAAACTAACTTATAAAACACAAAAGGTCTCTGAAGGGAGGGAGGAATATTTATATATGTGTGTGTATGTGTGTGTGTGTATAAATTCTACCATCACAGGTCCATTAGAATTACTAGTAAGCATAGCCATACATTTTTGCATCATTCGATTTTGCAAAGAGTCCATAAAGGGTTTCTAAGATTTTTTTAAGAAAACTTTGTTTGGCAAACCTCTGTTAGTTTGGCTAACTCAGCAACCTTTACAATCCAATCTTTCCTCATCAGTGCTTCAGTCTGTTTCCAGGTCTGAGCAAACAAAGTTCTTGTTCTAACAGTATTACTTAAAAAAGAAAAAAGACAGACAGTTACATCATCAAGCAATCACTTTCTTTCTATCCTATCTTGTTCCTAAGAGTGAGACTCAAGACAGCTTACAGAATGAAAAGCAAGACAAATGAAATTGTCTATAGCTAATTCACATGCAGAGAGAGGGAGGGAGGGAGGGAGCTGAGTTTAAAGCACCTGTACAATTAAAGCCATATATATTATTATTTTAAAAGCACAGATTGAAAAACAATGCAGTGCTAAAACAAGACGTGTATTACGTAAAACTCTCAGTTCCCAAAGGCCTGCTGGAATAGGCTGAAAACTGAAGAGCTGGTGGTGCTGCAAGAAGAGTAAGGAGAGAGGTAGCACAGCCTCCCCAAGAAGAGGGCAGCCACAGAGAAGGCTATGTTATTCTGCAGCAAGCCTATGGTAGGATTGAGAAAACCACCTCCTCCACCTTCCTCATCTTTGAATTTGAGTAGGATCATATGGGATGAAACACTGATTCAAAAAATCTGGACCAAGCCACATAAGACCATATAGATCTTGGCCTTAGGTTCCCATAAAAGCCAGCATGGTGTAGTGGTTTGAGGACTGGGCTACAACCCTGGACACCACGGGTTCAATTCCCCACTTGGCCATGGAAACTCACTGGCTGACGTTGGACACGTTACACACTCTCAGACCCAGAAAACCCCATGATAGATTTGCTTTAGGGTTGCCATAAGTTGGAAACAACTTGAAGGCACACAGCAGCAGCAACAACAACAACTTAGGTTGCCATTCCACCACCATGGTCTGGGTATTCTCACCACAAAATTTAAACCAGCCAGAACAGCCCTGGCGTAGGTCAGTTGGTGGCCCTGTGTGGGCTAGATTTTGCCCACATTCTACCATTTTATAGCCTATATTCTAGAAATAAACCATTCCTATTCCCCCCACCACCAAAAAAAAAAAAAAACCAAGAGATGTACCATCTTGAATGAGGAAGATAACAAAGAGATAAAGGGACAGCAATGTAGAGTGTACAGTCATAGGCCATTTCCGTATGAGACTGTTATAGTGCTATGATTCTACTTTCAACATCCTATGGAATCCTAGGGTTTGTAGTTTTGGGAGGGGCCGGCTGGCCCCTCCCAAAACTGCAAATCCCAGGGTTCCATAAGATATTGAAAGTGGAATCATAGTGCTATAACAGTCTAGTGCAGAAATGGCCATAGAGTTGTGACTATGACCGTAAAAAGACAACAAAGAAGCAAAGGGACAGCAGTGCTGAGTACAGAACTGTGTTTAAAGAGTTATCAATGCTCATTAAAAAAAAAAAAAAACAACCAGTAACACACTCTTCTGAGGGGTCACCCCAAGTCAGACGGCACTCCATTAGCTTTTACTATTCTATTTTCTGCATTAACAAAACCACCACCTTAATTCTCTGCTTTTGATTTGGAAAGGTTCAATTAAAGCCCTTACCCTTACCTGCACAACTCTTTTGTCCTGCAAGCACAGTATTCATAATAAAGAAAAAAGGAAGAAGTGAAGCTATTTCTTTTTCCCCAAGGACAGGGAAAAAAACCCACCACCCACAAGCCTGAAAACTGCTCAAACAAAACAGCAGCATTTGAAAAGACAGGAATGAAGTTCTTTGTTTCCATATCCCGCTTGTTTCTTCACCTTCTTCTCCTTGGCTTCAAGGTTTTAAAATGCTAGCAGGGGGAAGAAAAGGACTTTCAAAAGCAATAAAGCCTCATGCTGTCGTTATACCATTCCTTAAAGTCGGAAGAGGAGGGGGAAATGCAAGATAAAAGACAATGACAGAGGGGCTCAACAGAGAGGAAACACCCCCTTTAAAGTGGGAGTCACAAACATCAGATTCTGTCTCTTCAGTAACTCTGAGACAAAACAAAATGCGAGGAGGCAGTTTAAAGTTAAACGCCTGACAGCAGCTTCCACACTTTGTAAATAACAGTTTAAAGATCTCTTACAAGTAGGCATCGAGAGACGCCTGAGTTCTAAAGTCCCTGTTTAAATGGAACAATTTAGCCTTGTTATTCTGCAAACAACTTGAGACCAACAATGCAAAGAAGCTGGCTGCACATCCACGTATGTGGAATAAGCCACGCTGGGCCCCAGATATTGGGGGGGGTGGGGGTGAGGAGAAAGACAAGATAATGCCTCTCGTCTTGAGTCCACACACAGATGATGAGTAGATGAGCATTTAAATCTTTCTTCAATATTGGTGATGGGATCACACTTAGAATCGGAGAGTTGGAAGAGGCCACAAGGTCCATAGAGCCCAACCCCCTGCCATGCAGGAATACATAATCAAAGTATTGAGGGAGTGGCTTAGTTATGGAGGTTCAAGAACGTTGCAAGGCATCCACAGTTCTTTACACCAAGAATAACAGCCAGGGAGTTCAAAAGCAGAGGTGTTTGGAGAAGTTTCTTTCTTTTTTATTTTAATCAGAACTCCTAGAATCCTCTAACCAGCATGGCTGAAGGGAGTTATCTGGAAGTTGTAGTTGTTTTCTCCCTCAAAGTAATGTGCCCAGGTTCTTCTTTGGGACCATTGTAATTTCCAGACAAACAATCATGTCCATAGCCTATGCTAGTTTGATATCTTCATTGTGGGGCTGGGGTTAGAAGATAAAAAAAGAAGAACAAAGAGCAATCGAGGCTCTTTTCTCATCCACCCCCCCATCTTTGGCCACGTTCAGAGAACGTCAAGCTCAATGACTCCCTGCTTGCTGGCTGCTTCTGATGGAGGAAAGTAGAAATGAGACAGCTAGCTTTCGCGAAGCAGAGGAATGCACAGCCATCCGGAGCCGATAGCTTTGTGGGGAGATGCTGCTCTGCCCTGTTCATTGCTTATTCAGCACCAGTGCCAGGGAGCAGCAACCTGCGCAATAAAAGCAAACACAAGCACCCCATGTTGTATGGCCTTGGGAAGCTTTCCAAGTGATTATTCTAAATGCACTGGAAGGGAGGTGGGGAGAGACCAACATTTCCTGCTCTCCTGCAGAGGTGTCAATTGGACATAAACATTTGCACAAAATTACAGTCATTTGCAGCTGACTTTATAATCTGCAACATCCTACAAGTCTCCTTTAAACTACCTTTTGGACTTCTTGGCATCTAAATATATAAACCACACTACCGACGCTGAAGTGTGTCCCATTCTCCATCAAGCCCATCTTACAATTGTTATTTCCCATAAAACCTAAACCAGTTAATAGAGGTGGTGGCAGAATAGAGTACATCCCTTAAAGTAATTTATATCATATTGCTCCTAACACGGCTCAAGACGGTGATTTTTTTAGCACCGCATTCATTTTAAGCTGACATTTTTGGCTCCAGTGAGTCTTTTCGCTTCCCTACAGCGTGTGCACGTGTTTACATACTTACACGGTAATTTGAAGATAAACACAGCAAAGGGATTTGATTAAAATGGAGGAAAGAGAGTACTCCTAAAATGGCAGAAAGATGGAGCAGAGCCCTGACTCCGTTACCATGTGAAATACGAGGAGCACGATGACAGCCTTCATTTTGCTTCACCTCTTTCCCTCTAAGCTTAGAGGGGGCTGGCTGGTCGCAACAACCTCACAGCTGTCAAAGCATCAAAGTGACACTGTGTAAAAGCAGTGGTTAATGGGCATTTTCCACAAACTCATGAATATTGTTACTCAGGTTCTACAGCCGATAGGTAACTACGCTTTTGGAATGCAAGTGCAGTAGATCACAAGTAATTCCTTTGCCCTGATGTAAATCTTCAGTTATTCCATAAATCTTCTTCCCAACAGAGATGATTAGGAGATATGTTGAACATTTTTTGATAGTTTTACACATGCTGGGACCTTTTGCAAAATATATCATTTGAGATGAAAACACTGGCTGGTGGAACATAAAACACCACCAGTTACAACTACTTGTCCCCCTACCAGCACTGCATTTTTATGATCTGGTGCTAGGATGCCCCCTACCACCATTTAATGGCTGAGGGAACATGGGGCAGTAGAAGCCAGGCAGTGACTAGCTGGATGTCTGCAGCTGCCTGCACGGAAATAATGTCATCCTCGTTGACCTCAGGAGGACACTAGGAGATCCTGGAAGATGCTTGTTTCTTCCTACTGAAACACAGCCAGAATCTGCTTGGCTACTCTCCCCCCACCCCAACTCCTCTTTCAGCCACTTAATGGCCAAGTAAGTGAGGAAAAGAGGGTGCAGAAACCCTTTAAAAATTTGACATTATACTTGTGTGTGTGTCATCAACAGGGTTTCAACCATGGTTTTCTGCACAAAAAGTTTGGACAAACTTTACACCAAACCCCCTCTTCCATTCATACTGGGGGTAAGACCTTGTCTAAGGATTGAAGAATCCCCAAAAGCCTGCATCAACATCTGGAGACAACTTGCCTCAACCAAAATCTTGCCAACCATGAAATGTTTTCATATCCCTAGCTACAACTTCCATCATCACTAACCAATGTAGTCAATGGGGAGTGTTTGTGATTGTTGCAGTCCAAAAACATCAGCAAAAGCACATTTGTTCACTCCTGCTTCAGTATCTACTCACCATCTACTTTTCATAGCCTCTATTACTTCTGCTATGGGACAGCATAGTATAGTAGTTTGAGTACTGGACTATGACCTTGGAGACCAACGTTCAAATCTCTCTTGCCCATGAAAACCCACTGAGTAACCTTGGTCAAGTCACACTCTCTCAATCACAGAGGAAGGCAAATACATACCTCCCTCTAAACAAACCTTGCCAAGAAAACCCTGTGATAGGTTCACTTTAGGACTGCCATATATGAGAAATGAAGGCACCCAACAACAACAATTACTTCGGCTGGACTTCAGACCCAACCTGTCTGTAGTGACATAATAGAAGAACAAGAAACAGGACACACAAATGTATCCCATTCAGGAACCTGGTTTAACTTATACATTTCACTGATTAAATTCATCACCTATGGATCAGTGACTCCAGTCTGTAGCTTCCCATTCAAATACCATTACCTTTGCCATGTTCAGTAACTTTTAGCTTTCACATACTTTTTGGCAACAAGTTTGATAAAGCTTCCCAAGGTTGGAAGCATTAGCTACATGTATCAGGGCCATGCAAAGGGTGCCTCACCAAATCCAGGACAGTACAGAATCCTCTTTTATGTCTCAGCTTTTAGCACTTTTCTGGAGTCTGTTTGAATTAGATTGCACAATGGAATCTCCAGTACATTCCTCGGGTGACTGCTCTGCAGTCTGATAGGTTCACCAAGGGAACATTTATCCTTATGCCCTTTCTAATTATTCCACAGCTGAGTTACATTCAGTTATCACCCCATTGCATGAAAAAAAAGAGGAGAATGGCCAAGCAGGAAGCTTAAAGACTGCAAAATGACCTTAGCCTGATCCCATTTGGATGGAAATCACCATGGTCCTAATCCATTTCATCAATCAGATTTACAATATAGGATAACTGGGGAAGGATAAGACAACAACAACCAAAATCCACAAAACAGCAATACCCTCATGGGACCAAACAAAAATGCACAAAATACACTACACAAGCTTTTGAAGCTCTACTGGTGCCTCACTGGAGTACTGAGTCATTTGTGCTCATCTCACTCACACCCCTCACATAAGAGCAAGATCAGGTCTTGTTCTTAAATCTCAGCCCAGAATCCAAGATCTCAAACTAGTGCTTCAGGAAGTTACTTTCTTTTGTGGAGTTGACAGTTTATTAGCTGTCTTTTATTGTCCTTTGTCCCCGGTCCCCAGATGGCCAAGATGGATAAAAGAGTTAACATCTGAGACAAAATGTAGGCCTGGGATTCTAAAATTATTGCCTTTCTTCTCTTGTGAGATTTTTGATAGCTTTGCCCGACAAGGAAGCTAGTGAAGCTTTGAAAGCTTGCATGATGTACTTTCTGCATTTTGCTTGGCCAGTAAAGGTACTGCTGTTCAGTGGATTTTAGATTTAGTTGTATTTTGCTACACAGCCAACATAATTAGCCCTGAATATGCTATTGTTTATGCTGTGCCTCTCAGAATTCCCCACCCAGGATGGCCTCTGACTCATATGTGCCCAAGGACCTGTCTATGGTCCTACAAGGCTTCTGTCTGACTCTCTTGCCTCTGCATTGGCTGCATATATCAGCTTATGATAATGATATTGGACTATTCTCCTAGAATCGTAGAATACTAAGAGGTGGAAGGCATCACAAGAACTGTAATGTCCAACTACCTGCCATACAGGAACACACAACTAAAGTATGCCTGAAAGAAACCCATCAACCTCTGCTTGAAGACTTCCAAAGAAGGAGAATCCACTACCTTGAGGCAATCTATTCCACTGCTGAATAGTTCTTACAGTAAAGAATGTCTTTCTAAAATGCAGCTGTAATCTCTTTTCTTATAATTTGAATCCATTGATTCATGTTCCAATCTCTGGAGAAGCAGAAAACAGAAAGCTGGCTCCACCATCTCCATCTTTTACATCTCTTCAGATATCTAAAGATGGCTATCATGTCAGTCCTCAATCTTCTCCAAGCAAAACATACCCCATTCCCTAAGTCGTTCCTCATAAGGCTTGGCTTCCAGATCATCTTAGTCTCTCTTCTCTGTACATGTTCCAGTTTGTCAATATTCTTCTTGAACCTGTGGTGCCCAGAAATGGACACAGTATTCCAGATAAGGTCTGACCACAGCAGAATAAAGTGACACTACTACCTCTCTTGATCTGATCCTAGTTGCTTTGAATTTCTGCTACCATCCCAGATTGACATCAGACCAGCTGACTCTAGGACTCTTCATAAGTTCTTCATCTCGAGTGTGAATTAATGTTCAGGTTTTTTCACACTACACAACTGCAACATTAACTGCCACAGCAGCATCCTATGGAATCCTGGGGCTTGTAGTTTGATGAAACACTAGAGATCTCTGGCTAAGAATTCTAAATACCCTTCCCTAAATTGCAGTTCCTAGGCTTCCATAGGATGCAGCCGCAGCAGTTAAGGTGGAATCCTATCACTATAATTTTAAAGTGTGAAAGGGTTCCTGAAGGCTATGTAAATTTCAGTCCTCCTCCCAACATGGGACTGCTTACACTGAGAATGTGGGGTTCTGCCCAAAACAACACTGCATATTTTTGGTTTGGGGCTTCAACCTGAAATCATACTGACTTGAGACTGCCACAGAATTTTCTTTTTAGCGGAATAGCCTTCAAAAATTAATCATCCTGCTCTGCAATCTGTGAAGTCCTTTATGTTCATGGCTGTCCTTGAGAAGCTGTTTCAGAATTTTACACAGCTAATAGCCAAACAAAACCTTTCTGATCTCCAATCTAAATTTATTCTCCAATTAACACTTTTCTTGTGTCACCAAAAAGCAAATCTCATTTTCAGCTCTTCCTAGTTATAACGCCTTGCTTTTGCATCCACCTTTTGGTCCCCATGTTGTCTTACCATCATGGTGTTATCCCTTCTGATGTTGTCACTGCAGCCATGTCAAATATAAGCTAATTTATAATCAATGAGATCTGATCTTCCTGTGATCCCCATAGAAACTTACATTTAAACAAAAGTTGAAATGGTAGCAGTAGGTGTCAAGCACCAGTAAGAGGCACCACTTTGGGGTACATCTCTGTGGGTATTTTTGTATTTTTGCTTCTGGGGACAGGGGAAGAGTTTGACTAAAGGTTTTCCTGCCTCATCTAACAGAAAAACAAGACTCCGAGTGCAAGTATCAGGCTTGCAGGGGAGAAGGTATGCAATTTGCTCTCTCCTCTCCTTTTATTGAATTATATCCTACACTCACCATGCCTGAGCCCTACCAGCTGGTAAGAGGTCCTCCTTCTAGATTCCAAGTCCACTGCTATGGTCTCTGAGGGAGAGAAGAGCAGCCAAACACAGTTCCTTCATTCTTTGGTCCCAGCAGCCAGTGAGAGGTCCTCTCTCCCAACTCCAAGTTCAATTGCTGTGGCCTATGAGGGAAAAAAGAGCAGCCAGGTACAGTTTCCTTGTATCTTGGCCCAGCAGCTGGTGAGGGCCACCCATTCCATTCCAAAGTGCCATTGCTCTGGCCTCTGAAGGAGATAATAACAGTCAGTCACCTCTCCATTAGCCCAGCAGCTAGCGAAAGGCCTTCCTTCCATTCCAATTGTCATTGCTCCAACCTCTGAGGAAAAGAAGAAGCAGAAAGTATCTGTTGGACATACCAACTACCATTCCCTTCTCCTTGTCTGTCATGTCTTATTTAGATTGTAAGCTTGAGGGCAGGGAGCTGTTGAATTAATGATTTATAAGCCACTCTGGGATACTTTTTGGCTGAAGGATGGGGTAGAAATACTCTAAATAAATACCTATTGACTCACCATCCAACAATTGATTGAGTAGGTTTACTTTAGTTGGGACTAACCAGCAGGAAACGAGCCATGGTGTGAATGTGAAAAATGTGGGGGAGGAAGTTTGTGGAAGGACACCTTTTTTGCATATGCATCCCCCCCCATCTATGTCTCTGCATAATTGTTTCCTGAAACCTCTCAGAATGTGTAAATAGCAGACAAAAACTGTGTGGAAATATTTGTTTTCTCTACCACCAGGGAGCAAAATGATGGAAATTATTTCTCCTTGGATTTGAGAACAAAGTAGTCCAAGGTTTATATCTCTAGGCAGTATACTAGCCCAATTCTCTGAGACCTCTTTACCCAATGAGTTCCTCAGGGGCCCACAGCACATGAAACTCCTGGTCCCATAATGCCCAAACACAACTCCATCCCCCTGGCCATTGGAGTAGCCTGTCCTGTCCCCTCTGTATCACTGCAAAAGTACACCAAGAGAACTTTCGTCTCCCCTAGCAATGAGTACGACACTCTCCAGAGTCTACAGTTTTTTCACAACACTGGCCTTTTCTGCATGACACTCTTATAGTGTGATTATTCCACTTTCAACCTCCTAGGGAATCCTGGGGTTTGCAGCTTCAAGAGCGGCCGGCCGGCCCCTCTCGAAGCTGCAAACCCCAGGATTCCCTAGGAGGTTAGAAGTGGAATAACTGCGCTATAAGAGTGTCATGCAGAAAAGGCCACTGTTATTGCAATACCTCAGGGTATACCAAAATCAGGAAAAATTACTTTTTAAAGACTACCACTCCAAGAATCTCATCGCCAGTTGAAATTCATTTGGTTGATTTTGGGCAGTATTCTGATTAGTTGAAGTCTTGGAACCTGATTCTGTCTTCAGGGGTATTAGCTAACCTCCTCAGTTGCTGCTTTAGTTATATTTGACAAATGCTCTCTCTATTTCTTCATCCAGGTAACTTAAAAAAAGGTTAGCTGGGAGATTCTGGGGATAGCAGTTTTAAAAAGTAACTTTTCCCGCTGTGCCTTTTATCAACGGGGAACTTAGAGGAACACTGCAGCTCCTATACCCGAGGACATCCTAGCAAGGAAGTGATGTGAAGCAAATTGATTGCCCTCGTCTAAGGAGTAGCATGCTAACCATTTACCTACACTGCCATTCATTATCTGCTTCTTGTCCGGTAGACACCTTTTGCCTGCCTTCTCCCCGTGGGACAGGTTTCTTTGCCTCCCCTCTTCCCTGTTCTCCCTGCACCCCCACCCGCTTTCCTTTTATAGCTCAGCCTCTCTGCAACAACTGATGTGCCCTTATGTACATGTTCCTCTTCCACAAGCTGATCAGGATGCAAGGAAAACCCTTCAAGGTCCAATGAACACATCAGCCAGCTCGGCTGGAAGAAAAAAAAAAAAGGGGGGAGAGAGAGAAAAACAAGACTAAAAAAACCCAAGGCCTACTAATGAGAAGCTGGGAGCTGAGCATCTGTCCCAGCTATTATTAGAAACGCTCAACAGAGGGTAAAGAGTGGGAGAGGTTCATGTTCTAATCTCTAAAGCAGCAGAAAACAGGCTAGTGCCATCTTCTACATGACATCCTTTCCAATATTTAAAGACCGCTATCATGTCTCCTCTTAGGCCATTTCTGCACTACTCTGTTATAGTGCTATTATTCCACTTCCAACGTCTTGTGGAATTGTGGGGTTTGTAGTTTACTGAGGCCAAAGAGCTCTCTGAATGGGAATTCTCAAGACCCCTCCCTAAACTGCAAACTCCAGGATTCCACAGGATGTTGAAAGTGGAATAATAGCACTATAACAGTGTAGGGCGGAAATCGCTTTAGTCTTCTCTTCTCCAAGCCAAAGAGTGAGGGAGGATGCTTACTGGCTTCCTTGGAAGCTGCTGGCCTCTTTACTAGACCACTAAATGCTGAGCAGATGGAAAGAAAGACTTGGGAAAACATCTCCAGAGGTGGAACAACTGGAAGGGAGGTCAAGAAGAACATGCCGCCTCTTGATCTACTTAGACAAGTCCTGTTTATTTGTCACATTTGTCACTGTCCTCTCTCCAATGACCTATGAAAGTCTGCTGGCCCCTGTTTTACCTTTATAACAGCCCTGAGAGGTAGGTAGGGCTAGCAGTTGGCTGAGCAATGTGGGTGAATGGGGGATCTGGAGCCAAACCTTCCCTTTTTTTGGTGGCTGACCTAGTGATGGGTCATGTTTTAAACAAGGCTGTGGAGTCTGAGGCCATTCCCGCACTAGCCTGTTATAGCATGATGATTCCACTTTCAACATCCTCTGGAATCCTGGGGTTTGCAGTTTCGGGAGGGGCCAAGTGGATTCCAGAGGATATTGAAGGTGGAATCATCACGCTATAACAGGCTAGTGCGGAAATGACCTAAGTGTGTAGAAATATACTGACTCTGACTTCAACACAAAAATGTATAATATTAAATGCCTGTTTGTTGCCCTTTTTCTTTCACAGCAATTTAGGAAAGTTCTCTTATTCAGAAATTTTATTTCCACAAACATATTTTATGTTCTACCAAAATCCAATTAGTTTGTAGTTTAGTGAGGCCCAAGAGCCCCCAACTGAGAATTCTATATGGCCCTTCCTAAACTGCAAATCCCAGGTTTCTATAGGATGTTGTCATGGCAGCTACAGTGGAATAAAAAACTATAATAGTGTAGTGTGATAGGGAACTCAGAGGTGGTCCTTCCTCTGAAATATAACCTACAGCATCTGGTATTCTTTTGGTCTCCCATCCAAATAATAACCATGGCTGACCTAGGTTAGTATCAAAGGTACACATGAATTAGTATCCCAAATGCAAAAGATTAAAAAAGAAAGGATTCCCCCACCCTCATTTCATATGATTATTGCCATGATCACCAATAAGTTAGCAGTTGCTTACAGCACTTTGTAACTGCCAAGTATAACACTTTTATCAATTAAAAAAAAATTCAAAGTCCTGTATTAACATTAAACAGCTAATTAACAGTCTAATCCTTGGGGTTTGTTTGTTCGCTGTTACGTAACTCATTTTAATGAAACTTGTGATTACTTGGCAATATACAATTAAAAAATAATTAAAATCTAATTTGAAACTTGCCCCAAATCAAATTGATATTTATTTTCCAAGTTTGCTTGAAAGGCTATGACAAACTTTTATGTATGCAATCTAAAGCATCAAAATAAATACATGAAATGAATCCAGTCCAGTTCTTGATCACGCTGGCCCACATCCAGCCACTAGTCTCAAATAGGGTGCATCCATTTAATCAGGTCTGATTAACACTGTGAAAATCTAACTAATTCATTAGGTCTACTCAGCTGGGGATGCAACTGGATGTTGGCCACTGACATAAGTATTAATCTTAAAGGTTAAATTTGACCAAATCTCTCTCCTCCATCCTAGTTTCACAGGAATGTTTATTCACCCCTCAATATGGGGAGGGGAGTACATTTGGTGGCTTTTGGAGTGGGTGGATTCTGGGGCTTGGAAAAGTTACTTTTAGGGACTACAGTTCCCAGCATGCCAAAGCCAGCCTGGCCACTGGGCATGATGCTTCAAGGATTCTGAGCGTAACAGTTCAAAAAGGCAACTTTTCCACACTCTGTGAATTCTGGAAATAAGATAAGGGAGTTGTCTTTAAATATGAACTCTCTTTCTCTGGCCATTTCTGCACTACATTGTGATAGTGCTGTTATTCCATTTCCAATTTCCTATGCAATCCTGGGGTTTGCAGTTTAGGAAGGGGCATCTTAAATTCTCAGCCAGAGAGCTCTTTGGCCTCAGGAAACTACAAACCCCAGAATTCCACAGGAGGTTGAAAGTGGAATAATAGCACTATAACAATGTAGTGTGGAAATGGCCTCTGTCTCATTTTTCAACTTTCACTGAATGTTGTTTTTGTACTTCCCTTTGTGGATCTTTTAAGATCCTTTGAACCATTGGAAAAAAAATATTTAAAATATCTGGGAATTTCTAGTAGATGAGTAATTGCTGGCTAATAATACTATGGCAGGGCATTTTCATTCTCATGAGTATCCTGGTTTCTTCCAGGAACAGCAGGGACAGCTAAAAAAAGCAGAATCGGGGGCATTTTTCCAGCTGTGGCACCCTCTATGCTCTGCATGAACTTTCAAAAATGCCCCCCCCGCAAAAAATTGAAATAATTGCAGGTCTACTCTGCTTCTGAAAAACTAGGCTTATTTTAAATGTTAAGACATGCAATCTGTTTAAAAGGAGATTTGACACTCCAATAGGCTTTCAGGAAAGGAAATTCAGCATTTTCTTTGTCTCCAAAAAGAGAAATCATATCTGGAGGGGTCATGGGCCACAGAAATAGCCTTGGGGCTGCATTTGAACCCAGAGCCACACTGTGCCGATCCTTCAATATTCAGGCATCACATTTGTGTTGCTGACTTCCACAATATTGGTAGTAGCACTCTGGATGTGTCCATTCTTTGACAGTGCTTCATACTGTAGTTGTCTGTGCCTGCCTACAATAGACATGGTAAACAGCTGCTGCCTTCAGGATCCTTTATTATTTTCTGGTTCTGTGGTTTTCCTCTCCTCCTCTGTACTCAGTACACACAGGATGAGATGTGCATTCCACTGGGGCAGAGATGCCATTGGCCCTTTCTGCATGGGCCTATTAAAACGGTGCAGAGCGACCTCCAACGGAGGCCTTCTGCACTGTGGAGTGGACTGGGGCGGACTACTTTTGGTAGTCCTGCACCTCAGTCTACTCCTGAGCGACTGGAACTGGTAGTGCAGCGTGCTTTTTAAAAACCTCTTTTAAGAGGTTTTTAAAAAGTACAGAGCGTGCGACCCCATGTCGCTCCGTCCCTACGCTCTGGTGCAGATTTGAAGGCATGCACTAGTGCGTGCCTGCAGATCTGCCAGGGGTGGGCTTTCGGCTGGTGAGCTTCTCCGGTTGGAGGAGAGCCTCCACCAATTGGAAGTCACCATTTTGGACGCCGGAGCAGTGTGGAGCGATGAGCTCGCACTGCTCCTCATCCCAACAGACTCGCCTGGACCCACCAAAAAGCCGGTGAGTAGTGGCAGAGAGCATTTCCCTCACCACATGTGGAAAGGGCCATTGTCTTTCTTTATTGGAGTTATCTGGCCTCTCATCCAAAAGAGGACACTCAAAGCAGCTAACAATGAGAAAAGGAAAGGAAAGAGAAAAGAAAGGAAAGCGCAAAAACAGAAGAGAGAGAAAGAGCAAAGTATAATAATCTGAGTGATGAATTACACCTTTAGGAATCCCAGGCTCAAATCCCCACTGACCCATGGAGACCAACTGGATGTCCTTTGGCAAGTCACACTCTCAGCATTAGGGAAAGGCAAATGAAATATCCCCTTTCCGAATAAATCTTGCCAGGAAAAATCCTAGAGAGGCGCAAGAAGCAGAGTCAACTTCAAGGCACATAACAACAAGGATGATTAAAATATAAGATAGATGTAAAAACATACCAGCAAAATAGAAGATAGTATCCAGTTAAGAGCACCTACCAGAGCAACGTAGCTCAGTCATCAGACGGCTGTTTGCCCTTTGCTTACATCTGTCCTCTAATTAGAATATAGAATTGCAGTGCCCATGTGGTGCTTGCAGCAGCCATCTTGGACTGGTTTCACATTTTAATAATTTGCATGTGTAGTTATCTTTGATTCACAGCTGTCAACCAACGCAGCAATCAAACTTGGGAAGATATAAATTCTCCAATGAAGAACTGGAGCAAATGGATATGCAAGAGGTATAGGTGTGTGTTTTAAGGGATCCAGATGTCAGGTTATGAATCAGGCATATTTGTACATCTGCTTACTTCAGAGGCAAATGATAAAGTCATAACATACATTAAAAATTGTTCACTGATCTCATCCCGATCATGCATGAAATGTAAAGAAAACTAAGAGTGGAGAACAGAGCAGTGTAAAAATCACAGAGGACTGATGGCACACGATGCTGCAACCTAGAAGATGGTACGAGGTGGTTTTCTGCTTCTTCAGAGACTTACTAGATTTCTGCACTAGATTGTTATAGTGCTATTATTCCCTTTTCAACATCCGATGGAATCCTGGGGCTTGCAGTTTTGGGAGGGGCCTTTAGAATTCTCGGCCGGAGAGCTCCTTGGTCTCAGTAAGCTAAAAACCCCAGAAACCCACAGGATGTTGAAAGTGGAATAATAGCACTATAACAGTGTAGTGTAGAAATGGCCTAGGATATGAGCTCAAAGATTCAAATTACAAGGCAAGAGATTCCACCTAAGCACCAGGAAGAACTTGTTGATGGTAAGAGCTGCCCAACGATGGCACAGAGTGGTTCAGAGTGGTTTGAAGATCTTTAAACATAGACAACTTTCAGGAGTCCTTTAGCTGAGTATTCCACATAGTGTGGAGCTGGACTTGATGCTCTTTGTGGTGTCTTCCAGCTGTTGTGATGACAACAGTAATCTGTTTCATCTGATCACTTCCCTGGATCAAGGTTAGGGGACCTTTAACTTTCTGTCCCAGTCTGTCCCAAGGGATGTGCCCCATGTCCCGGAGGTGGCTTAATGTGCCCTCTTTCCCATCTCAATGACCTTTCTAGAGCCCTCATAATTCAGAAAGGCCACGTTCAAGGCCCACCTGCGTTTCAGAGTCTTTCTGTGCTTGGAAGGGGACTCTGTAAGGACAAAGAAGTCATTGCTACCATTATGTGAATTGCTACACAACCTCCAATTCTAGCTCTGAGTAAGGGCTTGTGCCTGGTTATTTTCTCTGAACCAATTTGACAATCACTAGATGTGTGCTTGCTGACAATTGATAGCCCAATAAGCCTTCGAACAGCAAGGGCTCTTGATCTCCAGCACAACCTGGAGGGAGAAAAGGAGAGAGAGAGAGAGAGAGACTCCCTCAGCAGGTGGCAAAACCACTTTGCTGAGACTCTTTCTAATTGCCTTTGCACCCAGCAAGAAGAATAAGGCCTTGTCTTGCTCACACGAGATTTTTCTTCTGCCACCCTGAGGGAGAACTTGACTAGAGACTTTAAAGCAACAAATAAAAAAAACTTATTTTCTGTTTTCAAGCACTCACTCACAAAAGTTTCTCTTTCTTTCTTTCTTTCTTTTTGTCTCTACCCCATCCCTTTCTACGCTTTCCCCTTGACCTTACCGTATGAGATATGGCACAAAGATTATTGCTCAAATCAAAAACTCTCTGCTTTGCCCAGAGAAAGATGTCACAGCATGCTTTATCTCCTTAGTGATGAGCTTCAAAGGGCTTGAACCCGTAAATCAAAGATAATCAAATACTGGCTGGCTGCAAAGAGCGCTTGGGGCAAAACAATTCTTTGGAAGAGGAAGGGAGGCTGCCGTCCATGCAACTCTGCAGAAACAAACAAACAAATACTGGCTCGTATTCATCACAGGTGACGACCCAAGCAATATGACAATCAAATGGAACCTGGCTTGAAAGTTACTCTGCTCCCTTGCACATTTTGGTAATACAATAACCCCTTTCTAAACTACAGGTGGCTCTCCACATTGACAGGTTTCACTTGCATGGATTTGATTGTTTTCTAGTTTCTCCAACCCCTGCCCCTCCCCTTGCTAGAGAGCTTTTTTTCTGGGAAAACATTCCCTCTCAGCAGCTCTGATCAGGCTGTCCAGCCCTTTAATAACCTACCTCTGGTCCTCTTCCTTCTCCAGCCACTGCCTGGTCCTCTAAGGATGGATCACAACCTAATTTCTCAGTATCACAAACCCTCTCCAGATGTCCCACATGCACCCCCTATGCCAACCCACCCCCTTTCCCTCATGTTTCCTTGACCTGGTTTGGACCCCGGATGCCTCAGCCCCCTTCCCACAGATATATATACACACAGAGAGACATGCATTCTCATATTTGTGGTTTTTCCACTTTTTCAGGTGTCCTGTGCCTCTAGCAAACATGGAGGACTGACTGCATTTATTCATTCAATGTGGAGTCAGATACCATTTAGGGTTTCTATGAGAGGTTCAGCTGGAGTGACAAAAATGGAAGTGTATGGAATCCAGAAGAAAGTTACCATCCTGGCAGCTCTTGTAGCCTAAAACTTTTAATTAAGACCTGCCAAAGCCCCATTCAAAGGTCAGCTACAGTCCATTAAAGCAGGGGTGGACCATCTTGGCGGTGCTGTAGGAAAAAAATTTCACCACTGGCATGCACCAGGCTCACGGGCTGTATCCCCTGCATTAGAGGCTTCCAGAAGTCCTTAGGAGGGGATCCCTACACATGAGACATCTTCTACTCACAAATGCAGGTGCTTCAGGAAACAAGGCAGACTAGGAAAATAAAGTCTTCATAATAACGGGCTGGTGCAGAATATGCGATTCTGACCAACAAGTTTACTTGACTACTACTACTAACTACTTCCTTTGTGCCACCCTACATTTTCTCTCCATTTAGCAGGAACCATGGTTCATAGTTGTTCTTCAATCTTATTGCAGCCAAATGCTTATTAACGATGTTTGCGCAGAGCCTGAAATAGTCATTTTGCGGAGGGAGGGGACTACAAGCAGTTGGGAGGTATCTCCAACGTCTCTGAGGATGTGAATCCACTCTGGGTTTTAGTCTGAACTTGCAAGGAGCTGTCCAGAATTCTGGACTTGTTTTCGGTTTGGGGTTGAGCAGCTTGGACAGTTTGCAGTTCAAACAAAACAAAAAACAAAAACAGATTCACTGTGGCCTGGTGGCCAGGAATTCTTGAGATTGTAGCTGGAAAAACTTTTTTTTAAAAGCTCTGCTTTTGCTATGAAGATAAATTTAATTTGATACAACTTGAGCCATCAACAATATGCATGGCTCACTTTTTGTACAATGTACTGTTTTGTTGCTGCTAAGTGAATCATACCCTTTAAAAGTGCATGCATGCACACACGCACACACACACTTCCAGCAAATTCAGGACAAGCTCTTCCATCTGCAGTCTGGTTCGCTTGCCATTGTTCCATTTCAATACTACTTGCATGGATCTTGCCTCGAGCAGAAATTAATTAAGCCATTTAAAAATAATAATTTGTTTCATGTGAACATCTTCACTGGATATGACAGCAGCTTGCTAATGTCTAATCTGATTTTTTATATTATTATTATTGCATGCTTGCGTGCAGGTGTGAGACAATGTAGATGAAGGCACCATTGCTAGCAGGAACGCTTATTGTTTATCACACCCTATATTTACTAAGCATATTCTAGATTTACTAAGTGTATTCTCTCTGTTTTCCATTTGGAGCCTCATATAATTCAAAGCAGTCAATGGGACTCGGGCTGAGGCTTAGGGACAGAAGCAGTTTGCGATTCAGAGGATATATTATGCTGTATGTTGCACAATTGACAGGACTTTTTTGGTGGTGGCAGGTTGGTTGCTGAAGTCACTTGACTGTAGCTCCCAACTTGCTCAATAGTAGACAAACTCCCTTCCATTAAAGATTAGCTTCTCCTCCGCACTCTTGTCTTTCAGGAGCTTATTAAACATATAGTTATTTGAACTATATTTGGAGGAGACAGTTGTATGTATTATTTTGACTGAATTTTAACAAACATTTCTGATTTGTTATTTTAGAAATCTAATTTGCAAGTGTGTTTTTTCCCCCCCATAGATAGTTAGCTGGTCTGAAATTCTTTGAGGAACAGCAGGGTATAACTTGAATAATAGTAACAACCACAACAGTTCTCCTCCATCATCATTATCATCTCCTGGCCTGTTATCTAGATGTTGGGCGTATTTTAGCCCTGATATCACTTTGTGAGTTCAAACAGACAACAGCAAAGGAAGCCCCCAACTTTTGATGTCCCGTTATCTAATGACTTGTCCTTTTGACACTTCCTAATTAAGGAGGAGTTTCATTAATTTGACAGGGGTCCCATCCTTTCTCCTGTTCTTCTTGTCCACAGAGGCTGGCTTGGAACCACTTGCACACTCATGCTGCTTGTAAAATAAGCTGATGCGGCAGGGAGGAGACATTAAGCCAGCTGAGAGACTTTGCAAGCAACATACACACGATTGGTCCCAAGTGAGCCTCCAGAAGTCCTTCCTGCTCCCTACATTCAGTACATAGGTTCTGCTTTTCAACCCATTTCACTTTCTGATTGCTCTAGTTCTTAACTTGTCAGATAAGAAGGGGAAGCCTGTATTCACTTTTTTTAAAAACCAGATCATGCTTCACAGAGTTCACACAAGTATGTTCACCCATCAAAACCCACAGGCAAAACTTTCACATCTCCACAAACACATTCCCACTAATTGGACTCTGTTTGTAAATATGCAAGAAAATATTCATGTGCACTCTTTCAAGTCCTGGGGTGGATGCACCAGCTTTTTGCCAGTGGGTTTTCTCAGGGAAAACCCTTTGCATCTCCAGGAACATTGCCTGAGATTACACTTATGCATTTATAAACATGGAGCCAGAAGTATATGGAAAACCAGGGCCAGAGGTTGAATCAATGTAACAAGCTGCCAAGGGGATGTTTATTCAATCCAATTTGTGAAGCACATCATTGGCGGAGTAATTTCATGACATTGCTGTTCACTCCATAGCTGATGGGACTGCATTAGAAGTTGCCAGCTCCATGTAATATGTCATCTGAGCTTGCAAACATCATTGCTGAGCTGGGTTTGACACCCGAAATCCATTTTGAGGATTGGCTGCACTGGCAGCAATAGATCTCTCTGCCAATTGAAAAGCAGGGCATAAATCCAGCCATGGAAGCAGACACCCTGTCAGAGTGGTGTAATCTGCACAAGCAGGACATATTTATTTGTAAACAAAAGCTCTTTATAGGATGGTGAAAAATGGATGCAAAATCTGCTAGTTTGCCCTGTGCTTAAGCTTGTCAGGACTCATAGGCCGTGCTTCTTCAGAAACAACCATAACATCCAGGAGCCAGAAACCAGAATCTGGAAAAGTTACTTTGGGGACTGTGTTTCCCAGAATCCACATGCCATTAGAGCCACTGGCAACGGTGACTGGTGGTTGTTAACACAAAAATGAATTTTTTTCCGAGCTCAGCAAGGAATGCAACCCAAATCCTCTGGCGGACAATCTCGAGTCATTCACAGGCCATTGAATTTCATTCACCAGAGTTGACAGCCCTTCTGTTGTTTATATCAGTCTCTGCCAACTAGTTGCTCATAGGCTGGCCCCAGTTCCCTATGGAATTCTATATACTTTCCAATAACCACACCAAATTTTAATGAGGGATGAGAAGATTTCACACACACACACACACACTCTATTTGTTCTTTGTTCCCTAGGTCTGCTCCCTTGTGCATTCTGTTCCTGAATGCCAGCTCAACTAAAAGAATTGTCACAATTAATTCCAGAATTGGAGCATGCATAGTTGGCCATAGTGTCTACTTTCTCCAGCTCGTTCTTCTCCCCACCCCATCACTGCAACCCCAAATTTACCAGTGTGTATATATAGACTACTACAAACAAACTGCTCTTAATTGCATGTAGATTGTTTTTGTGCACTGAGTTTGTGCAGTTTGGCAAAATATCATGCAGAAAAGAATCTTGATTCAACAGATGATATAGTCAGGACAACACTCTTTTTTTCTTTTTTCTTTTGGCAGGGTCTTTTCAATACTCAAAGGTGCATCATTAATGTAGAATAAGGACTGATGAATCTGTGCATTTCACTTTCTATAACTTTCAAGGTTTTTTCAAGTGCAAGTTTGTTCTGTTCTGTTACCACATCAGTTTGTGATTTAAAGTATGCAGAAAAATTCTTATGATTTTTAGCATCCATGGTTGTTTGTTCACATTTGTATATATGTTATCCCACACTTACCTTTCTTTCTTTTCTTTCTTTCTTTCTTTCTTTCTTTCTTTCTTTCTTTCTTTCTTTCCTTCTTTCTTTCCTTCTTTCTTTCTTTCCTCAAACATGGTTCCACAAATATATGATACCTTTATACGTTATTTACCCTTCCCTATCATTTCTTTATCCATTGTTTTCAGCAGAGAACTGCAGTGAGAAAAGTGAAGGATAATGATGCTCCGACACTCATATTGCTTTGGGAAGGGCAAATTAGGTTGGCTCATATCAAAATGCAAACCAAACAAATTTCCCACCTTGTTTGGGGACAGCAAAAGTACTTTGCAGGTGCATAGTGGATTGGCCTGCCAAGTTTATTCCAACTTCCCACCACTTTGAGCCACTAATTTACTTTTTCCGACTTCTAATTCACTGAGGATGTTGAGGTTGCATGTTCGGTTGATTGCTTTCCAAGAGTCAAATGACATGTTTTAACCATTGCCTATGGTGGCAGCTTTTACCTTGAGGTTCTGGTGGTAATTGCTATTAATTGCTACAGGAGATGGAAGCATCAGGGGCTGGAAATCTTGATGCATGATAGAGCAAATGCTTTGACTGCTCGATGGAGCTTGATACACTGTGACACAGTAAAGGGCCCCACGGGGCTTTTATCCTCCATTCAACTCAGTCTGCATCTTATCCATTTCCCAAATTAGATCAGAAAATAACTCTCTCTCTCTCCTTCTCTCTCTGCCTCCCTCCTCTTCTCTCTGCCAGCTCTCTTTTCCTTTTCCGCTGAGCTTGGGTTGACGAATTTGGAACCCTTGAGCATCGATGCTAACAACATTGCATCATTCCTGTCCAGAGTCCTGATGGTTGGTGGTACTGGGGAAAATGTGCTTACACAACAATAGTAGCACCACTGAGGAGCCACAAGGGGTTACTTGAATGTCAAAGGAAATTACTTCCTCATCCGGAGTTAGCTGTGTCCTGGAGACCTTACTGGTTTATATTACTTATATAAAAGCCTACTGTCTTAGGCAGTGAGTAGGCAATTTAACTGTGTATTGGGGAATGATCACAAGAAGCTTGCAGTCAAACCATTCATTGCCCGATGAGTTCAAACGCACACGTGCAATTCAACCTCCTAGTCCACAATTTCTTTTGAGATTAGAATAATATGAGGTGTAGCTGAACCCTCCTCATTTTTCCTTCCCTAGCTGCTGTTTTTGCAAGGCTGCACAAAATCACAAGAGGCCAGAGGTTACCTCTGATTTGTCAAAACATGCCATTTTGAAAAGGAAAAGTTGGTGGGTGGCATTTAACAGGAAAATGTCACGTACACAAAAAGGCTTGGGGGGGCATAATTTTCTATTTCTGTTGATGTTGTTAAGCAGGATTGGAGGGGGGATATGTTAGTTGGAGGGGGAGCTGGGATCTGCACAAAGGCCTTGGTAGGGGTTATGAAGTCCATGGGTCACACAATTCCCACACTTAGGTTACGAGGTCCCTGTGTGTATGTGTCATAAGTCGCCTGCTGTTTTCTTAGGGTTTTCTTGGGTGAGAAATACTCAGAAGTCATTTTTGCCAGTACCTTCCTCTGAAATATAGTCCCTGTACTGCACTGAAAAAGAAGCCACAGCTGACAAAATTCCACTTCTGTACAATTTACAATGGTGACGCAGGCCTGCCAGGTTTTAAATTTAGACCCACTGGCTACATGTTTCCATGGCTGCCTGGCCCACATCCCCAGCTTTCCAAACACCCACTGCCTGCCTATGTTTCTCTTAGAATGGTTAATCCCAGAAAACTGACAATGCTTCCTTCCCTCATAGAAGTTGAATTGCTATTATTGTTATACCATTTATTTGTATAGTACTCTTAATGTATGCAGTGCTTTACAAGTAGAACAACTAAAAACAGTGAGCCCTGCTAAAGGCATCCACTCTAAAATACATGAGCAAGCATACATATACACACACACACAAAGTGAAAGAAGAATAATAAAAATATACAACTACACAATACAATTGCAAAACAAATCATCCAGATAAAATACAAAAAAGAAAAATACATAATATAAAGCAAGCTGACAAACACATGTAATCAAAATTTGCAAGATTATAAAACAATATTAAACTAAAATGCCAGAAAGCTTTGGAAAGCAAGAACATTTTTAACTGAGATGGAAAAATAACAAGGGAAAGAACATTCCATAAATGCTCAGGGAGGCACTTCCAAGACTATGGAGCAGTGAGTGAAAAAGGGCAAAGCCAAACCAAAGAAGAGGAAACCTTTGGTTGGTGAAAAGCCTAGAGTTCCCCGATCACAAGCCTCAAGTAGCCTGGAAAAAAGACATAAGTTCTGGGGGAGAGATAGATTTTGTAGGGCTTCAACATATTTTTTTTCTCTTGATGCTAAGAGTCAAAGGCCAGAAATCCCTGGGCCAAACCTTTTCCCTGAGTTGTATGATTCCTTAGTTGCTAGCTTAGAAGATGATGATGTTGGGATAGCGACAACATCAAGTCGCACTTTTCAATAATTTTGTCATAAATACTCCCAGTCCCCATTTTCTCTGTCTTTTTCCTTAGTGGAATTCAACAGAGCACAGAAGCAGCTAGTTACAAATATTGAGTTACTTGTAATGAGTTACTTTTAATTGATTCCTCTTTGGATAACCAATCAGTAACTACATTGCATTACAATTGTGGTTCTGTAGTTTAACTAGAGTAAAAATATAAATAGGAGGAGAGAGATCCTACACCTTTAACAGTTGTGTAAAAGAGAATTTTAGCAAGGGTAATTTCTAGGACAAGCTAAACCCACTGAAATACCCCTCTTTTACACAATTGGTGAAGATGCAGAAAAATCTGCGCTCTTTTTTATATGATCACCCTAACATCATGGTGACTTTTTAAAGCCAGGAATGTGTATCTCTTTTATTGGACCAAAAATGGCAGGTATCGAGCCCTTCAAGATTATTCATTCCCAACCAGATGAACAGTCCTGGAGGACTTGACAGCTTGATTTTTTGATTGTATTTTATTGGTCCAGTAAAACTTTTCATAGATTCATAGAGCTGGAAGGGATTGCTAGGTTCATCTAGTCCAACACCCTACCCTGTGGAATACACAACTAAAGCCAGCACTGAACTACTCCTAAAAAATTGGCATCTAACCTCTTTTTAAAGATGTCCAACAAAGGAGAATCCAACATCTTCTGGGACAGTATCCTATGCTGCTGAACAGCTCTTAGTGTCAGGAAGTTCCTCCTGATGTTTAGGTGGAACATTTCTTCTTTGCAATTAGAACCCATTGATTTGTGTCCTGGTGTCTTCTTGAGCAGCAGAAAGTAAGCTCACTCTGTCTTTTGGCATTCTAAATATTTATTTCCATCATGCCTCCCCTTAAACTTCTCTTCTCCAAGCTAATCATACTCAGCTCCCTAAGTTGTTCCTAGTGGGTCTTGCTTTCCAGATCTTTGATCATCTTGGTTGCTCTCTTCTGGACACATTCCAGCTTATCAATACCCTTTTTGAATGACGATATCCAGAACTGGGCATGGTATTCCAGGTGAGTTCTGACCAAAGCTGAATAGAGTGATGGTATTACTTTCCTTGATCTGGACACTTCCTGTTGATGCATCCTGGAACTGCATTGACCTTTTTTTGGCTGTTAGATCACACTGTGGACTCATGCTCAGCTTGTGGTCTACTGGGATGCTTATGGCCTTTCCACACTGCACTGTTATAGTGCTATTATTCTACTTTCAACATCCTGTGAAATTCCAGGCTTTGTAGTTTACAGACAATTCTAAATGCCCTTCCCTAAACTCCAGGATTCCATAAGATGTTGAAGGTGGAATAATAGCACTATAACAGCCTAGTGAGGAAAGGCCCTTAGATTCTTCTCACATGTAATCCTGCTAGGCCTACTTTGGGATTTTTGCTTATAGACTAATGGCTGGCTGGCTTTCTTTCTTGATAACATTTTAGTTACTTTTTAGTTACTTTTATGATTAAACAGGGGTGTTGCCCCACTAAAGAGCAGAGAAAGATTTTCACATGGTTCAAATGCTGGGTCATGCTGTTTATGAAAGTTGACGTGACTGACAGATGGACATAAGCGGAATGTATTTGATATCATTGCTTTGCCTTCTATTATTTGCCCAAGGGTTGCATCCGATCGGCACTCAGCTCCAATTGCTTGTTTTGGAGCAGCTCCCCGGGCAGCTCACTGCTGCATACTTATTAAAAGCCTTTCAGACCCAAGGCGCATCGTCAGCTTAATTACAGCCATGGACAGGTGCCACCACGCCAAGCTCTGCCTTGAATACACCCAGATGTTTGTGAAAAGAGGCGGCTCGTGTTGGTTCTGTGGTCTCCGGCTGCACTAATTTATTGGCTTCCACTAACAACTGCCAATTGCCTAGTGAGGGAAGGAAGTCGTATCTCAAGGTTATGATGTCGTCAGATAGCCATATTTTATATCTATAGTACTCTGGCAGTAAAGCAGGAGGTAAAGTTGGTGCGGGGGGGCGTTGAAAATTACTTTTCACTTCCACACAGCACATCCTAGAAAGAATGACATGCAGCATGCAAATGAATTAACTCCATCTCAATCATCTTTACACTACTTACAGCAACAAAAAAAGTGTGAATAAGGTTATTGTTCCACATTTTCCCCAGTCCCCGAGGAACAGAAAATTTCAAGGATGGCACTCAACAAAGGCACTTTGCATATGAGAAGTGAGCAGTGGAGGCTTATGGTATTCTTTGCATTATCAGTTTAACAAGCAAGGGGGACTCATACCTTCGGCAGCCCCTGTCCCCTGGTGGTGGTTGTTACATCTGCTGTTGTGTGTCTTCAAGTCATTTCCAACCTATGGTGACCTAAGATGAACCTATCACAGGGTTTTCTTGGCAAGATTTGTTCAGCAGGGCTTTGATTTTGCCTTCCTCTGAGGCTGAGAGAATGTGACCTGTCACCCAGTGTTTTTCCATGGCTGAGTGGAGATTTGAATCTGATCTCCAGAGTCATACCACTATACCATGCTGGCTCTCTCAAACTCTTGAGTCCAAAATCCAACTCTTAAGTATTTCCCAGATACCACTTTCCCCATGGCACCCATTGCCTTGTTGTTTCCTGGCATTTTTATAAATTGAAATGCATCTCCTAAGGCTTCAGGTCCTTTCCCACTCCACAGTTATAGCACTTTGATTCCACATTAACTGCCATGGCAACATCTTATGGAATCCTGGGATTTACAGCTTAGGGAAGAGTATTTGGAATTTGTAGCCTGAGAGCTCTAGTTCCTCACCACGTGACCCACTCCATCATTCCAGAAGACACAGTCATGGCAGATGAAGTGGCATCATAGTGCTATAACTGTGGAGTTGGAAAGGGTCCTTCATTACTGGCAGTAAGATTTTTACGCCAAAATATGTTGGTGATTTTGATGCTACCTCTTTTGCACCACCCACCACTGAACTGGGTCTCAAAAAGAAAAAGCTTCCCTATACTTGGTTAAGAGAAATAAACCTGTAATAAAACAGCAAACAGCAGCCAACACGGGCTGTGGTGGTCTTTAAAGAAGTATTGGTTTCCTCCAAAGAAATCACATGCCCTTGAAACTTCCCAAGAACGATTCTTACCAGTTCTTGCAAAAGTTTGAGTTGCATCTCTTCTTCTTGCTGGATTAAATCCTGTCAAATTGTTCCATCCAGATCAAAACCCTGGCAGATGCACTGACCTACATTCTTAACTCTAGGAACATCAACTAAGCATCAGCGTCCTTTAAGCAAACATCTTTAGCCACTGAACCATACACAAGCTTAGAGAAATTGCCGTCTCCTCACTCAACACAATAACACAGAGGCATATTTCATTAAGTAGCCAAATCGAGATTGTGCATAGGGGGATCCTTTAATTTTAATAACTGGGCGAGGGGGAAGAAAGAAAGATGTCTGTCCAATATGTACTGCTGTGACAGACACCCCAATAGACCAAAATCTCTTTTCCTGCTAGTAGGCTTTCCATCGCACATAGGCTCTAAACAGGTGGTCTCTGGGAGTCCTCAAACTTCTTCTCAGACAATAATTGGAAGACCTCAACCTTCTGAAAAAAAAAACCTGGGATCTTTGCCCTGCTTCCAAGGTGTTCATCAGTTAGTGGATGTGATATTGGCCCAAATCAGATAAACAAACATGGCTTCTACACAGCAGAGGCTTAACTCCAAGACTAGTCAGAACTTTGCTTGGGATTTCCAACCCTTGGAAGAGTTCCTTTTGGACTACAACTCTCAGAATCCCCTAGCATGACTTGTATCCAGGTTGGTTAGAGGATGTTGGGAGCTGTCATCCAGAAGACAGCTCTTCCACTTTTTCAGAATTTATACCCATGTCAGATAAAATGCCCTTATAACCTAGCAACTGTGTAGTTTCAGAATTCTAAGACATATGCCTGCCATGCATGTCTAGTTGATAGAATTCCCACTAAGGGGCTTACTCATAGTTGTTGTTAGACTGCAACTCCCATTAGTCAATGTTGAGGAATGATAAAAGTTGCATACCCTCCAGTCTTCCCAGTTTGGCAGGGACAGTCCTGATTACTCTTCTACCTGTCCATTTTTTCAGCTGCTTTCAGAACGTCCCAGTTTTTTTCTCCTCTTTCCATTTTCTGCCCTTAACTTTGTCCCTATGTCTCCCTTCGTCCTTAGTTTGCACTTGATTAACTCAGCGAGGTATGGTGGAGAGGAGAGGAGGATCTATTCATTTCCAGTAGGCTCAGGTCAAAACAAAGTGCTTCAGCATCTCCTAGGCCGTATGTTCTTCCTCATTAATAACAGTTGCCATTTTTGATCATACTCTGATGTTGTTTAGCCCCATGTGTTCCAGTTTCTATCTGTGAAATATTGGTGATTCTGTGTCATCCAAAGGACCAAGCATTCTCCATCTCTAGCTTTTAAACTGAACAATCCATTTCCTTTAACCACAGACTGACAAACAGAACCCTTCCAGGTAAAGATATAGGCAGGATGAAATCGATCTTCCCCTAGAAATTTTTAATACACCTGGCTGCTGTTAAAGGGGCAGGAGTGAAAAGTGTCAAGAAGGTGGCAACTATATTCAGGTGTGGAGTGACCACCTGAAGATTTCTTTTTCTACAAATCTGATCCTAAACACTGTTTTCCTGAAAGAACATTTCACTGGTGAACTTCTTTAATTCAGTATGCTTCTGTTGCAACTTTGAATAGGAGAAACAGCAAAAAAGAAAAGTTGATAGGAACTGTGGTCTGGAGGAACTGAAGTGCGGTGATATGTGGGGAAGTTATTTAATGTTGCTCTTTAGCACTATTTAGCCCAACTACCTAGCAGAATGTCTGCACTGACTGGATTCATGATTAAGAAAGCCATTGTTTGTGGAAAGGCAAGTGTGGAAAGGCCTCCTCATCTTGACTGTGATAGAAGGGTGAAGGTACGCCAAAGCAAGTCACTAGTACTAAAATACTATTTGATTTAGTCTTGGGTAACACCAAGGTGTCTGTCTTCTGCTTTTGGGTCAAGTGTGCCTCAATTACCACTATGGAGTAGGAATTTCAAAATATAGGTGTTGTATTATGGTACAACAAAAGTGCATTTGAAGCTTACTTCTGTTGCTTACGAATCCATACATAACCTTGAGTTACTATTCTACAATAAGATATATTCCTGGCTTCTTTGTTAACAACTCTTAACATCAAATAAGGCTAGCTTCAAAGAGCATAATGAGTACTTAATTTGGTGACCAGATATAAAGGAGTAAAAACATTCTTTTCTCTCCTAAGAAAGATAACAGGCCCATATGCTTGCCTATTAGCAAATTTCACTTACTAAAACTCCTTAGTAAAGAAGGAGCAGCTACTAAAGGTATTAATGCCCTCTTTGCATTTAACCAACCTACTTTTGGGTGGTCTCTGCCCAATTGTGCTGCTTTTTAAAAGTAAGCCACTCAGGTCCTCTAAAAGAAGTAAGTTACTTTTAAAGGTTCACTGATTCACAAGTAACTTTTCATTGCCATTTAAAGTAACAGAAGTTACACTTTAGTTATCTTCATTTGTAAAAAGAAAAAAAAACTAGAATATTTAAGCCACTGGTCTATGGTACTCAATGCATCTCAGTGGGAAGGCAAATTTCACCCTATTGGAATAAAACACCTACAGTTTCATCACAGCCACAAAAACTAGGTTTTCCGCTTGGACAGCCAAATTTCCATATGACTTCTGATGTTTAAAAGTGTTCTTTAAAGTTTCCTCTTAAATATATTTTGATCTGTTCCTAGGAATATTTTATCTGTTTTATTTCACATAAAATCCAGGAATTCATAAAAGTTATTAATAAATATTTCTAATATGTTACAATAAATGGAGTGGCATCACCACTAGTTATAATATAACTTGCTGTGGCGAAAAATGAATTACAATTGTTGTTTGTAACAAGTCACTCTGAATAGTTGAGTAAGTGGATGGGAGCAGAAAGGGTTTCTCTCTGAAGTCTATGGGGTTATATATGTTTCTTGAAATCTGTTATAATTTTAAGAGCTACAAGGAGGGGTGGGATAGTTGCTCACAGTGAGGTTATATCCCTTCTGGGAGCACAAAAAATATAAGAGAAGTCACTTCTATTGATCTGTATCTTTGAAGTAACCACTAGATTGTGTAGTATCTCAGATAATCAGAGAGAAAAAAGTGCACCCCTAAAGACTACAGAGAATATGATCAATGAGTGCATTTACTGCTATTGTACCACCCTTAAATCTGGGGCAATGCCAGTCCTGACATTTGGAGTTCTTTATTCAGGGAAGGTGGGTAGTTTCTTTGGAGCAACCAAAAGACGGTGTCTATGCTACCTGGGGGATTCTGGGAGCTGTAGCCCAAAACCAGACTTGGGGGAGAGGGTAAACTCGTACTGCTTAAAGTTCTTAGCTAGAAGTTATTTCTTGGGTTATCAATGGAAGGTTACAGCTGGCTTGCTGGACTGGCTGTTCATAGTCTTCACAATCTGTCTTGCAGGTTGCTTATTGTTGGACATCTGAAACAAGTTCTATACTTCTCCATATTCAGAGATTTTGACTCTACAAGTCTAGAATAACAAGCTTCAAACATGGGAACTGAGTACAGCATCCAACATACTGGTACGCATGAAATCCTTGTAACTAAGCTAGAAAGAACTGTTGAAGTGCAACCATCTCAGAAGTCATCACCTGATGTAACACAGGGATCAAGTAAGATCAGCTTGGCTGAAGATGAGGTAGAAAACCACACCACTAGGTTGGAAAGGACTCTTGAAATGCAACTAGCAGGGGAGGCATCACCTGACATAGCTCAGGGGATACTCAAGAGCAGCTTTGCTGAAGAGAGTGGAGGACAAACTGATAAACAGCAAAATGAGACTGAGACCTCATCTCTTCCAAATGAAACAAAAGATACACAAACACTACAAGAGAGCTACCAAAAATGTGATACCTCCCCATCAGTTCCAGAGGGTGTTCTGGATATTGTGAAGGAGGCTAGACCAGCTACAGAAGTTAATGCTGTCCATTGCTGTGCTGGAGACACCACAGAAGTGATGACTGTAAATCATCTCCCTGACTTGACTTCTCTAAAAAGGAACCAACATACTGGACATGTGTGTGAGTTAAATATTGGAGGACAACCTATTGAACATAACCTGACCCAGCAAGATCTCTCCACTTCTCAACAGAAGCTGGCTACAAGTGAGGAAAGCCACACAGTTAATACAAAATTGGTATGTTTCTTTCTAAATGAAGAGGATTTCCTTACCGTGAACCTCAGCAAGGCAAACACTGATTTGAATGATTTAGAGACTCAACATTCTTGGGAGCTTGCAGAAGTGACTACACCACACTCCATTCCAAAATCTCTGCCAAAAGTTACTGAACAGCTTCAGTCTTGTGGTGTTGAAAACCTCTCTTCCATAGATGAAGTTGCCAAAGCTGTCCCAAATGATGAGCCACCTTTAGAAATAACCAAAGCACAAGTTGCTGATCCAGATGAAGAAAGGGTGCCTCAGAAGTCTAAACAAACAGTGCACACTGAGCTGGAGATGACAACTGTTGTAACTGAACAAGTGAAGGCTGAAATGGAAGCTACTACTCAGGATCAGACCTTAAATGATGGTGTCCCAGACCTTCTAGAATCTGCTGAGAAGCTGACTAATGCACCAGAGGAAGAAGGCAAACTTCAGATATCCCTGCTCCCAGAAAAGAAAAAGTTGTTTTGTTGCACTGTCTTGTGATGGGGGAGATTAAGTCAAAAGAACTGCACCGCTGTAAGCAGCACACATGTTTTAAATACCCTTTAAAAAAAAAAAATACACATTAATAATGCCTCTTGGAGAAGCTTGAGTTCTGAGTAAACCCACTGAATCAATGAAATTTACAACAGTGTTGACTTACCAACTTCACATTGATTAGTGAGTCTACTCAAAATGCTACTAGCAATTGGATTTAGGCCAGAGTTTCAACACAATCAGGAGTTAGGAAGGAATTGCCTGGAGTGAGAAGAGTTTCTACAGCACTGAAGGTAAGAAGCTTCTCATAACATGAAACATACAGCTGGAAAGGAAACTAATATAAAAGGATATCTGTACACAGTGGTTTTTGGAACTCCTCTGCCTTAGTTAATTAATATTACACTCTGTCCTAGATATCGCTCGTCTGACACCTTCCTCCCCTCCTTCTGGAGTTAACAGATGAACAATCACATGGATTGTTCTTCATGGATATAATTGTGCCAATTGTGTTGCTGCATGGGTTCATCTGAATTTATTGTACTCTGTTGGGATTATATAACTATATTTGAATTCTCTTGAGCTGGAAGATGCAGAAAGGAACATGGGAGGCTAGGAGTGGTTGTTTGTACAAAGAAACCTGTCATTTTAACATGCTAATAAAATTCTGTTTTTATTTATGCTGGTGTCTTTTTTCTTCTGCCTTCAAAGTATACACAGCCAGTCTTCATGGCAGCTCTCCATGCCCTGCCCTATATGATTCTCACTGCTGTTAACCTCTAGGTACATGGAGAGCTTTAAAAGGTTATATTATGGGCTGTGCCAATAGGTGGATTCTGGGAGCTGTACATAACTTCTCCAAGCATGGGATGTGTTAGTCATGTCTCAGGAGATCCAGGGGCCATGTGCATGATCTGGTGTCACATAACCCAAACCTGCTCAATGATGGACCTTACAGATGCATACTGTTGGAACAAGTGTAAGAAGAACCACGGACATTAGTAGTGGTCCTTCAGTAGAATTACTGGCATTGGTGACCTATATACCTATTATGTAGGGCAGGTTTGGAAACTCTGTAACCTTTCAGATGTTATTAGACTCCAATATCCATCAAGCCCACCCAACTAGACCCTTGGGGGGAAAATGGGAGGAGTAGTTTCATCAACATGGATGGGACCTGTCTCTCCAGCCCTGATGTAGGGGAAGGGCACTAGTACTGGTCCAAATTGTGGAGGACTAGAGTCTGGAAAGGAGTATCAAGGAAGGATAAGTGGCCTCTTTACCAAGCTAGATAAGAGGCCATTTGCTTTACTAGGGTATGTTGAAAAGTTGGTGAGATCTTTCTAGGCAATTGAACAATAGGCTAGGGTCTTGAGGACAAAAGTTTACCTCTGTTTGGTCCCTAAGAGGCAGACTGTTGTAGTGGTTTGAACATTGACTAGGGACTAGGACTGGGAAACCAGGATTCAAATTCTGCTTAACTAAGGAAACCTACTGGGAGACCTGGAAGAAGTCACACTAAGACTGTGGCAAGCTGCCTCTAAATAAATCTTGCTAAGAAAACCACAGGAGAATGGTTGACATAAAACAGAGGCAACTTGAAGGCACATAGCAAATTTGGTCCCTGCAGCTGATGTATTTTGAATTTTCAGATCTTGAGAGAAACATGGTTTTGGACTACAGCTCCCCTGTCCTTCAGCCAGCATAGCCATTGTAGATCTACAAAGCATGCATTTACTCCTCCAGAGATCTTAAGAACTTTAGATAAAAAAATGAGCCTGCTAAACTATTGCAAGGACCTATCCAGCACCATTCACCTCTCTGCCCAAATCCAGCTGTAACATCTGGAGGGACTGAGGTTGCTAATTGTGGGTCAAAGAGATACTGGGTGCCCTGCTTTGAAGAATCATGGCAGAGGGTGGATGAAGAGGACCAGCATGGAGCCAGATAAACCATACAGGGTCAACTGGATTCTCAGGCTATCATACTAGTTAAACGATAATGCAAAGTCATGAGACAGATTAGTAAACTGCTGGCTGGCTGAAATGGCAAGAGAAGGGCTCTTATTCTCATTGCCTAAGCAGCTTTCCAGCAAAAGCATGGTCAACCATAGTCCCCAGCAAGTATGGTGAATTCTTCCTATTCTCTACTACTGGGCAAGCTGAGGAGTGAATAGATAATTCCATGACATGTGGGTCACTGCAAGTTTATTAGCTAAGAATATGGTATCGTAGATAATAGAATCTGTGGGTAGGTCTTTTACAAGTTGTTCTAGTGGGTGGGAATTATGCAGAATTATGCACTGTAGTTACCAGCAGCCCTGGCCAGTATAGCCTCATATAAGGAATGGTGCGAACTAAGGTCTTTTAGCCATACAATTCCAACCCCTATCCCAGGTAATAGACTGTACAGGTGTGTCCATACGAAAATGCAGGAGATAGGCCCTTTCTGCTATCTCCCATGCATATCATCCTCCTTGGACATCAAATTTCTCTCGCAGCATGGAAACTATTTTTTTTCTCCATTTTCAACTGAGAAAAGGTGACCACTTCTTGATAATTACATTCTCACCTCTAATTAAAAACCCTTCTGTGCTGCAATGCCAGCAAAGCACTTGACAGTGATTAAGAAACTTGCATTCTGTAATCTCTTATTTTCGTAATTGTAATGATTGCTTTCCTGTGACCTTTGTTTAGTCTGGCCACCTGTTGAAATATCGTTTCATCGATGTCCACATTCTTCACTCTGGTAAGAATGCTTATTTTGGTAGTTTCCATAAAGGAGACTCTATTATAATGGTACCTAACAGTCAGGTAGCACTTCAGATTGTTTTGATTCTATTATAATTATATTCTGCCTGTCTTCCAGAGAGCTCATAGTAGTACGAAATACAGGTGTTGCTTTTATACAAGCACTTAGCAAACCAAGATCCAGTTATATACTGCCAGCTTCCTCTATGCTAATATGTTGTTGTTATTTGACAGTAAGTCAGCATTGATCTTTGAATGAGAGATTTCCAAGAGTCCCAGTTATCAACAGTCCCATTCAGATCTTGCAAACTCAGGGCCACCATTTCCTTGATTGTGTCAACCCACCTGTGTTGAGGTTTTCCTCTCTTCCTACTGCTTTCTACTTTACCAAGCATTATCACCTTTTCCAATAAATCATGTCATCCCATGATATGTCGAAAGTATGACAGCCTCTGTTGGGTTCTAGTGAGAATTCAGGCTTGATTTGCTCTAACTAATCTGTTTGTATTTTAGCAGTCCATGGTATTGGTAGAGCTCTTCTCCCACACCACACTCCAAATAAGTTGATTTTCTTCCCATTAATTTTCTTCACACCTGCTCATACACAGAAATATGGCTTCAGACTAAATCACTCTACATATTTGGTTAAATTCATAACAGCTTTATAAGGTAGAATGCTAGTGTCCCAATAAAGCCATGTAAGAAGGGAAACAAGACTCTTGGGCAATATTTTTCCTCCATCCCTCTCCTATGAGCATGATTGAAATAAGTGACTTCCAGTGACTTTAGCTCCTAATTCTGTGTCATTTCAATGTCCCATTCTGAAGTTAATTTTAATTTATATTTTTATGGGATTGTCAAAACAAGGAAAAGGGAAAGCTGAGCTGAGATCCCTGTTTAGCCACAAAAACCAACTGGGTAATGTTGGGGAGTCACACTCTCTCAGCCTTAGAGGAAAGCAGTGGCAAACTTCCTCTCAATAAATCTTGGCAAGCAAACCCAAAGATTGGGTTGCTGTAAGTGGTAGTAGCCTTGAAAGCACATAACAACAAGAAAGTTTGTGGTGTGAGTGACACCTACTGAAATTTTCTCTTCCATGCATCTCTTCAAGGCTCTGAAGACCTGCTTTCTTTTTCATGTGGCCATCCTATTTCAATCCTCCTCTTCAGTTGTAATTGCAGCCACAACACTGATTGCCAAAAGCTGCCTTGAGGGCTGGTAGGGTAAAAGGAAAATGATTGAAAGTAACTAATTGATTGATTGTTCTTTTAAACTGTAAGCCATTTGGAGTCCCAATTTTGGAGGAAAAAAGCAGAACCATTCATGTCATGATCATCAAAGAAACATTGATACTGCTTCAGGAAGATGAAAAACAAGATAGCTAATTAGACTGCATATGGCATGTGCACAGAAAGACTACTTAGAAAGGTCATAAAGGCTTGGTACTTTCTTAGTATCCCCATTGCTTTGATTGCAGCAGTCCATGCAAAGCTTTTCCAGGTGAAATTATTCCTCCCATAGATAACAGGAGTGGGGAGAGTTTCAGCTGAAGGACCTCTGTGTTAAAGGGATAGGTAGAGGACCATCACAGAAGAAAATGGCAACTGTATATTTCTGGCATGCCTATACAAATATTTATTTTAAATAAGAGGATCACACATGTTTGCTGTGGGAGGGAGATTACGGTTCAATTCAGGGAAGGTTATTTGGTCACAGAGTGCAGTTTTATGACAAAAGGGGAAAAATCAAACCCCAAAACAAGTGATAGGAACTATGGTTTAGAGAGCCTATAGTGTCATAACATGTGGGGAAGACATTTAGTGTGGCTACGTAGCCCTATTTAAACCCAGCTCCACCAGCTAATGTAAAACAGTTGCATCCAATAGGAACGCCACAGGTAAGAAGACAGGATATATTTGGTAAAGGATGATGTTATGCTGTTGTGTTAACATTCATTTCTTATCGTGGCAAAAATGTCAATGTGTAGAGGAGTAAATGTAACTGATAAATTGCCATTGGAGGCTGTTTAGTCAATAACTAGATGTTTTGCTCATTTATAAATTCTGCTGGAGTGTGTAGCAACTGAGTATCTAGAAATGCAACTCCAATGTACTACTGTTTCAGGGTCACCTAATAAAAAGGCAGACCAGGACATTCTCTCCTACTTGTAAAGTGATGCATACACAGTTTTTTTCCTATTTGGGGTGTGGAATTTTAGGCTTTATTGCAACCACTAATATCAAACAACTATACTTGCTGGCTTCTGATGACTATTAGCTCAACTACTTAATTAGTAGCTGCAGGGTGAAGGATGTGAGGAAGTAACTTTTGAGAAAGTGGCCAGTTGTGTACCATTGTGTGTAGAAGTGTGAAAATGTGCCCGTACTAAAACATTCCTCCTTTACCCAAGTGCTAACAGCTTCATACAAGTAAGTCATTCTAATACTTGACTTGAATGAATGGGCTTCTCTTATCCTACAGAAATGGTGGTGGAGGGTGGATTAGTGTTTGATGTAATTACTAGTAAAAATGGCTTTTTTGAGGAGAGGAATTCAGACTCCAAGCAGTTGTCCAGGAGTAGGGACAGGTCTTTTCTTTTATGGTCATAACTTGTCAACATAGTGTATAAAACCTCATTAACTTAAACTTGTAGTTTGTTAAACTGGCCATGAGATGGAATTATCTATCCTACATAACTAGCCATAAACTGGTATTATCTATCCTAGATAACTATTGCAGTCTAATGCCCCTTACACTACCATAAATCCTTTCTATGAAAATCTGGGATTGGTTTTTTGGTGAGGTGCTTAGCGTTCTCTGCTACAATGCTCTAATGCTGTAGTTCAAGGGACTTCATTGGTGCTTTCTAGTAGGAGGTTCTCTCACCAAATACCATGTTTCAGTACAATGGTGCCATGGTAGTTAAAGTGGTAAACTGATTAATTTAGATTTGAGCAACACAGAACACTAGCAAATGGGAAAGAACTCATCAGAACAAGAGGAGGGGGTCCAAAACAGGAGATTCTGATCAGAGAATTAAAGTAGAAGCATGTCTTTTTCTGAACTTATAATGGAATTGACTTGTGTGTTTTATTAGGGATTTACGGTATTTCTGTCTTTCAGGCTGTGTATTCGGAGACATCTAACACATTCTCACACTTTGGTGCATCTGGTCTCTACTTCTACAGCAGTCAGCTTCAGACATGGGAAGTAAACATAGCACCTCAAGCTCCAGTGTGCCTGAAAAGCCAGAAGGCAGCGCTGCAAAACCAGACAACGCCTTTAAAGTGCAATCAGATACAAAGTCTACAGACGGCCTTCAAAATAATGATGGTGGGGCTCCAAGGACACTAAGTCCAGAGGACTCAGTCTGTCCATCCCAGTTCCCTCCAAGTTCTTGGTGTGTCTACACTGACAGGGAAGTGAAGGAAGATGATGAATGCCTCCAAAAGGACTCAGTTTCAGAAAGGACCCAGGCACAGACTGACTTGCTGGAGGAACCTGAACCTGAGGAGGCTTTACCAGAACATGATATGCATGCACACGGTTGGTCTGGTGCCCTGGACCTACCAGAGTCTGCTGAGAATGAGACAACTCTGCCACACAAGGAGGGCAAGCTCCCACCCAAAGAAGTGAAGGAAATTCCCAAAGGAATTGCAGCTTGGTCAAAGGGATAGAAGACTGTGTCTGCAGCAGGGATATCAAGTTTAATGTAGGCTACGAAGACTGCAGGGCTATAAGGATACTGTTTCTGATCTCAAGCACCAGTATTGATCTCATGCTACACTACTGATTGCCAAACCTGAGTCCCCAGAAAGACCACAAAATCATGAAGCTAGCTTTGGAAACCACACTTATATATTTATGATGTCTCCTGGCAAACATTCTGAAAAGTTATCACTACTCAATATTCTATGAGGTGCAGAGAGGCCTACATTACAGTGGTTAAGTGGTGTCCTGTAACCTGAAACACAAAAACTGTAATGAAGTGGGCTTGGAAGGGTGTGTATACTCACTTGTTTTCAGGATTTCTCCACCTTGGTGTACTGATGGTAACTCTCACTTTAGATACTGGCATCATACTTTCTTCCACATCACTAGTTGCCACTTTTTTTCACTCTTTTTTGGGTAACACTGACAATCACTGTTGTCTTCTGTGGACATAACTAGTCAATTGCATCACTGTAAGGATTCACCTAAGCTAATTACTTTCTGTTCTAAATTATGTAGGGATATTTGAATACTTATTGACCTTGGAGATAAGGAAAGGAACAAGGAAAATTAGAAGGGATTGTTGCAAGAGATTTTAAAATGTAAATATTTATTAAATAAAATATGCTGTTTTTATTCACATTGATATGGTGGATAATTAATTGAACAAAGGTGTGGTTTTAGGCAAACGCAGGAAGATAGTCCCATTTCCGTACTCTAATACTCAGGTCATTGGTGGTAGCCATCATTAGGGATGGTTAGAAGATTTGAATACATTTTTTAAAAAGTACTTCTCTCAAGTGTTGAGAAACCTTGATGAGAAGAATCCAGGACTGACCAGAATATCTGCAGTTTGGGACTTGCTCTGCACCAACTTTACCTGTTTGGTGCAGAAAAGCAACATTTCTCTGCTGTTTATCCTATACAGAAGATTTCACTTCAGAAAATATTTTCTATGCAGAGCAACCATGTACAATGTTTTTCCCATCATAAATTTTGAAATGCAAATAGTCTTCAAAAACTGCAGTTTTCAGAGACTTAATAGTGAGATGAGAGTGTTAAAATTATTCACTGTTTCCTTTAAGGAGAAAATTAGTGACAAATGACATCCCTAGCCACCAGATGTAAAGGTTGCCCAACAATATGGAATCTATTTTTTTCCCTCCCATTTTAGCTAAGAAGCCATGGCTGTTGCATGATAATTACATTCTCACCTCTAATTAAAACACCCTCTGTGCTGTGATGCCAGCAAAGCACTTGTCAGTGATTAAGAAACTCTGGTTCTGTCATTTTTTATTTTGCTAATTGTACGTATTGCCTTTCTGTGATCTTTGCTTAATCTGGCCATGAGCTGAGATGGCATCAGGTCACCAGTACTCACATTCCATCACCTCCCTGTCACTCTGGCCAAGAAGTGCGTATTGCCATTTTTCCATGAACAAGACTATTAGAATAATACCATATGTGCAGTACTTGAGCTTTTTTTACTTAAAATCATATACTGTCCAATCCTAAGAGAGTGTTCACTTACAATAATAACATAGCATGCCTGTTCTCTCTGTAGCTCAAGTGGATTTCCATATGGTCCCCTCCTTCCAGCCACTGCCAAAACTTATGACCTATGAGCCCTTCCACACTATTCAATTATAGCACTATCATTCCATTTTTACCGCTGTGGCAGCATCCTATGGAATCATATGGTTTATAGTTTGGTGGGGCACTAGAGGTCTCTGGCTGTAAATACTAAGTTTTCTTGTATGTCTTCAAGTCATTTCCAACTTATGGTGACCCTCAAGTGAACCTATCAGGAGGTTTCCTGGGGCTGAGAGTGTGTGATGTGTACAAGGTCACTCAGAGGATTTCTGTGGCTGATCGGGGAATCAAATCTTGGTTGTGGTCCAACCACTATATCATGCTGGCTCTCGAAATGGCAGATCCCAGGATTCTATATCATATTGCCATGGTAGTTAAAGTGGGATCACCATGTTGCAATTGTGTAGTGTGGAAGGACTCCTGCTTAATATCAGTTTTTTAAAAAGCATATCACAAGCTTTCAAACCAAATTACATCAAATTTTCATTCATCCTTAAAATATTTATTTACATCCCATCTTTCTCTTGGAAGGGTTTTAGGTTCATTCTCTGCTCGTGGTGTGTTCATGAAAACATGAAAGAACATAGATTGCCTTAATGGAATCTAGTGACCTGATGGTCAAAGTAAAGCATTTGGAGGTTTAGGCTCTTAAATCAGAATAAAATCCATCTGAGGGAAGACCTACTGCTTTCTCCTTTGCAAGTAATGGAGCAACTTTGCTTCCCCTCCCCTGTTTTGCCCTTGAAGTCTCTTAAACCTGCTTCTAGTTCACTATAATGGGATGAGACTTTTCCATCTGATTGAATAAGGACAGATTAAAGAGACTAAAAGGTGGATAATTTTTCTGAGCCTCAGGAAAAAGTGATCTGAGAACTTCCACAGATGATCTCCAGTCATTTTGCACTTAATGTGAATCAAGTATGGTATTGTTTTCCCTTCTCTAATCCATTGTGCTATGGACAAAACAATGAAACTAAGCAAGCAAAAATTCACATGTGAGTGGGAGCAAAAATGGATGCACAAAAGTAGGGTCCATGTTTGTAACTTCAGATAGCGAGAGAAGACTAAGAGAAAAGGGGGCTACAGTGGATTCTTCAACAGTCCCACATCTTCTAGGCACCACCATCAAATAGGCCTTCGCTTGTGTATTTGATGGCAGTAGGACATGTAAGAAGGCCTCTGCATTTAACTTTTGCAGATGGGCAGGATTTTGCAGGGAGAAATGGTTAAGTATCCTGATTTGTGGTCATTTGCTTAAGCCCCATGTGTACATTATTAAAGTACCGTCATCCCTCCACATTTGCTAGGGTTAGGGGCACAGGACCTCTGTGAAAGTGAAAAAAAAAGTGAGTAACTCTAGGCCCTTCCAAACCATATTTAACACACAAAAATATATATGATCGCCATATTCAACTCACCATAGATTCCTTTGAGGCATCAGGGTTTGTTCCCAAGGCAGAAGTGAGTGGCTGGTGGGGCTTACTGCCACCTTCACTGCTGCCCCACATCATTTTTAATAGGGACTTAGAAGCCTTGTTTTGCATTTTCTCAGTCTGATGAAGCTTGCAGTCCCTGTTAAAAATGACCTAAGGAGGCAGCAGAGGTGACAGTAAATAATCCATGAATAATCAAATCCGCAAAAATGAAACCTGCAAATGTGGAGGGCTGACTGTAGTGTGACTCTCGCGTTTCCTATCCAGGGAAGGATGACAGTAACAAAATTGGGGAAAAATGTCTTTCTCGAACTACAGCTCTCAGAATCTCGTGGACAGCAGCACTGATGACTATCTGACTGGGGATTCTGGGAACTGTAATCCAAAATTACTTCTTTAAAGCTCCAGACAACAGCATGGGGACTAACCGAGCATCACAGGCTGGCTTAGTAAGATACCATCACAGGTCTGAGTCATTTTAAACACCACCTTAAGACTCTTCTCAAAGTTCTGTGGTCTGTCTAGCTGACTCTTCCTCCCCACCCAAAACATTATGGAGAAGGGGAGCACATTTTGGATCATAATCAAACATGCTTAACCCTGTATGCAAATCAGCATTCAGAACAAAAGCATTAGAAAGTCAGCAAGCAAATACAGCTGGCTGTCATTGAGGTAACCATGCATTGTTAGGAGCACATTAGCATAGGCTTTTCCTTATCTCAGTCCACCAAAAATCCCAGGGAAACTGTGTGCCATAGAAAAAGGTCTATGAGGAAGAAGGAAATGGGCTGGAATTGATATTGGCCGCTCACTGATATCTATTCTCAGGCTAGAGCTGGGAGGGAGAAGCAGTATCCAAAATTAAGGTAATCATTAGTCTGATGCATGGAACGCTATCTCCAACTGGTTTATTTCCTGATTCTCCCTTGGAGTAAAAAAAAAAAAAACAGAAAACAAAAACAAGGCAGACCCCAAGGGGTCTGGATTGCAGCCTGCCTTGATGTTCAGCACAAATCATTGCTCTTAGCAAAAACAATTACCCTGTGTCAGCCCTCGCCGTTGTCTCTGTGTGTGAACAACGTGCTCAAACGGAGGCCGATAAGACAGGTGATCTTGATACATATTTGCAGCATTTTCCTTGGAAGGAAGATTTGTCAAGCAACAAACACAGCCCTGTCTTGAGTCCTGAATGGGATACAAGAGGAACACAATCACTCAGTGCAACATAAACCTTTGAGTGAGAGAATGCATGCGTTTGATAGATCAACATTTCATATGTGTGCGTGTGTGTACACATACATACACATATACACATACATGAAATATTGTATATTCACCTTTGAAGGTAAGCCCACTGAACACACACACACACACACACACACATATATGAAATATTGTATATTCACCTTTCAAGTTGAATATTGTGTTCTACTAAAGCAGAGGTCTTTTTTCTTGGCTGACTGCTGGGTCTATCAGGGACTTTAAGCATACCAATCAGAACATGGAAGTAAGTAACCACTGGAAATAGCTAGTTATTTGTAATTATCTCCATTCCCCAATAACTACTTTATGTTTGTAACTTAAATATCAACATATTTATGATGCACTGATCATGAATGATTCTAACCTAGCCTAACTAAATGGGGAAGGACCAGTTTGTCCGTAACTACAGCACTTACTCATAAATATACAGAATTCTCCCCATTGTTTTACTTACTATCTGAGGCCTTGGAACTCTACCTATGACCATAATCTGACATCAGAAAAGTTATTTTTGGACTACAAATCCCAGATTCTGGGAGTCAAAAAGGAACTTTTCCAAGCTCTGAAAACAACTAATCAGTGGTTGATCTGAACTTTCCAAGCTCCAGTCCCAGACAACCCGTTGAACACCAATCATTCTTAATATTGTGTTCTTCCAAAGCAGAAATCTTTTTTCCTGGCTGACTGCTGGGTCTATCAGGGACTTTAAGCATCCAAAGAATATGACCTTCCACAGAGGCATAGCCCTCAATTTAAAGATGAGTAAAGTGATGTCGTGGCGGGTGGGTATATTACTGCATTAGCCTCTGCGGGATCAAAGCTGTTGCTCTCACCGCCACGTGTAAAAACAGTCTAATAGAACTGTACAAGGGTAAATTCAAAGGCATAGAAACTAACTGGAAAGAAGGAGGAACTTTTTCTCTTTCAACCTTTAAAAACCGTTGCTGCTAACTTTTCACTAAAAGAATACCAGAAATCAAATCTGAACATTAATGTAAATATGCTTAGTGTTTTATAATGGAACAGCGATGAAAGGAATGATTATTTGGTGAAACCAATTTTCATGGATTCATGGGAAAATATTTATGTGCAACTCATGCCCTGGATTCTGTAAACCCATGAGGTCCTTGGAAGACATTATGTTGCTTAGTAGTGGTAAACGCTGGTGCAATTTCTGCGTGGGCTGAATGTTATGTCAAGGGGTTTTAATTTAGTAGAGTTAGCATTTCGCTGTTGAGGGGAGAATTAACAACACTGATCAGTGTAATAATGTGGTAGGGGAATATGAGGGAAGGGATTATGTCTCATTCTCAAGATATATTGATTACAGCTGGTAGGTATGTAACTATCAATAAATTCTGTTCTTTATAGCTTTATGGAATGTAAATTATACCATTAACTTGTACAGTCAATGGCTGGTTGTTCTATAAAACTAATTGTAAATGTCCTGAAGTTGATGCAATGTGACCGCACACTGGTGTACTTGTGTTCAACTTAAGGAGCTGTTGTGGCCAATAGGGTGCAATTAAACCTGCTGATACCACATCCTAGAGAGCCGTTTATGGAAGGTGGACACGACAGTTCTGCTTCTGTTTTCAAATGTGTGCCTCAGGGAAACCAATATTCCTGAACTCTTTGCTCATGTTACAGTGATGTAGACTTGAGTCAATTGACTTGGACTCAAGTTGCTTCAGTGACTCAACTTGGACTTGACTTGGCAATAAATGAAACACTGACTCAACTCTACTCGTGAGTTGTATATTTTTAGTGATGGACTTGCTGCCCTTGGTTCAGCAATATAATCCATTCATCCAGAAACTTTATGACTTTGAACAATGCTTCCATCTCTTTTTGCCTACTGTTCACAGGATGATCTATCTCAAGCCTGAAGTGTGAGTGCATTTCTTGGAGGGGAACAGCAAAGAGGCAGGGCACCAGGTTTGGGATAGGGTTGAAGTCTGCTCGGAAGCCTGTTCTTAATCAGAATTGCTAACTTCCGCACATGTGCACTCCACATTAGAGAGAGCCAAAGATGCTTCTGAAGGTACAGTGGGAGGTCTCAGAACTAAAGGACAGCTGCAGATTTTTCTTCAAGGGTTCCCTAAGGAAAAAACCCATAAGGATCCCCACATTGTACAAGAGAAAAAGGAAAAATATTTAGAGTAGGGGAAGAGCAACATATAAGCATAAAGTAGAGCTGCAAGAAGTGAGCTGCACAGGAAAAAACAATTTCTCATTTCGCATGGAGGAAGATCTTCAGTTCACTGACATGAGAACTACTAGAGGTCTTCTGAGAGAGTCAAGAACTACTGTATCTCCTTCTGAAGACTAGAATCTTTTTGCCCAAAGTGGATAAAGAGTATCTTGAAGTGATCTCTGAATGCGTAAGACTTTGTAACGAGGTTAACGCACTGATCTCATTAGCTGATGGAAGCTGGTCTTTCTGGGTTACTAAAATCTGGTAATTAAAACTGTTCAAATGGACAGATGGCTCAGTCAATTTTTTTCTCACTTCTATTTCCTGAGCGATATTAAAATATTTTCCAAGCACAGCCTATGCTGTAGGAGTTGGAGGAGGAATCAAGAAAGCTTACAGCTCATATGAGATCTATTAAAGGTAGGAGTCTCATTCTTTAAATTATAGTCTATGTACACTTGACATAACTAGAGATCTGGAACTCTTAAACTTAGCTGAGCCACAGCTGTCTATCATAAATGTCCAATAATATCATGAAAAGTTCAGTGGATATTGCTCCTGAGAAAGAGTCTTTCAACGAGGTCCAGCAGTATTTTTCTTACTTTCTAATTATTTGTGAAGAGACAGATCGAGTATTTTATTGTTTGTCAGATCATTTTTTTTCCAACTGCTTATCCATAAAGCGTCATTTCGCAATTGCAGCCCACTTATGCCTCAGCATTTGTCATCAAACTGAGCCACTTTTTGAAAAGTTTTTAGAAAAATTAAAATTAAGTGTACATACTGTCTATCCAAGCTTGGGCATATTTTGTAACACCGTTCATAACAAATCCTATAGAAAAAAAGAATCCAAAGCTGTTCCAAAAATCTTCCTTTCTCAAACTCTTCCATCAAACTGTATCTCCAAGGTATACTTGAAATAAGCAACTTGTTTGGCCTTTTCCACAGGGGTGGGAATTGCGTGGCCCTCAAGATGTTGGGCAGCTTCCTGTTGGAGACTGAACGTTAGACCTATTTCCCTTTTCAGTCTCTGCTAATGAATGTATTAAGCACCTAATACCAGAATGACCCTTCACACCTTTCCCCTGTTATTCTTCAGCAAGACCCTGCTGGCCAACAGCCATTTAGCACCCAGGAGAAGATGGGTGGGCTGCGGGGATGTTATTCTTCACTAAGGTCACTCTCAAAGGAAACAATAAGAAATATTAATAATATCCTTCCTACTGTAAGAAAGTCCTCAAAAACTGCAGTTCTCAGCATTCACTGTTCGGAATTTATTCTGTGCAAAAATCACAATTTTTTTAAAAAAAATTTTTGCACAGACTTTTTTTTTTTCAACACAACAATCATATTTCTGCATAGAAACGTTATTTCCTGCCCAGAAAATGTTTTTTTCTATACAGAAAATGCTGTTTTCTGTGCAAAAAGAAAAGAAAGAGGCCCTTTTCGCACAGCATTTGCCATGCGAAAGGGCCCTTGGAGCGTCGCGCAGCTGCGAGGAGCAGTCCACATGAAGCACTCACAATTGTGCAATGCAATGCTCCAGGGCCTGGCAGATGCCGATCACACACTATTTCATTTTTGACTGTGAGCCAAAAATGGTGTGCAATCAAGCATCGCTCTAGGACCCTGTGCACACTTGCCATGCGTGTGGAGCTCCAGAGCTGTAGTGCTCGCCCTTCTTGCCCCAGCACAGCCTGGGAAAATCTCAGGCTGCACTGCGAAAGGAAGAGGAGGGGCTCTTGTATGAGCAGGCAGCAGCTGCAAAGCTGAAGGAACTGGGAAACGAGAACCTCTCACTAGGGGTTGCTTATGCAAACCCCGCACCCCAGCTCCACAAAAAGGTGAGTTGCGGAAAGGGCCATAGAGAGGATTTTGCAAAGCACAAGTCCCAAACTGATAAAGTTCCCATCACTCCAGAGTTCTCTTGACATTTAAGAAACATGCTTTTTTTACCATTTTTCAAATACTTTGGAAGAATACTCTTTCCATCCCTGAGTAATGTCTATCTGTGTTCCTGCAGCCTGATACATGGAGGTGGGAGTAACTTCTCCCAGGGTCCCTCAAACAACCTGGCAGAAGAGAAGGAGGTGAGATTCCAGGAGGAAGATGTCATTCTCATGTGTCTGAATGAAGGAATGCAGCTGGACCCTCTCTGTTCACTCCCCACATCTTCCCCTGTCCACTAAATAGCTTTTCATGGGCAAAACAGGTAAAGAACAGTAAGCTAACAGTGCAGGGAGGGAGAAATGGTCAAGGTCTTATACTGGGACTGATAGCTACAATCATGGAGCTTGGTTTTAATAGTTACATCACCCAATGCTTCCCTACCTTTGAAGCCTGTCAGGTCTCTACCCCCCCCCCAAAAAAAACAGGATTTCTGAGGCTTGGCACTGGCTGGGGACATACTCAGTGGGACATAGTATGACAAGCAGCTGTGACAGTACCACCAAGGGTTTCCCACTGCTGCTGGTCATAGTACTATGAGAAGAGAACTGGATACATCTCCAGAGCCACAGAACTCCTTCTCTCGGTGCAGCTACCTGGATTCAAATATAGGTTGTGGGGTGAAATTTTGGTTGTTATAATCATGCAATGTCCAAAAAAGCATAAATTCCAGTAATTATGAGGTCATAAATCCAGTTCACAGCATTGTAAATACAGAAAAGGATGCCAGCTGAATATTTCCAATGAATTTATTGAAAATTTCTCTGTGGAGAAATTTCAGCCAACTCTCAGTCTTTCCTAGCCCTATTTGGAGACCTCAGTTTGGAACCTTCTACTTACAAAGCAGAGCTTGGAAAAGTTCCTTTTCTGGATTACAATTTACAGAATTCTTCTGCCAAGTATGGCCAGTGGCCATTCCGGCTGTAAGGTGTAATCCAAAGAAAAAGTTTTCCAAGCTCTGCACAATCTTTCATGAAATAAAAGGACGCCATCAGTTGATGAGAGAGAGGGAAGAAAAAAATTGTTCTTAGTTAGACAAAGGGGAATCACTTATAATCAGTGCATCAAGAAGAGTTGTATTCCCCTATCAGATTAAAAACTATGCAAGTAAGCTGTGGTTCATATAAACTGCAAATATGTTAAGAATATCTTGATGCATGTTTGCAATCACCCTCCAGAGCACAGTTTCCTTTGCAATTACAAGACCATCTTCAACCCTCTTAAAATGTGAGAGTGCTATGCAGACCGACTAATGACTTGTAAATTCTTCAGCCCCCAATTATTTGATGCTATAGCTATTTCGATTAAGGCCATGACATAAAAGCACTGTCTCTCCGGAGCAGTTTTCTAGTTAAGGTGAGGAAGCAATGATGTCATTTCCTCCACTGAATCCTCTGTGGTCTCAAATCCATGGAGCATTTCACACTATAATCAAATCAAGAAGCAAATTAAGTATCATTGGCAGCATGAGGGAAACAGCCAACAAACTATCTCAGAGCCTGCCTGCATTTACCATTTCCAATTGCTCATTTACATTCCTCAGACAAATGGAAATTAATTCTGCGGAATAGGTTTCACAATAGAAGTCCCAAGCTTGCCATCATGCCTTTGTGTTGTAAACACCACACTTTGAAATCCACCCACTATTACCATGGGAAATTCCAAAGGTATTATTGGATCAAGGGAAAGCCTTTGTGCTCTTCTTTAGGGCTCGGCAAGAAAATAGTTCCCATGATCTGCCTCATTTTCCTTTTAGATCAAGCTGGAAGAGACCCACAAGGGTCATTGAGTCCAAGCCCCTGCCATACAAGAATCTGTGAAGAAGAATTGCCACATGCACTTGTACTGGATACACTGAAAGTTCTCAAGGGACATGATGGTAAACATAAGAAGAACTATGTTGATCTATCTCAGGTTGGTCAATGTGCAGTCTTTTTTTTTTTTTATGTTGGTGGACTGCACCTCCCCATCTAGGGATGACAGGAGCTGCAGTCAAACAGCATCTGGAGGGCCATACATTGCCCACCTGGGTCAATCAAACAAGATTTGGAGGGACTTCCCAACTGGCCTGTGCCACCAGCCAGGCAAGGCTTACAGCTGTCTAATTAGAGCCTTTTAACAGTACCTGGTAAGCAAAGTTTGATTAATTTGCTAACGAATTGCCACTCTTCATTTTGCAGTCCAAGTTCACAGTAAATCCAGAGTGACAGTCAAGTAGCAAAATCCATAGATGAAGTTAAGGTCAAGGGTTCTAAGAGTACAAGAAAAGAATCCAAAGGTAAGCTGGGCTGCTTTCACTGATAGGAACAGTTGGCTGCAATCACTTCCTCCCATTCTGGCCTCTCTTTATATAGGCTCAGAGTCTTCCACAGCTGATGCCCTGATTAATGAGTCCTTATTATATAAATGCTCTGAGACTTCTGAGCTCTCCCTTTTCCACCTACAATGGCTGCCATAAGTATTGTTTCTCTCATGTCTCTGCTTTGTGGGTGTTGGAAAGGATCCTGTCTGGGTCCTAAGACAGGGCCATGCCACTACCCACAGGTCAAATGGCCACTCTGTCATCTCACTCATGGCCCCCAGTGAAGATCTTACTCATACTTGAAGTTCCTACCTGTAAAGAGAAGGGAGACAGGAGGGAGAGCAGGTCCCAACTGAACCACTGATTCAAGGAGTACTGTTCACGTTGGTAGTCCATTTTGAGAGCTTACTTTGATGTCTGCTCACTTTTTCTATTTGAGAGAGAGAGAAGAAGTAGAAGAGAGACCACGGACATCACTGCAGGGGTACATGTGTTTGAGGACATTTCTCTTTACATGATTTGCATCTATAAATATATGCACACTAAGAAAATTATAGCGACAATTGCTAACATCTATATGCATAACATCTGCAAAAAAAACTTTAGCACAGGCAACTTCCACGCATAAGAGTCAACCCTTGTATTTATTAATGGCAGTGACTTTAAAAAAAATGCAGTAAAAATAAGAAGATATTATCGTCCACCAAGTCTACTGTAGGTAATCTCAGTTTATTGCAATCATGGAACAGCTAAGGCATTGAGTTTGCTCTAGAGACAATTGTGGCAGAAGGCCCCAAATGTAAATTATACTAGGGATCTCTTTCCTCTTTACATAGTCAGTTGAGGGGATGGGGGAAGTTAACAGAAGATTTTACTCTGGAATCTAAGAAATATATATCTCTTAAGCGAGTAACTATCAAACCAACCAATATAATTATTTTAATGATAGCAAATGAGACTGTAAAATTGTTATAATATTTGCTCATGAGTCTTTTCCCATTCCCGCACTTTTAATCTGGGACCCATTAAATGTTGATGGAAAAAATAATAATTCAATGAATGTGTGGTATTCAGACTTACCAGGTTTAATACAAAACAGTGATACTGAAGCTTCAGTGGTTAGCAAATCGTGTATCAGAAAGATATACTTTAATAGTCTGATGCAGCTTCACCCAACATGGCTATTTACGTAGTGATGGAAAGCAGGTGGGAAGATGGCAAACATCTACCACCATTCCTGGAGCATGGATGCACAGCAAACCCTCCAATGACCAATTTAGCAGGGGTAGTCCCAATTAATCTTCTGCCATCCCACATTTTAGCTGCTTCTAAAATGTCCCAATTTCTCCCTTCTCTCCTCCTTTCCCCCTTTATTCTCAACTTACTTCAATTGCTGCAGACTGAGTTCAAAATGCAAAAGTAGTTTCCACCCAGTTAACTCTTTCAATGTTTTCTGCTGCTTTAGAGACTAGGACGCTTCAAGCTTCAGGAAAAGAGATTCCATCTAAACATGAGGAAGAACTTTCTGATGACAAGAGCAGTTTAACAGTAGAATATGCTGCCTCAGAATGTGGTGGAGTCTCCTTCTTTACGGATTTTTAAACAGAGGCTAGATGGTCATCTATTGGGAGTGCTTTGATGGTGTATTCTTGCATGGTAGGGAGTTGGATTCAAATCCTTTTGTGGTTTATTCCAACTCTACAATTCTATGAATCCAGAATGGGGGGAAAGGAGGTGCAGAGGAAGAATTGTGGCTTCCAAGTAGACAAAGGCAAAAGCAAACTGCTGAAGCTTCCCCTAGCTTTTGTATGTGTGTGTGTGTGTGTGTGTGGCTTGTATTACCACATTACAAGCTTTTGCCATCTTGAGTATACTTTGATGTTGCTTGGCCACATGTATCCTGGTTTTCATCTGCTGGAGGGTATGGCACAGCACCATCAGTATGAGTCCAGCTACCTTAACGGGGCTGGATATTTCTCCATCCCTGCCTGCTTTCCACCGCCCAGTAAATAGCCTTGTTTGGGGAGGCTATATCAGAAATTCACAATATGCCCTTCCAAACAGGATCTGCTAACTACTAAAGCTACAGTAATCCTGTCTCTTATTCAACCTGGAAACCCTAGTGGGATTGCAAATTTCCAGATTACATTAGGTAACATAATGAAATTTCAGTTCACACTATAGAGTGCTATAAAAAAAATGAAGGAATTAAATGACACTGCAGCCTGAATCCTCTGTTAGTTTCAACTGGAATAGAGTCATTGGATCAATTGGATTAACTTATGTGTTGACTCTGAATTCAACCATTGGCCCTTTTCGCACAGCATTTTCGATGCAAAAGGGCCCCTCGAGCGTTGTGCACATGTGAGAAGCAGTCCACATGGCACACTCACATTTACGTGATGTCCCAGGGCCTGGCAGGTGCTGCTCATGCATTTGTTCATTTTTGGCTTTGAGCCGAAAATGGTGCATGGTCGTGCATTGCTCCGGGGCCCCGCGAGCACTTACCTTGCGTGCGGAGCCTAAGGAGCCGGACCGGTTGTGCTTCCTGTCCAGTGCAGCCTGGGAAGATCCCAGGCTGCACTGCGAAAGGAAGAGGCAGGGCTCTTGCCTGAGTGGACGGCAGCTGCAGAGCTGAAGAACGCAGTTATGAGAGCCTCTCACTGGAGGCTGCTCTCTTGAGCCCCACTCCCCAGCAATGAGAAAAGGTAAGGTGCAAAAAGGGTCTACGACTCAATAATTCCACTCTAGTTGAGACTCTAGATTATATTTTTCCAATATCATACGAGCTAGTTGTAAACAATATTGTTCCTTTATCTTCCTTTGCAAATACAGCCTCCTTCAGGTATATATAGAAAATAAACAGTGTCCTGGTTACTAGTATGGGTGCATCTATTCTTTAGAGATGCTTCACTCATCTTTCCTACTAAGAAGCAGGGATGGGTAGGAACCATTTCAAGTTCATTTAATAAGAATTTGACTTTTTGTACAATCAGTGAATAGGGGGGCTGAAACTCAGTTACCCTTCAAAATTAACACTTTTCTTAATTTTGCAGTGGCATTCTCCAGACAAAAATACACACAGAAATGCATTTACAAGAGAATCACGTACAGAAGAATATGCATAGTACTAAAAATATCAGTCTAAATGCATCATATTAGAAACATTATTTGTCAGAAATGTGTGTATTAAGCAAAATTATGCACAAAAATGCCTTGATAAGGAATATCGCACTGAAAAATGTGTATGAGTTTTTCATCCAAACACTTTAAAAAATTAACAGTTTGGAATAGACCAGACTGGACATTTGAAAAATGAGAAATTGAAATTCACAAGTTTCTTCTTCTTTACTTGCAATTAATTGTACAGGATTTTCATATAAATACCTATGGCACAGAGTAATAATATTCCTTTGTCTCCAAATGCTCATTTTCAACAGAACTTGGAGATGTCATTTTTCCAGACTCTGATGTTTCAACCATCACTTATGCAGCAGTGTATTCTCTCAGGTACCTCCTTCCAATGGAATTCAGCAGGAGTCATATCAGACCCAACAGATGTTTTCATCTTACCAATGGACCAATGGGTGAATTCAACAGACCCTCCAGATATCTTTCACCTCTGACTCTTCTCATTGGCCCTAGCCAATATAGCCAAGATACTAAAGTGTCAGTGATGAATTCTCAAGAAAAAAGAAGTCATAAGCTGTAGAGGAGCCAAAGTCGTCACAATTGGAAAGTCAAAGAGCCATATATGGACAGAAAGAGATGTGTTACTGCTGTTGAGAACGAAGCATGCGGAGAAACTACAGCCATCGGCAATAAAGCAGCAGAAGATAAACCAGTGCAAAATGAGGTCCTAATTGCTCTTCTACCAAGCAACAAGGAGTCATAGAAGTCTTCACTTCCCAGAAATGAAATGGAAGTATCCCTAGTGACTAGTAACATTGAAGAGAGTGAGGCAGGCAGGCAGAAAGCAAGATTCCCAGTGTCTGATTAATAGCAATGGTTCCCATAGGTGTCCAGCTGCTGCCTTTAGAGTGTGATGCAAGCCTTGTTTCTTTATGGTTGCTCTGAACCTCCACTTTCAGCCATTTCAGATTTTCCATCCTCATCAAGCTTGTGTTGTGGGGGAAACAGACTGAAACAAATGCTACTTAAAACAACCTATAAAAAAGATAGATCCCTGAACTTGAGACTGATCTCTGTCTGACTTAACAGCTGGTGCATTAGTTGCTGAAAGATTAGAATTAAGCCAAAAAAAAAAAAAAAAAACAACCATGGTAGGACACAAAGATTGTAAACAGGATAAAAATATCTCCATGGTGGCTATCTGATGGCACACTAGTGTTTCTTTTGACACCTGCGCTGACAAAAATACCCATTCCTGTCTGTTTTGCTTTTGTAGACACCTTTTCAGAAAGACTTGCAAAACACCAGGAGATATTTGAAAATGATAGAGGGATGTTCAGAGAGGGGACGGATGGTTGCTCAGAATTGTATTCCTGTTTTTCTGCTGTCTTAAGTGCCATGTAAATTACCTTCGACTGCACACTTGCCCTGTTTAATGCATAGCGGGCTTGCTTTCGAACTGTTGTTCAAGGTCTCCCTCTGCTATTAATTCTGGACCCCCTTCCCCCCCCTCAAGACACCAACTAATTCCCCAATTAACCGAGGATAGATTTGCAAGGGCATTAATTTAACGCCAGAGATAAGTGCCATACAAGCTGGTAGGGTGTCTCTGGCAAGACCAATGCATGCGCCCACGCTAATGGTGCTCTGGGGTTTATCGAAGTCTGTGTACTGCAATTTGAATTTCAACGTGCCTTGCTTTAATGTTGGGACATGCCAATAAATATCTTTTTATGATCGCTGCAAATAGATGAATGCCTGACAGATCGGTACACAGGGCTCGTTTCTACCATTAGCAAAGTACAGGATAAAATAGACCCCTGGGAATGTTTGCTACCACTTGTTATCAAACTTAGGGAAGAAAATAAACAGAATGGCCAGATCAATCTTCTGCTGATGAGCTATGTTTCTACCACCATTTTCTTTTCCAGTTTTTAAAGTTCTGGATGATGATTCTGACAGAAATGTGTGTGTGTGTGTGTCTAGGTTATATGTGTATGGGAACAGGTCCAATGAACATCTGTCCTAAACAATCACAGAAAAGGTGTGTGGTTAGACCATCTTCCCATTTCTTGCCTGACTTCCTTGCTTATGCACTTGCTAATGCCTGTTTATGGATGAATTGATCCAGCACACAGACCACACTTGTAATAAAAGAACTCTGAAGTATGCAGCTTTGGTCTGAGGTGGGACGAAGCTGTACACCTTAGACTGAAGAATGGAGACTTATTTGCCATCCTGCTTCATTCACACAAGAATAATAATATGGAAGGATAAGATGAAGGGTCTGTATGGTCCAGCATTGTGTTCCTAGTGGGTCAGTGGCTTGGAAAGTGCATAAACAGAACATGAGTGCTGGCAATCCTGTTGGTGATGTTTGCAGGCCAACTTAAATCTGATTATACCTTTCTGTGATTGTTACAGAGACAGGCATTCACTGCCTCCTTCATGCAATGACCTACTAACCACTGAACTCACAATTCTCCCCCTGGGGTCCCCCAGCACAGCCAGTTAGTGGCTTGGTGGAGGGCAGGAGACACCCAAGAAGCAACTACTTGTCTTGATATTTGGATATACAATGATTCACCTACGAACTCTGCCCCTTAGGAGATCCTGGATGACGCCTTCATTATATGCCTTGCTATAGGAATAGATCTGAATGTTTCTTGTCCATTCCACACTCTACCACATACATTAAATGGCTGTATTGAGGGTGCAGCTGGAATGTGGTGAGTCCTGCATGTGCAGAGAAAGAAGACCTAGAGAAGTTCCTGGAAGAACTTTATGCTCCATCTCTGTGATACAAAATCCAAGCTGAGGACTATGGCACCCTCACATTCATATTTCCCAGCTACTGGGAGTGGGCTGCCAACTATCTGTGATACGGGAGGTAATATAGACATCCAAGGTAAGAAGACCCATGTTGGGTCAGATCAAAGGCCCACATGGTATAGTACTTATAGAATCATAGAATCTTAGAGTTGGAAGAGACCACAGCGGCCATCAGGTCCAACCCCTTGCTATGCAGGAACACACATCAAAACACTTCCAACAAATGCCAAACTTCTTTCACACAATGGCCAATCGATTGCCTATGGAAAGTTGGCCAGCAGGACATGAGTGCAACCACACCCAGCTTCTCATGTATGCCAGTTAGTAGCCATTAGCTTTATAATGTATGACTTTGTCTAATAGCTTTGGAATAAGAGCTAGTCCCCTTGTTTTCTACTCATTGTGGGTTGGGCTTGGCTACTCCTTTACCAAAGGGTCCTATAGTATGCACTGTACAACCACTACCACTTCTAATCTGAGGAGTTTACAATGTAGCTTCAGCACAGGAAGATATTGTTTGGAAATGTAGAACTGGTACATGAAGTTGGGATTACAGAGGAAGCATTAGCTTTTACTAAGTGTATTAATTTTAGTATGGGATGAGGCTAAGGCAGTTGTGCTAAAGGTTTTTCAGAAAAGTGGATTTTGCAGAAGACTCCAAGAGAAGCTTCGCTTTCAAGATTTCCATTTGTCATGAGGCTGACAAAAGCACAAAAGGCCTGCCAAAGAAACAGTTGGCAATCCTAGAGTCTATAAATCCTATGCATTTAGAATAGGACAGAACATCCTTAGAGGTACAGAACTGTCACTATTCCATGTGTCATATAATATCTAGTTCAGCTATTATTTGGAGTTAGCCCCACTGAACTCCATGGGTTTACCACTGAATAAACAGTTATTCACTGAGACTACTTGAAGACTAACTTGCAAGATAAGACTTTTTAAAAGAAACTGTGCCAAACTAATTTGGACAAATGTAGCCATCTGGTTTGACCAAACATGGTGTGAATTTTAAAAGGGACTTTAAAAAAAAAAATGGAGGAGAAACAAAAATGCTTGAACAAGCCTACACAGCCTCTTGCTGCATATGTTCCATACATTGAAAAGGCAAGCAACCTGGTGTGACAAAGGACTGTATATAAATAAGTAAATATACAGAGAAAATATACACAGAGACAGATGGCAACCTGATCATTTATTTACATTTCCTCGTAGCATTAACGCAGCAGAAGCTCCTGCTTAATATTGACGCTGTCAGTGAGCTATTTTAAAAAAAAATCATGAAGGAGAAAAATTCCTTCTTTAATCTGCAATGCTGAGTTGCATAGAAAGAAAACTCTTAGTTAACAAAACTCTGGTTCATAGAATGGTGGAGATGAATTTGTATGTTACCACCCAGACCTATATAATGTCAACCTATGCAATGGTATGTAAGATGCTGGAAAGTGGTGGGGGGTAGCAGTGAGTTTTTTAAAAATCAAGATGCATGTATATTTTTTCTCCAATTTTAGGAGAAAATCTATCCTCAGTTAATTGGGGGAGTTTAGCATGATAGCTTCAGAAAAGTTAGAAAGGGAACTCCAAGAGTTTGGAAGAATTACGTATTTAGTCTACAGCTTACAGGAAAAAGTCTCCTCCTCTCCAACTTCTGGGAATCTTCACTTTCATATATTATGAAGTATGTTAGAAAACAGCATAAGGCATACAAACCCTTTCAAAGGAGATAAAGATTTCTCTGCAGTCTGTTGAGCCTTAATTATAGAGTGCCAAGATCAGACACTGGGACTAAATAGCATAAATGTCTTCTTGTGCTACATGGCCCCTGAGCTGTGTTACCCCAAATGGTGAGGTCCTCTGGCAGTGCTAGTGTCTCCTTAGAAAGATGGGGAAGTATAGCTCAAAGGAGACCTGAGAAAAGGGGGTAACAAGGGACATTTTCAACTATGTGCACCAATACTAACTGTAAGACAGCACTTGAAAGTCAAAAGAATGTCTTTATGGGGGAATACACACACACAAGTAGTCAAACAGTCTCATGAACCACACAAGGCTAGTGAAGGTAAAGGAGAGAAAGGTTGGGTAGTGAAAATTTGGGGTGATAATTACCTTTCCAGAAGTGAGAGAGAATCAAGGCAAAGTGTTTCAGATTTGGGTGGGGGTCTGAAAGCAGTACAATGAACAGGAACCTGGGAGCCCTCATGCAGCCTAAAATACCAATATGTGTCCAAAGTACTAGTAAAAAAGTCAGGGTCTGAGCCAAGGTTTAAGTACTCTTTTTCTGCCCTGAAGGGGAATATGTTAATTGCTCTTTGGCAGAGCTGACAAAGGGGTCTGGAAGTTTCTGACTGTTTTTGCAGCAAGTGACAAAGCATTGAGGGAAATCATGATAGCCCCTTAATGACTGGAAAGGTGAGGAAACAAAAGGACAGTTTCAGTGGAAATAGGTAACAGGATTTGACCTTTTGGATGTTCCTGCTAGCAGCTTCATTTGCTGTTGTTCCCTATACCAGGGTACCATCTAAAATCTATTAGGTGGGGCTCTCCAACTGATCCTGCTGAATTTATGACCTGGCAACAGAAAAGTAAATTCCATTGAGATCCAGGTTGATCTTTGTCTTGCACAAAGCAAACTGCTCCTTTCTTAGACAGTGAACATTTCTTAAGAAGTCCCTGTACTGTTACATCGGGGGGGCGGGGGCGGGGATGTATAGACAAAACTTGCCCATTGTTGGAGGTAAAAACCTTCAAAAACTACTATGATGTATTTTGTGCATTTTAGTTAGCCAATAACAGTATAACTCTTCTATGGATTTTGGATTTTGTTGTATTTTGTTGCATGGGTATGAAGACACCAAATTTTGCCCCAGCCCAAGAGACTCTAAGAAGAGGAAGCTAATGGACAGGGACTTAACTTTTTGAGATTTTTACCCCAACAAAGGAAAAACTTTCATGTGGACTACAATTGGCAAGGAATTTTTGTCAAGATTTTTGTTGTGTTTTCCTGCATGGCCAACACAGCTATCCCTGAATATGTTCACAGGAGAAGAGAGATAATTCTTTGCCCTAAAATCTGACAACCCTACCTAGGAGGGAAAAAGGTGTTCTTGCAGAGCCTCCTTAGCAGTTGCCCAGGACGACTCTTGAGCATCAGATCTTCGTGTGACATCTTGTGAAGGGACTGTCCCCAGGCACAGCTGAGACATAACCTTCTTCACCAGGGGCCTGACCTAAACATGAGTGAAAAGCTTTGCACTGGCACTGAGATCTGCATCTTCCCCCAAGAGCTTCAGTTCTTTCTTGGCATCTGTTAAAGAAAGGAACTTTTTCACCTTTATTGACTCAACATGTCGAAAAGAGTTGAAAGCAATCTCGCTCCCTTCTGAAGGAAGCAGATAAGGCTCCAGATATGTAAAGTTATGATCTCTTTAATAAAAGATGTCTCTCCACCCGCTTGGAGGAGATAAATTAAGTGAGGTCATATCTCCTTGTGAACTAAGTTTGCTCATGTTCTGTCTTTTTTTAAAAAAAATCTCTCTTATCTTGTCTGGCAAAATAACAGCCCAAACATACTTTGTAACTGAACTGTATTCCAGTGTAGCTAGCGGCAATGATGGGTTTTTTATTATAAGGTTTGATCTTCAAAACTCCATGTATGCTAAAATTGGAAGACTTGTAATGAAAGTCGGAGGGCTTCAATTTTCCTCTTAACAGGAGCAATAAGCTGACCTTCCCAGCTTCTGTCAGCCCCCAAGTTGAAGGCTACGATCCTGCACAGAATTAAGGATGCAAGAGTCCTAGATCTACAGTTCAAACTATAGTGCCCAGAACAGTCATTCTGGGCCAGCTCTGGCACAGCTGGCAAGGGGACAAATTGGCAGAGGGACAAATTAAGAATAAGGGAGCCCTGGTGGTGCAGTGGTTAAATGCCATACTGCAAGCCACAAAGTTGTGAGTTCGATCCTGCCCGGCTCCAAGGTTGACTCAGCCTTCCATCCTTTCGCAGGTCGGTAAAATGAGTACCCAGCTTGTTGGGGGCATGTATAGAAAAATGTATCAAAATACATGCTATTTCTAAGTTGTTCCCCGCCTCGATCCATATGGAGAGGCGGGATACAAATAAATAAATTTAAAAAAATTAAGAATAATTATGGACATTTAATGGTAGTCAAACTAAGATGTCACTACTTAGGTAGACTACTCGTGCCAAAAGCTGTATGACAACAAAGCTACACAGGGGCTATGCTGCAGGAGTGGGAATCATGTGAACCTCCAGATGATCTTGGGCTGCAACTCCCAATAGCCAGAACAGCCAAGTGTTCTGCCTAGAGTTGTAATTCAGAAAAGTAACTGTTCTAAGTGCTAACATTCTGTGTTTGTGCTTTAAGCAAAGGCACAGGGGAACTAGGAGCTACTGAAAAGGAAAGACGCTCCATCTGGATACAGCAATTCTATCTTTCGTAAAATAAACCTGGGGTCCATTCACACTACAGAATTATAGTGCTCTGTTTCCACTTTAACTGCCATGATTCCCTCCTGCGGAATCCCAGGACTGTATAGTATTTTTTATCAGACTACATGTCCAAGGTTTTCACCTCAAGGAGCCATGGTAAAGTGGTGTCAGAATATTCTCTAGATAAAATTCTATGACGTTTGGGCAGGACCTTAAACCACCCATGCAGTGAGAGGGGAGTTAATTATCACACCTGAAATTCTGATTGGTAATTTGTCTCTCAGAGGACACAAAGAACTCCCTATAAAATAGACCAGAGCTTCTAGGGGGAATATATTAGGCAAGGGATGGGGCAGTTCTTTTCCATTAATGGCTGCATTCCTTTGGGAGTGTTGTGTTGGGAACTACAAGCCAACAATAGGTGAATCTGAAACCAGGGGCCCTATCACACTGTACAATTATAGCACTTTGATACCAGCTGCCATGGCACCATTCTATGGAATCCTGAGATATGTAATTTAGGGAGAAGCATTCAGAATTCTTTACCAGAGAACTCTATTGCCTCACCAAACTAGAAATCTCGAGATTCCATAGGATGCAGCCATACCCATTAAAGTGGAATCAAAGTGATCTAATTGTGAAGTATGAAAGGCACCCCTGCAGTGGCATAGAAAGAAGCCGAAATTGGATGAGATCACTCTCTTTCCTTTCTTTTCCTTCCCTTCTACCCTGTGATTGTTGCAGGGCGGATGGACTGCTCATGTCAGAAGACTTTTGAATTAGACAAGGCCACAACCTGCAGGCTTCAAACTACATATTCATATATTAGAGTGTCAAGGGAGATGGTCCAGACCAACCTCTATGTAACATGGTATGCTCTTAATGTGTCGCAGTGCAACTTCCATCATCCCTAGCCAGCAAGGCCAGTGCCACAAATACAATAAATAAAAATCTGAGATATGAGGATACCCTGTAATACTGGCAGAAAATTAGGAGTTATACAAAGGGAGTGGAAATACAAAAAATTATAGAAAAGCAGAAAATTTTAATTTGTTATTTAGACCAGCGGGTGCTGTAGGATTAAGCATATGTATCCAAAAGGCTTTCTTTCCAATAATGTAGCATTTTCAAAAATCCAGTGGAAAGGATTGATTTGAATGCCTTCCAAGACAAAACATTTTAGAGAATTTGCGGAGTGATGTGTGGGTACGAAATGCTTGGGAGCCCTGGGATTGCAATTATTTGTCTAGAAGGGGAAACGCTCTGGTTGTGTAAATGGCGCAAACAGCCAAAACAAAGTCTGAAAGACCCCAGAGTAAAACAGAGACATGCCCTGGCCTTTTTGCATGGCCTAAAAGGTGGAAGGCTGAGAACTGATTCCAAAAGCCAAAGAAATGAGGCATCAGGGATTGGACGCACATCTTGACCACAGCCATTAACGTTCATAGTCATGTGCATGGCTTATCCATCAGCAACTTCACAGTTCTTTAGAAGAGGCCAACCTCATACTTTAAGCAGAGGGGAAGGGGGGTCCTATTCCACTCAACTAGTCACAATAAAATATAAAGCATAGTCAACTGCTTACTATTATAAGCATTTTGCACAGTGTTCTCCCTTAAATGTTCCTTAGCATGTTAACATTTCATTAAAAGTCCAGAGGCAAAGGGCAAACTGTTCCCTTGTTCACTAAGTCACAGGCTGATTCAAATTTATGCAGGGGATGTTTTCCAAACACGAAAAACAACAACAACCAATAACCAAGAAGAAGAATATTAAGGAATTGACCATTATCAGATTGTGGGGAAACAATTTGGTGTAACAACCAAGAAGCATAATATTTAGGAACTAATCATCATGAGATTGTGGGGAACCAATTTGGTGTAACCATGCTTTTCTATTTAAAGGAAATCTTAAATACTCAGAGGACATACCTCCTCCTGCAGATATACTTTATTGTGGCTAGTTTAGTGGTAAGTGCCATTGTGTGTTTTTTCTGTTTTATTGAAATGAAAAAAAAAATAGTAGAACTTTATTTTGCTCTTCTAATTTTATGTTTTCAGCACAGTTTGAAATCTGTACTTCAATTATTTTATTGCATGGTTGAGATTGAATGGCGTGGGCCCCTGATATTTGAAAGAGCACCTCTTCCCTATATTCATCTCTCCAAGGTCTGCTGGGCATGGCAGATTCAGTGAAATCGAAATAATTCTGCCCCCCAAATGGTATTTTCCTTCATTCCCAAATTTCTAGTGTTGGAGTAACTTAAAACTTCAGCCAAGCAATTAAAAAGACAGCTTAGGCATCCAAAGAAAAGGGGCAGACAAAGGTACCAAGAAAAGGGAAATATGAGAAGTGAATGCTAGAAACTGGAGGACTGAAGGACAATTTTTATTTGGGGATGGGGGCATAGATACACCACTGTCAGGAAGGTGTACACTTTGGCAAGTGGGGAGGAATTCAAGTCTTTCCTAAGGTCTTAGCAAACCCCAGCATTTCAAATGTGTAAAATGAGCCCCAATTTGCTATGCCAATAACTCCATACTTTTCATTTCAGCCCTCTTGGATGCAGTTCACCTTAATATTGCTGGAGCAAGGGTGGTCCTCATTGAGAGGCCTTTTTAAAAAGTTGGGCTGCACTGAAGTCTACTCTTTAGAGCAGTTGGAACAAACTTTGTGCAGAGCTAGGATGGATTACTTTTGTACTCAATTCCCACTGTTCCCCTGCTATACTCAAAAAGTTGGTTGGGTGATTCTGGGAACAAAATAGTAATTTTCTAAGCTCTGACTGTGCATCATGTGTAAATCAGTGAATCTCAACCTTTCAACCTCCAAGTTTATTTCCCATCTGGAAAATGGAGGACCAATGTTTGAGAACCATTGATGTTAAAGACTTCTTGTCCCAGTATCGTTCCATGAATTTGAGTTGGTAGAGTTTTTGAAAGTTGCAGCTACATGTATGCACAGAACAAAAATGTCAGTCTTTGCAGAATACTAGCTATGCTATCTCCTCTGTATGATTCCCCCATTTAGTTCTACTATAATGACTGTATGATCAGTAGGATGATTGTATCACTCCAGTGCAGGTAGTTGCTGTCCATGACTGTGTTGCTGCAAGAGGGCTAATACCACCTATCTTTCTTTTACAGAAGACCTTGCTGCTAACCCTTTTCCTTCAACCTACAACAGAAAGGACTAAAAAGGTGCCCCATAACTTGCTGCCAGAATCTTGAACATGGGCCACAGGTACAGCAAGTGGTCAGTATATTCGAAACAGAAAAAGGACCCTCTTCCTTCTGACAAGTACAGGGATACATTACCTCCTTGTTCTCCTGAGTCACAGGATGCTTCCATGAGCATCCTGGAAAATAATTTTCTTATGCAGACTAGAGGAGAGCCTGAGCAAATTGAGGGTGCTCAGGTTATTCCATTGTTAACTCAAGAGCCAAGCACTGAGCCCATCATAGAAGAGGCACAGGAGGCCAATCCTACTGAACTAGAGCCACCATGTATGGAAGAACCTAATCAAAATGTTGAAGAGGTTGAAATGACCATGGCAACCATATGGACAATAGATGATGTGGATTTGGAAGACCAAGCCACAATAGAGCTGGAAGAGCATCTTAACAGAGTGTTCAAGAAAAAAGGTCACAAAGAATCAAAGGTTTGCTACAGCAGAATGTGTTCCTCCATGTAGGGTCAATAGAGCAGGCAGGATAAGATGCTAAGAGCCTTCAAGAAACCGCTCAAGGACACTAGACTCAGATATAAGGATCCTCCACTGAATTAACTGAGATGATTCTAGAGAGGAAGCCTAGATCACAAAAGAAGATGCTGATATCCAGCCTTCTGCAGAGATGAATTACGAGCAACGTAGGACAAACCAAAGAGTTCCAACTTCTTGTTAGCAGGCAGTCCTGTGCCACATTGCAAGCCCATAAAAACTTTCAGAAATGCTTATCCAGAATGCTAGAAGAGATTGTGGGGAATGTGCTAACAAGTGGGAGGTAGTACATTAAGGCAATTAGAGCTAGGTAGACTCTGCTGCAGTGAGACAGTATTTACTACTAGAACTAGTTAGCCTACTTAGCTTTCCAAGTCAGATCTTTTAATTAGTTTTATGATTTCACAGCACAGTCATGTGTGATCTCTGTTTGTCTTTATATGTATAGGAGAAGACACTTATCTTGACTTAAGACAGGATGGAAATATGTTTCAACCCTCCAGATGGGTACAATTCCCAGAACCCTTAGATAGTGCAGTGAGTGCTGAGGAATGCTGGGAGCTGTAGTGCAACAAAGCTAGTGAGCTGCAACATTGGCATGCCTTACTTAAGAGCATGCTTCTTGATATACAAAACAAGTACTAGCTATTTTGATATTAAAGAATACACACACACACACACTTGGGTGGATGTTTTAATACCAGATTTATGTAACTTTCATTAGTCAATCATTGACTAATTTGAAATTGATCTTTTTTAAAATCTCTGACAATAAATGCTATTTTAAAGTTTACTTTTAATGGATTTATTGCAATGTATAAAACTGAATGTTCTTCAAAGCATAGGACATTTGGGAACAACTGGAAGGTTAGGCTTGAACCATTACAACATTCCTTAATCTGTTGCCTTCCAGATGTATTAGACCAAGGAAGGAAAAATATGGCTGTGGAGCATATGTGACCCCTGGCCCCCAATTTTGTGGCCCCGAAGTCACCTTCACTCCCCCAAAACCTCCCATTCCGCAATTTAAAAGAAGTTTAATTTTCAGATAATTTCTACTACAAACCATGGTAACCCCTTCCCACCAAAAAATGTCAAAATACCCCCATGCCACCTCTGTAAGCAGCCATACTCTCTACTGCAGAAGAACAATAAAGAATTTCCTTTTTAATTGGTGACAACTAGTGCTCCTGTTTCTGCAGCCAAAGGAGGCATGCAGATAAATGAGAACAGCTGGAAGCTTTTGGTGCTGCTCACACAGCAATATCACAACAAATTGGGAGAATGGATTTTGTCCAGCTAGTTCATGGTTCTTTAGGGATTTTAGAGCTCTTTGAAAGAGTCAAAGCCTAAATCCTATTGTTAATCCTAACTAGAGTAATCCCATTGAATTTGCTTATGTGTTGGCTCACTATTCAGCAATTCATTAAATTGATCTATTCGAGTCAAGACGAACCAACACGATTCCAATCCAAATGTATTGCTAATGCATAGGAGACCCGGGGACACAGAACAGATACAGACATTATATTCCTGTATGAAAATGCTGACTTGTTAATTTTTAACACATTTATTCATCTGCCTACAGTAACTGTGACCATACACAGGCACTTTGTGGGGTGCATGAAACCTTTGGAGATGGTGTCTGTGCTAGAATCAGTATGGAATATGTTGTGCCATTCAATTTAAAATTTGGTTTACGTTTGCAAGCTGTTTACATCACAGTGATAGCCTTTGCAATATTCTTCTATCACTGGTCCCACAGAACTGAAGGAAGAGGTACAAAACCAGCCCTGATTAACAAATGGGACTACTTAGAATAGGGAAGATCTTAGTAGATCATTAAGTGGAAGTGGACAAGCTGCAGAGTTGGACCTAGAAGATTTTCTAACACGTCCAGCTGCAGAATAGTGGATTAGGATACTGGTTCAACAAACAGTTTTATCCTGATAACAATCCTGTGAGGCGGATCAGTCTGAAAGCAAAAGAGAAAAAGAGAATCAGTCCAAGGCTATCCGCTGAGTTTCACAGCTCATTTTGTGTTTGCTGTGTCTCATGGAGGGACATAAGAACCTCTGTTGTCTTCTACGGTCTCTTTCACACTAAATAATTATAGCACTTGGATTCCACTTTAACTGCCATGTCTGTGAAATCCTGGGGCTTATATTAGGGTGGAGAGGCACCAGAGCCTTCTGGCAGAGAATGCTAAATTTCTCATGAAACTATAAATCCCAAGATTCCATAAGAGGAAGGAACTATGACAGTTAAAACAGTATCCAAGTGTTCTAGAAACCCTCTTTAAGTCTCAATTCAGTGCTCAAGCCAGTACACCTCAGTGCCTTTGAACTCCTGGCTCTCACACACACACGCACACATGCAAAAGGTACAAATCTGATGTAAAAATGCAAATGGACAAGTAAAATCCTTGATTCAATTTATGAGTGTTGGGTCTCCCTCGGAAAAATGCAGTTTCTTCTCTGCTTTATGTATAAACCTTTGAACATGTTACCTTTCAGGAAGACTTGCTGCAACAAAGAGGCATGTAAATGTTTCATGGTTGAGGGAAAGAGAATTTGGGTTACTTCGGTTTCTTTTGCTCTGAAATTCCTTCTTCTGAAAACTTTTTAAAGAGATAAGAGCCCTCAGCCATACCTGATAACAGTAGTGTGGTTTAGCTTTCTCACAATCAATCTGAGCCATTTTAAAAAGGCAAAGCTTATTCCAAGGACTTATTCCCTTCCTAGAAAACTAGCAGTTAAAGGAGAGTGGATTCTTGACTTATTTGCCATTTTGAAGCCTTGCTTATGTCAAGGGAGAAAACAAATTGGAGAAAACTGGCTTCTCCAGTAGCAATAGGTGGCTAGTCCCATCTTTCTCCTAGGCTGGGATGCAAGGCTTCTTACAAAAAGAAATAAAATGCAATCAAAGTTAAAAACAGGCAAAATTAAATAAATAGCAACAGAATTAAAACCTTTTTTTTTCCTTTTAAAAAAATACTCCATTAGAATTGGGCTTTGCTGATCTTTGTCAAATGTTAATACTATTATTCCTAGCAGTTGGTGTGTGGATGTGTGGGTGTGGGTGTGTTTCCTTGTTTGCTCAGTCAGCTGAGACTGAAATGTCTTTGCATAGACAGCTGCTTTATTTAGTAGAGGCAGAAAACTACAATGGACTAGTAAGGGATTCACTCCATCATGTTGTGTGTGTATTTTTTAAAAAGAACAATTAACTCAATTTGCAGCCAAAAGCCAAACTAGATGGAATGATGTAGTAGGAACACCATAGATTTACAGACCTAAAATGCATTATATTGAAATGTGTGTGTGCATATATTTGATCATGGGAGTGATAGTCCAAACTATTTGGATGGTACCATCCTGCCTATCCCTGTTTTTGTCTTTCCCCAGATCTGAGCTATAGCGGCACAGTAATGACAAGCTGATTGGCATCAGCTCATATTTTAAGAAAAAAGGAAGAGTAGGTCTTTATGAACCTCACAGGGACAGTGAGTCACTCTTGCAAGAGTGGGCAGCAGTGGCCCTCCATATGTCACTAAACTGCATCTTCCATGAACTCTGACTCACCTAGTCAAAGGTGAGACATGCTACAGGTGCAGTCCTACAATTTCTGGATGACTCCACACTCCTGGGCAAAATACACAAGCAGCATCAGCATCTAAACAGCTCCCCGGTTTTAATTAAATAGGAATGAGTACGGCCTTTGATTTCAACTTTCTGTGCTATGTCACCAAAATCTGCATTTACTTGGCCATTGGAGAGACAGTTGGCCCAAGATCTTGTTTGTGCAAACAAATAAACACCTGGCAACAAGGAATGTAATCCTGAATATTGCTCAATGCTTTTTTCCCCAGATTTGCAGGATACGTAGTGATGGGCAAAGGCAGAGCATGGTCCAAGCGCTGAGTTTGCCCCTTTTATCACAGAAAGTGCCTCTTCAGCAAGAATGCAAATTTAATTGTTACTGAACTAGCCATTTACTTATTTGCCACGTTCTGCAGAGAAACGTACTTGTCATTTGCTGGGTAGTGTACAGCCATACTAAGACCATTTAAAGATACAAAATGGACAAAAATATTTTTTTTTTAAAAAAGCCATATTGAAATGGGTAAATGATTTCCACCTAGAAAAGGGAGGAAACCCTAAATGTCCTACTCAGAAGTTGCTAAAATGAAACAATTTAAAAATCCAGGGAGCCATACAAACATATTAAAAGAAAATGTGCTATAAGGGCCATTTCTGCACTAGACTGTTATAGCGCCATTATTCCACTTGCAACATCCTATAGAATCCTGGGGTTTGCAGTTTTGGGAGGGGCTGGGCGGCCCTTCCCAAAACTGCAAACCCCAGGATTTCATAGGATGTTGCAAGTGGAAAAATAGTGCTATAGCAGTCTAGTGAGTGAATGGCCAAGGTTAAAATGTCAAGTTTGGAATGCATGGCTGAATATAAAGGTCTATGTCTTTCAGGTGGGCCTCCCTTGGAACAGCATTCCATAATCAATGATGCAACCACTGAAAAAGCCACTCATGTTCAGCCTGTGGGGACAGTTGGAGATGCATCTCCATGAATAATCAATGAGCATAGACCATTCCATAATCTGCTCATAGATCTCTTGCATTCTTTCTAATTTATTTATTTGAATGTTTGTAAACAGATCTTTCTATCTAGATATGGGATTGCCAGTTCAGGATCATCCCAAGCACTGAGGTTTCTGGGCCAAATCCTGAGACCTGAGGATGGCCCTAGGTGATGCCACTGAGCATTATGTATTGAGTACAACCACAGTCACTCACTGCTTTTCACTTGAAGAAAGGGAAAGAGAGAGAACGAGAACATTTTTTTCCCTATTTGGAAATTAAGACAGAAATCTTAGTAAAAGGGGCTTTTCTCAGATCAAGGTGAAATGAAAGGATTAATATTTCTCAGGGAGATAAAATAAGGATTATTCAATCTAATTATGTTGCCTCTTGCTAGATGGTAGAGGCAGAGCAGAGGGTGAGCCCTGGCACTACAATGACCAGGAAAGAAGGAGAAAGCTAAGTAAATACATAGTGCCCCTAAAGCGTCTTTGTAAGTTACAGCAGCAAATCAATTAAGTATGGCAAATTTTATCAAGCTGCTGCTTTAATTGCTGAGCTGGAGCTCTGCACACAGCCCTTTGCTCTTGCCCAGAGCTGAGCCCAGCAAAACTGGAGAATTTGCACTCTCACCTTCCACCTGGAGATGACCTGTGAAAACTGAAGACTCAGGCCAGACCCCGAGATCTGGCAACCCCTATCTGGGCAGCTAAGGGCATGGTACAGACAATAAAACAACTGCAAACCCATTCAATCGAATAACACAATGTACAGATATCCACAGCTCAGGAGATCAGAGTGAAGCCACTGCCTTCTCCAAGTAAATCTTCTTCTCCCCACCCCATATATTTCCTCTCCTTTTGGGTGGTCAGGTTAAAATGTTCATCCTCTCTGGACATAGTAAGCCTACCTCTTTAAAACTTATTGAACTGAAGTTCCAGGTTATTGCTGTGTTCCTCCAAGTAATTTCTGACTTATGGTAACTCTAAGGTGAAGCTAAAATGGGATTTTCTTGCCAAGATTTGTGGGGAGAGGTTTTTGGGGGGTGCCATTGCCTTCTTTTGAGGCTGAGAGAATGTGCCTTGCCCAAGGTCACCCAATAGATTTAACAGCCAAGCAGAGATTCTAACCCTGGAATCCAGAGTCTCATCTAACACCCAAATCACCACACCCCATTGGCTTTTGAAAATTCTGGCTTATTGCAGTAAAATTGTTCTGGCTGTTCAGCTCCGGAGAGTATTTGCTGCCCTCCCACCCCCTGGGTAGAACAGTAGAGTTTCTACCCATGCTTGATCTTATTGCTCCATTGAATGGCTGACCTCATGTTCCCCATTATTGGCACATTTTTAGAATTATTCCAATATGCCAGAAAGCTTCAAAACCAATTAACCTCTCTGTGTAATTCATCACAGTGCAGCTGCATAAATCAAATGGCTGTGTCAAGCAATTGGAGCCCAATGAGCTACACACTACCTGGAAATTTGAGTCTATAATAGGGGGAAAGGAACTCTCCTCAGGTGGAACTAATGTGTTGGAGGTGAGGGGAGATTTAGAGTGCAACCACGCAGCTGTATTTAAGACTGTAGGGAGTGCTGGTAATTGCAGGAAGGTTTGCATAACCTGTTTCTTACTGAGAAGTTTAGTGTCTATTTGGTTGATTGTTGCAAGGTCCTTTTTTAAAGTCATACTTACTTGAGAGTAAGCTCTGTAGAATTTAGGAGGGTTTTACTTCTCAACAAGATGCTTGTACTGGATTCTATTTCTTTTAGTAAAAGATACCACTGAATGGAAGTAGGCTTAAGTATAAATAATTATTACAATAGTTTCTTCTGTAAGCTAAAATTGACCTTATCCCTTGTGGAATATTGCTGGCACAATAATTACTGTGGACAACCAAAGGAACTTTTAAATTTTATCTATAAGCTGTTTAAAACTATGTCTTCTGTAAATCAACTCTGTTCCTCCAAGATTGGCATGGTAAGAGCTTGAACCAACTTAAAGCCCAATTCCAACACAGATTGTCAAGAAACAGGGTTTAAAGGACATATAAACCAAGGGTGGGGTTCATGTAACATTTCAGAAGATGGTGGAGTTCAGTTCCCAGAAGGCTTAGCTGGTTTGGCCAATGGTAAGGAATTGCAGTCCAAGCTGGACTCTGTAAGATCTCTGCTCTAGAAAGAATTTGAAACAGAAAGAAAGAAGTTAGCCAGAACTAGCTCATAGCAGTTTCTGCATGGTGACACTGTAAAAACTAATTTGTAGCTAAGCTGATGGGATTCTATGCAGGGTTATAAACCTGTGTTCTGTTCAGTGATGCAACCTGAATAGATGTGACTGTGTAAGTCTCTTAGAGCTCTGTCCTAACTCTTCAGTTGCTGAGATTAATCCCTTGGCAATCCTTTTGAATTATGACTACCAGTATGTTGCTACAGACTTTACATACTTTAATACCTGTCTTTGGTGCAAGGGTGGGTTGGAACTTTGTCAAACTTATTGCTAGCTGCCTTGAAAGTCTGAATAAATATTTTAGTCGTGCAATACCAAAGGTAGGCAGTTCTGCAAAGTTTGGAATTAGCACACAAGTAGCACCCTGGCTTCGAGGAAGAAAATATGGACTTGCTGAAATCTGTATTGTGAAACTGAATGGATAAAATGACTGGCTGGCATTTGTACCTCTCAATAAATAACTTTTTAAATGATGACTGCAACCTACCATTGTATTGATCTGCTTTACTCTCTGTTAAATTAAGGGGAAAAACAATTCATACTTCAGAGCTTTGGTCTTGCCTGGGGATTATTTGGGAACGTTGCAGTGGGTGTACAACCTGAAATTCTAAAGCAAAATGGAATCAAAGAAACAGTTCGATCAAGATAAGGTTAAGTAAAATAGACATTCTTGGGGAGACAGCGTTAAGAACCTGAAAGACTCGGAACTGTCAATATCCTGCAAAGGTTTAAAATCATCGCTGTGTACTCTTGAAAACGTAACTCAGGAGATTTATTTTGCTGCCACAAGATTTCCCAAATTTAGAAGGAAAAAGAGTAGACTTGCTTTAAGTCACATGTCAAAATCCAATTGCTAGTCTTAGCTAGAGCAAATCCATTGACTCAAAGGGAATTCTGTACACATGTGTAAATATTATTGATTCACTAGGACCATTCAAAGCAGGATTAGCAATTAGATTTAGGAAGTAGTGATCTAGCATGGAGTCAAAATGTTCTGATGAATTGTCCTGACTAGTAGTCCAGTCCTGCAGGGCACAAGAAGAAGAGGGTGAGTGGTTGCAGGGGTAAGAAGACCAATCCCCCCTTGTAACCAATGAAACAGCTCAGCATTTGGTCCGGATAATGGTGGATAGAACAGTGAGGACATCAGAGGATGATGCTTCTGTTCAATTAGCAAAAGTCTAACTTTAAAAAAAATCAGCAGTAGGATTGTCAGACAGCATGGAAGCTACAAGCAACAACAATGTTGGACAGAATCGAGATGTTGAGCAGTCCTCCTGATCTAACTGTGCAGACATGTCCAATGGTAGGGTAGCCTGAGGAGGTATGTGGGATCATGAGTGAGAGAGTGGAAGAGAGTGTAACATGCAGATGTAAAAGCGACAACACAACACTACTGAGATGTTATCAGCCTTGTGTGGAAAGGGCCTTAGGATCTCCCACCTAAGCTACATGGCAACTTGTTTGGAAAGGAGGTTCACCTCCTAGTTTAATGCATTTCCCCTCTTTCCTTAGGGGATTTGGAGTACTGTCAACCTAAAAAAGTTGCTTCTCCACATTCTGGATATCATTCCCCTGCCCCCAAAAGCACCTACTAACACCTCTCAAATACTCTGTCTTTGCGTGGTCAACCCCTCCTGCCATATTTCCTACTATGAAAGGAAATGGGAAGGCTAAAAACACATCCAAGAGTAAGCCTGTGAGCACCTGTTCTCTAAAACTACTGCTTAGTTTGGAAAGGTTATTTTCTGAACTGCCACACCCTGAATGCCGCAGTTCTGTAGGTATCAGGATGTTTGCCTGCTGTCATAAGATATGAATGTGTTGTCACTGAATGTGTTTTAGAATAGATTGAGTAGCCAGCTTAGGCAGTGCTAGAATTAATTAGAGCACTACAAAGCATCAAATGCCAATTGTTAATTGCAACAATATATCTGTTTAAAGCTTGTCTGGGCATTCCAATGTATCAGATGGTTAAGTGCTTTAGTGTCCAACGCTGCAATGTATCTGGGAGAAGGGGAGAAGATCAGGGAAAAAACAAAAGGACCAAAAGATGTTGTGTGAACATGAAGCATTCAGAGATCAGGAGGCAGGAAATATCTTCCAACCTCAAGGATGAAAGGTAGGTAAACTACAGCAAGTCTGAGAAATGTCTAGAATGGTGATGGCAATGTTATATTTATGATCCACTCGAATCACTGATTTGTGCACCTCAATTTGTACGGAAAGCCATAAAACCTGTAACCAATGTGTATGCTTTAGTCTCATCAACTTTGGACCAAGTGTGCTGTGTTGCCTGCTTTGCTGCAAATAAACACTGCTAACTACCTGTGACTGAAATTTGTGGCTCACAAGTATACGGGGCTTGACAATAGGCAAGATTCTGGGAGTTATAGTCCAAAAAGTAATTTTTTCCATGCCCTGATCCTACATGAATCTGAAGCACATTTCTGCTTGGAATATCATAATGTTCTAGGTGTTCTTTACATTTTATCAGAGGTGAGTGATTGTGGGAAATGGCTACTGAAATAGTTCCAGCATTTATGGTTGGAAAACAGCAAGGTGATGGCATTTGCTTTCTTCCCTGTACTTTCTCAGACCAAATTGCACTTCCTGCTATTGCTAGGGAGAATATGCTTTGCATTATGATTGCAGGCAGATGCAAGCATGAATCAAAGCTGCTCTGAAGCCAATCAATTCTCAATGTTTCTTTCCTGCCTCTAGCCAGTCTCTGTGCATTCCAGCTCACATTCTTTCCAGTACAATGAGGATGAAATCTTGCTGGGCAGATCTTCAGAGAAATGTAGGTGAACTAGACATACATTTACTGATATTTTACTTTTTTAAAAAAAAATAGCTTCTGGTCACTGAATAAGAATTGGGATAGTCTTTGGCGGAAAAAAAAAGATTTCCTGAACAAGGGAATGCCACTAAAACAAGTCAGTTCATAGGCTAAATCCAGTTGGTTTGTATACTATATGACCTGAATGGGTACAAAACTGGAACTTCAATCTGACAAACTTGGATAGTTTTTTTAATGTAAGTCAGGACTGACTGTGGGTTAATTTACATTGCATGTGCCTACGTAATCGGCACAACCAAACAGAACTAGTGGGAACCTGCATGGTGTGGCATTGGACTAGGATTTAAGGAGATCAGGATTCAAATCCTGACTTGGCCATGGAAACCCCTTGGGTGATCTTGGGAAAGTTGTCCTCTCTCAGTCTCAGGCCATTTCCACACTACATTGTCATAGTGCTATTATTACTCTTTCAACATCCTATGGAATCCTAGGATTTGCAGTTTGGGGAAGGGCCTTTAGAATTCTCAACCAGAGACCTATTTTGACTTAGTAAACTATATACCCCAGAATTCTACAGGATGATGAAAGTGGAATAATAGCACTATAACAGTGTAGTATAGAAATGGCCTCAGACGAAGACAACAGCAAACCTCTTCTTAGCAGGTCTTACCAGGAAAACCTGATGACAGATCTGCCTTAGGGTCACCATAAGTCAGAAACATTTTGAAGGCACACAAGAACGACAAACAAAATTTGCCCAAAATAAAACCAATTGGAGAAAGGTGTGTTGTGATATATAACACAGGCTTGTGGAGGAAGGGAAAACCATCCTACCCACATAATGAGTCATTTCTAACTTTTGTTCCACTTATTTGAATGAGTGAATGAATGTTAGGATGTTGCTTTTGAACACTGGCCGTGGTGGAGCAACAGTGGAGAGAACTGTTGCTTTGAGGACCTGTTTCTTGACATCCCCTAGACCACTGGTTGGCTACTGGTGTGGATCTAGGAAAATGAGCTAAATCAATCTTTGAAACAGAGCTTAAGAAAGTTACTTCCTTGGGCTACAACTCCAAGTATCCTTCAGCCTGCATGACCAGTAACTATGCTGTCTGGGAAATATTGGACTTGTAATTTTAAAAGTAACCTTCTAAAGTTCTGCTCTGAACTGATCCATTAAACTCTTCTGATGTGTCTAGATTGTAAATTTTCAACTGAGGAAACTTCAAATGTTGCTGGATGTCATCTTCCAGAGTGCTTCACCATTGCCTGTGTCAGCTGGGGGTCAAGGGAGTCAACCCCAATATCATATGGATTCCTATTCCCATTCTAGATGCACTGCAACAACTACTATATTAAGGGATTTTTCTTGCTGTTCTTCCTATTTTTAAAACCGTGGGTAACATCCCATAGAAATTTGGATGTCCACTGTGGCCACAAAATCATGTACAAGACAGGCCTTTGGTCTTATCCAGAAGAGCTTGTCTTATGTTCTGCACTTTAAAAGGAAGAAGAAGAAGAAATACTTGACTTTTTTGGTTAATCAGAATGGTTTTTAATCTTGTAGTCTGTTGGAGCCTTATTTTTCGACATCTAACTCCCGAAGACTTTGATGGGTCAAACTTCACAAGGAATAATGTTTGAAAGTTCAATGCACACCTTTCTTGGGAGTACTCCAGACTGAAATGGCAGCACCAAGGTAAGATCTGAAGCACTTTATGGCTTCAGCTGGGTGTATTTGGGAAAACCTGCCACTCTTGTGATTGATGGAGGAAGCTAGAAACAGGCTGATGTCAAATGAGCAGCATCCATCAAGCTGTGCTGACGTCCACCAGGGTTTGCAGCATCCATTAAAGAAACTGGGTCTCATAACACAAAGATCCCTTGAAAGGAGCCCCATCTCTCCACAATGGTGCATTGGAAATGGTTGGTAGTGCCGGCAAATCAGCAGCCAAGTCAAAGCACATCTTCTCTGAGTGCAACAGCACTATCAATAAATCCTGCCTGTCTGATCTCATGAACGAGACAAATTTCATCTCTCCTGCCCACCCATTCAATTTATTATACTCCCAAATGCTTGGGTGTACTGTGCCATAGATCACTGAGGTGCTAGTCTCCAGGAAGAGAGCAAAGCAAAGCATGTTCCTATCCCAGAAGGGACTAGGCCTTTCCTTCCTCTACAGATGCATCTGGAGAGTGTCAATCCAAATTTATATACAGTGGAGAAGCAAGGCAGAAACTACAAAGGTGGAGTTGGCTCAGTGTTCACCTTCATTGGCCTGCTGCTGATGGCTTGTCTATTTCAAGTTGCCAGCTATCATTGGACTCATTTCCCCATCCACTCCTGAAACATCTCATAAGCACATCTTGTCAAAGTAACTTTGGAGAGGCAGGGGAATGACCACACCTCAAATCCTTGGCTGAGGATTCTAGAAGCTGCAGCCCCCCTAATTAAATGCTTCCAACTGTTGCTTGCAACCAAAGAATGCACCTGCATAGTAGGGGTAAGGAACCTGGTACCCTCCAGATGTTTTGGACTTTCATGGCCACAATTTGTGCCCAAGGATGGTGCTGTCTGGGGCTTATGGACATGGTAGTTAGCATCTCAATGCAGAGTAAAAAAAAGATTGCTTCATGGTTTGTGAAAGTTGAACAAATTCAGTTCATTCCCTCTCCTGTCTTTATGTGCCCCACACTAAGTCCATCCTATTTCCATGTGAATACTTTAAAAACTGAAAACTCTTGCACACAGTAGCCTGCATGGTTCAAACTTCAATGTTGTAAATAAAACACTTAAAAAAAAAAACATAAGTAATTGCAAGGTGTTCTTGAGGGCTGTGCTTTATTCGTTTTACAGAAGGAGTGAACACAGGGAAGTAACTGCTTAGTTCTTTTTGCTTGATGCTTCTTCTCATCTCTTCCTCCTACCTCCATCAATGAAGCGGTAGCCAGATCATGAAGGGACAGCTGCATATGAAAGCTGGGGTTTAGAAAATAATTTTGTCCTGTTTGATGGAACTTTGCAGTATCTTGTCTTGCTCAAAGATCTGTTGACAAGTTACAGGAGCCCCATTCTAGATTCAAACTGGTGACCTTACTCTAGTCTTAGTTTCCCCCATATCTGCTTACTGGTGGTCTGATATGCTTTTCACATGAGGCTGCATGCTGGAAACATGAGGTTGTATGAGTCCAAGCTAGTGGTCTGTTTACCATTCCCACCGTGTGCCCCTGTTGGAAGTAGATCAGTCACCCACTTCAAAGAGAGAAACTGTTAACACCGGCACTAATTAGCAGAGTGTTCCTCAAAATTCACCTTTCCCTTTCCCTCTGCTAATGAATATGGAGGAGGCAATCTGCTCTGTGTTGCCATGATAGCCTAGCAGAAAGTGCCGACCTATGGTTTTTATTCAACAAAGGAAATTGCTTGAAGCACAAAGCAAAAACCTTTCTCCCTGAGTCCTCTTTCCCATGTGGAGTGAGCCTTTCTCCTCCTCATAGGAGTCCCCGTAATTAAATGTTGCATCCAATTTGATGTTATCTACAAAATATTTTAAAAATAAAGACCTTTATGCTAATCCATGCACTTCACATCCCGTCTGCTTTGCACTTTGATTTAAAAATTAACTTTCATGTTCATTCCGAACAGAGACCACATCCATTTCTTTCCTTCATATACTTGCAACGCATGTGTTCCGTTTCAAAAATGTATGTTGGGAATAAGCCCAACAGAACTATACATCTGACAAATACAGACCCACCAAAAAGTGAATTATGAAATTCCTTCTGTGTTGGCATCATGGTACTGATCCTTCACAGAGTTTGGAAAGAATTTATTGTTTGCAACTATGAATGTCAGAAATTCCCATCCAGCATGGCCACTGTTCATATTTACTGAAGGATTCTGATAACTGTTCGAAAAAGATAAATAAATAAGCTTTCCAACTTTCATTCTTGCAGATCGGCTAATGGTGTGTCCAAGTGTTGTGTGTCCCTGGTTCAGGAGTACAAATCTCAGCAGCTCAGAACAGGAATATAATACTTCACTACCTTTCTTCCTGAAGGAAGCAATGACTAATTCTGGCCATTTTCTTCTTGCAGCAAGAAAGTCTTCAAAATCTGTTCAGTTTTCAAAGAGTTGTTGTTGTGTGCCTTCAGGTCATTTCTGACTTATGCCAAGCCTAAAGTGAACCTAACATAGGTTTTTCTTGAAAAAATATGTTCGCGGGGGTTGCTTTTTCCTCCCTCTGAGGCTGAGAAAATGTGACCAGACCAAGGTGACCCACTGGGTTTCCGTTTCTGAGCAGGGATTCGAACCCCGATTGCCAACTACACCGTGCTTGCTCTCTGGTAGTTTTCAAAAACTATTCACAATCTAAGACTATGGCCATTTCCGCAACTACACAGTTATAGCACTATCATCCCATTTTCAACATCCTATGGAATCCTGGGGTTTGCAGTTTAGGAGGGGCCTTTAGAAGTCTTAGCTAGATAACTCTTTGGCCTCAGTAAACTACAAACACTAGAATTCCACAAGATGTTGAAAGTGGAATAATAGCACTGTAACAGTGCAGGGTGGAAATGTCCTTATTATGCAAAAAAAATATTATTGTTTTTGCAGAAACTGCATTTTTTTTTCAGTAGAAAGCAATCACATGTGAATTTTGTTTAGAGTAAGTACAAAATTGCAGAGTCTCATCGCTGCACTATTCTTCCCACCAGGGTTTTTTAACACCCAATAAACATGCTTTTTGACCATTTTGCAGTTTATTTTAATATTCTTCCCCTCCCTAGCTCACAATGCTCAACCCTCAAAATTGACCTTAAAATTTCAGTTCCAGTTTGGGCTTTAATATGATCTTGAGAAGATGTCTTGTCTCCTTTCATTTCCAACCAACCTTGCTGCTCTAATGATAAGCAAAAGTGGAAGGGAGGAAGATACTTCTTTAAGTCACCTAGTATGCTACCACAGCTGTGTGCTGGTCACCAGAAGAAGTGGAAAAGAGAAGCCCTAAGACCATCAGCTGTGTAACCCTAACCATAGCCCTAGCCCTAACCCAAATGTGTAAGAAGTTTGTGGTAGTTGTTGTAGTTCTTGGGTGCATGGTCAAATACCCAAATGATGTTTCTGTTGTCTTCGGCCATTTCCACACTACTCTGTTATAGTACTATTATTCCACTTTCAACATCCTATGAAATCTTGGGGTTTGCAGTTTAGGGAGGGGCCTTTAGAATTCTCAGCCAGAAAACTCTTTGGCCTCAGTAAACTACAAATCCCAGAATTCCAGAGGATGTTGGAAGTAGAATAATAGCACTGTAACAGTGTAATGCAGAAATGGCCTATGACTCTATAAAATGACATTCCCCCAGCAATCCTGGTTGTGGGCTTTCCAGAGGAGCAAATCAGTTTCCAGAGAAAGGATATAGACTTATAACTCAAATATGGTAGATGGTGGGAAGGAAGGAAGGAAGGAAGTATAGGGGAGGCGCAAACTCATCAGGGGTAGGCCACAATGCACTATCAGCAACATCACTGGGAGGTGTGAATGAGAAACCGAGCTGCTATGCCATTGAGGATTGGGTTGGAGAAAAAGCTTTGGTTTTTCAATCACATTTCCATCCAAGCAATTTGCTGTATCAGTAATGTAGAAATTACTGGAATAACACAGCCGTTGTGCTGAAGTGGCTCTTACATTGCTACCGTAACATACAGTTTCATGCTCTCAGCTCTCCAGGGGTAAATAATTTGTATCAAGCAGAGTTCCTGTATTTATTTCATTATTTATCACATTTAGCATAATTTCTAGACAGCTTATAAAACAATGTCCATGAAATTGAATAGCAATAAACTCCTAATGGTAAAAAAAAAAAAAAAAGCACACAACATGAGTTCATGCTAAGGAGAGCACAATGGAGATGGATGCATTTTAAAAAATATATTTTTAAAATCAGAGTTACACGCTAGACCCTTTCAAATGAGTTATAAAGACATGTTTCTTTAGATAGGTCTGTGGGAGTTTATATGCCTTTGATTTTAGTCAGTTTATTGGCTGCTGTACTGTTTACCGTATATAATTTTTATTCTTTTGGTTTTACTGATGTGAGGTTTTAACTGCTCCACCCTGCCTACATTGATAGTACATTATAAATCTTCTGAATAATTTTCCAGTTATACAAGGTTTGTGGAAGGCTTGCAGGTGCTCTAACCGTCTTTAAAAGAGTGTTCATCCCCTGCTCTCTGCTATGCCGGTTGCAGACTGTCAAATTCCCTATCTCAAAAATCTTTGAGGACTTCCAGCTGCAAAAGTTCAGACTTCTGCTTCTTTGATTGGCCATATCTCTATCACCAAACTGATTCTTGCTATCCCAAAAATGGGCTGCTGAAATAGTGGCTGCAATGCAATAGGGCTTTCTCTGTAGCAGCCCCTCGAATGTGGAAATTGCTGTCAAAGGAAGTTAGACTGGCTCCATCTCTTTTGAGCTTCTCCTGGGCAGCTAAAATAGGGCTGTTCCACATGGCCTTTAATACCTGAAATTGTTCTGTTTTCACTATTGCATAGTTGTATTTTAAGAATGTTTTTAGATATGGTTTTAAAATGTTATATGAGTATAGTTGGCCCTCCACATTCACTAGGGTTAGGGGCTTAGGACCCGCACAAAAGTGGGAAAATGCAAATATGGGAAGGGGGCTAAGGAATGGTGGAAGAAACAGGCACCCAGGGTCCAAATCAGGTCAGGGAAAGGGGATTAACTTCCAAAATCAGATGGCCTTGGGTATGTTCAGGTGGCTTTTATGAAAGTGCTCTATATTGAAGCAGATTATTCCTTCCTCTAACTTGCCATAACTGCTCTCAATCTGCTCTTATGGGTACCTTGGGTACACCTTGCTCCATTTCTCCAGCCTCTCACAGAACCCAGACCACCAAAACTACAATTTTCTCATAGGAGTCTGTGTCCTTATTTGGAAGCCACTTGTTTTTCCTTGCTGTTTATGATGCCCCAGTTCTACTTCATAATACAGTGTGCATTTTGTACAATCCAGCAGGTTTGATTTAATGAGGGAGAATAGACTCTTCTAATTTGGAGACCATCCAAGGTAGTCACTCGATGGTTTAGAAACGTAGCTCTGTTATTTCTGTCAAACATAGATATGCATGTTCATCTGTTCTGCATCCAAATGAATTAAGTTATGAAAATATGTATTGTCCTCCTTTATCATTCTCAGCTGTGTTTTGTCATTCTGATTCTTTAAAACAAGCAACGCTTGAAAGGACATATTCCTGAACAGAAGAGCAATTAGAGCTGAGCTGCAGTTCCACCCAAATCTGTGATCCTTTTTGTAGGCAATGAAATCAAGGTGGAGGACCTAAGTGGGGGGGGGAGTCAAGCTCTTGTTTTTCTCAGTGCCAGTGTTTAGGAAAGTAATTGTTTGCTAATTTCATTCTTGAAGGAATCAACAAATAATTGTAGCGAAATTCTTACTGCTGCAAGCATGTCTTAGAAAAATGCAATTTTCAAGGACAAATCATGGCTCAATACTTATTCTGCACAAAATTTGCATACAGTCTTGTTATGCAGAAAACAGTATTTTCAGCACATGCAAAAGTAGCATTTTCTGTGTAGGAAATGCTGTGTCCTGCACAGAAAATATTCTTTTCCTCACCCAAAAAGTGTGAGTTTTGCGCAGAATGAATCCAAAACTGAGACGATCATCATCAACTCAGCATTCACTTCATTGAGTTTCCTGAAACTGATTTACACTTTATTTTTACTAAATATATACATTATCTCTTATATATGACACATAATATACAATACATTGCAATATTCAATATTATACATATCTGTTCAAACTTTATACTGTACACAAAAATATAATTCTTCCATCTACTCTTTTTGTGCATTAAATTATTTCATCGTTATTCTTAGTACCTTAATTTCTTCATACCTGATTGCTACTTGTTAGCATTCCTTAAAGGTGACTGAGATATTCCCCAATTTATTCTCTAAACAATGGTGTGAACAGGTAAACACTTTTTTTTAACCATTATTTTGAATATTTTTGAATATTCTCTCCATCCTGAGTGCTGACAGATACAATTGTAATTTTTCATAGTCTTGCGGTCAACAATGCTGCCTATTAATATACTTCAGTCTACAGGCATAAGGCTAACATTGCTTTCAGTGGCCTTTTCACACTACATAATTGTAGTGCTATGATTCTATTTTATTGTTATTATTAATTTATTTATTTATATCCTGCCTCTCCATATGGATCAAGGCGGCGAACAACTTACAAATAGCATGTATTTCGAAACATTTCTTTACATGCCCCCAACAAACTGGGTACTCATTTTACCAACCTGTGAAAGGATGGAAGGCTGAGTCAACCTTGGAGCTGGGCAGGATCGAACTCACAACCTTGTGACTTGCAGTACTGGCATTTAACCACAGCGCCACCAGGGCTTAACTGCCATGGCAGTGTCTTATGGAATTCTGGAACTGGAAGTTTAGGCATGGGTATGTAGACTTTTTGAGCCAGAGCAATCTAGTGCCTTGCTAAACTAAAAACCATGGGGTTTGTAAACTGCTAAACTGCCACTCCCAGAATGGAACCATGACAATTAAAGTGGAATAACAGCATTATAATTCTGTAGTGTGAATGGGCCCCAGATAGCACTGATACAGTGTTGTCTTATTCTGGAAAATAAAAATGGAAGCTATCAGCAGTTCAAAGAAGCAGAAGTATGTGACAGCAAAATAAATACGGGCCAGTTTGGGCATTTTTTACACCCTTCCTTCTCTCTCTTCCCAAACCTATGGAGATCTGTGTCTTATTGTGTGCATGTATGTCTATGTTTGCATGTGGACATGTTGAATGTACACTTCATAGATAGTTTTGAGAACTTCTGAAGAGCATTTTCTTTTACTTTGTCCATTCCTTTTCTAACTTCCACCTTGTATTCGGAATGAAAATATTTGCTGATTTCTTTCTCAAGGACAAGAACAAATAATTCTAAGTCTTCTCCCTGCTGCATGACAATATGAGAGGTTTTACATATTTTCAATAGTAATTTTGTACCAAAACTTGACTTTGCATAAAATACAACATTTTGCATGAAATGTATTATTTTCAATGTAAAAGATGTTTTTGTTGTTTTCACAGAAAGTCCCCAGTTGTAAAATGTCTCCATGCAGTCAAACTTTTTCTCAATATGTCAAGTCACCCTTCCCTGTAAAGGATGAAAACATGCCTGAATATATATTTATATATTTACATTCTCATTCATTTCTCCTTTGCTGTGGATCAGTGTGAGCAAAATACCGCACACGGGACACATGGAGACCTCAAGGACATTTTTGTGGCTCCTACTTAGGAGGATACTTTTTGCAGAATGCACTCTAACATCCTCTAGGGATGTGGAGGAGGGGAAATTTCTGCCATATTTTGGGGTCCCTTAGGCTATCTTGGGGTTAATAGAGGTATTTGAAAAAGCAGGGAATGAACAGGAAGTGACTTTAGATCACTTCCTCAGTTAAGAAAAAGCCCTTCCTGAGACACCTAAAAATATGGGGAGGTTAGTGTTGGAGGTGCAGCTCTTCAATGTTGGACCAATGATCTGACTTCATAAAAGATGGCTTCCTATGTCTAAAGCATCAGCTGGCTCCAATGAGTCTAGGTTATTGTTGTTGTGTGCCTTCAAGTTGTTTCCAAGTTATGGTGACCCTAACACAAACCTACACAAGGTGTTCCTGAGCTGATAGTGTGTGACATGCCCAGGGTCACCCAATCAGTTTCCATGACTGAGCAGGGAATGGAACCCTGATATTCAGGGTCATAGTCCAATGCTCAAACCACTGCATCATGCTAGCTCTTGAAAACAAGCCTAAGCTAATGCATTTTTAGGCAGAAACAGAGCATTAGTGAGAGATCTCTTTATCTATGAAACAACGATAACCAAGAATGGGAGAACCCCTCATTACTAGGCCAGGAAATCAAAGAGAGGGGTGACTGTTGGCCAGATGTTATTGTGCTATTCACCATATGTGGAGAAAGAGATGAACTTCTCTCTTTAGGTCAAAATTTTAACATAGAGTTGGAGATGGAAGGTTACACAGATCACGGAAAAAGGGAAAGGGATTCTCATAATTTAAGATTAAGGACTAAGGTTGAAGAGGGTACAAGAGTTAAAAGAAGGGACGACAGGCTAAGAAAGAATAAGGCAACATGGTATGGTGGATATAAAACACAAACAAATGTATAAGAACGTATGTTCAAGAACAAATACAAAAGTAAATAAAGGGCATACCCCAGAGGGGGGCAGTATAGAAGAGAAACTTAAAAAAAAAAATACGAGCAGAATGGATCTAGGTGAATCCATAGGAAGTAAAAGTAGGAAACTATATTCTTTAAGAAACAGACGTAGATAGCAAGAAACGAAAGGGAGGAATGAATGGAAAACTGAAGCGAAGAGAAGAGAATCCAGTAGGTGAGTTGGTAAGAGTAATGTAATATATGATATGGTATGTTATGTTAAATAATGGTAAATTACTAGGACAGAATGGACGTACACAAGAACATAAATATAAACTTTTCGGATGGAAAATGTACATAAGAAGTGAGAGAGGAGTGTAAGGAGGGGTGAGTGATTTTGATATGTAGTATTTGAATTTTAAAGTATGATATAAACCTGAATAAAGATTAAAATTTTAAAAAATTAACATAGAGGACTTGACAATGCCATTAGGCAGACATTACTGAAGGACAGCAAGAGGTAACTCAACATTAGCAATGGGGGGGGAATACTTTACTGGAGAATGTAATTAAGTTGTGCTTAGTTATGAGACAATGGTGTCATATGAGTGATGATCAATCATTAACAACAAGATTATGAAATGCCATTGGTGAATGTTGTCAGAGGCATAAAGAGCTAAGGATACATTAAATTTTGATGACTGTATTTTTGCATTATGTTCCTGCAAGTCAGCAAACCTACATTAGTGCTAATTTTGGAAAGGAAGTGGCTAATCGCATTCCAGTACATGCTTTGGCAAATTACTGGACAATTTTCTCTCTTAACTTGTGTGTTTGTGTGTGTGTGTGTGTGTGTGTGTGTGTGTGTGTGTGTGTGTTCAAGGGGGGATTTGGCCTAGTAATACACAAAACCAGCCATGATCTAAATTATTCTATACACTGCAATCTATCTCCAGCTGTTAAATGTAAGATTTCAGTGTGATGAACATGAATTGCTTCTGCAGACAAGTCCATTGGAAGTTATCCTGGAAGCAACATGGTGAAAGTTTGAGATTTTGGAAAGAGCAAAGGGAGATGTGATAGCACCCTGCTCCTGGCTTGTACATTATATTCTTACAAGAAAATTTGCAATGAAAAAGTATATTTATGCACAAATCAGGAACCGAATTGGAATGATTTAGACGCTTTTTTTCATGCCCAAAGTTCTGGCTTTCCCTACAGAAATAGTTGGACTTCGCTGGCATCTTTCAGAAAGGCTTCCATCTTAGTGCTCTGCAACCATCATAAACAAAGAATAGAATATACCCTCAGGTCTAGGTATGAAATGAGAGTGCTTGATACTAGCTATTACTGCTGTCCTTCCTAATGGTGTTGCTTCTGTGTGCCTTCAAGTCAACACTGATTTATAGCAACATTACCATAGGGTTTTCTTGCCAAGAAATATTCAGAGAAGGCATGTCACCATTCAGCATTACTGGGTGATTCTGCATTCTAATGCAAAGATTGATGAAAAAATCCTCCACAATTCCAGAATTTTACAACCTTGGATCATGTGCACTCTCCATTTTTTCTAAGTTAAACAGTCCCAAATATAACTTTTTTTAAAAAAAAAACCAATGTCTGGTGACCACACCAGATCAGATGTAGCTTCAAGGAACCCCATCCCTCACTGCTTGTACTGTGATTCCTGATTGTCTTGGTGTAAATGTGAGACACATTAAAATTGGGTCTGGGAGTGGTGGAAGAAGCTGCTTGCCTGATAATGCAGCCAAGCCTTACAAGAGGGACATGTTTCTATTACAGGCCGGGTAATTACAAAACTTGGGTAGCATCATTATGCGCAAGGTGTTTCAGCTAACAAGCACTGAAGGGCTGGAAATGTGAGTGATGATTGTTTGCTATTATTCCAGCTCTTCAGAGACAACTCAGCATGTAGGAGAGGAACTCAACTCCTCCTATCTTGCTCAATTAAGTATGGTGCTACTTTGGGAAACATATCCATTTTCTTCTTTTTGACAGGGTTTAATACTCACAATATTTTTCATTCTCAAACTCTTTAAGGTCTTTTTTCAAAGATCCTGTGCATTCTTCATTTTATTTTTTTCTACTCTTCACAAATGGTGCAGCCTTCATCCTCATCCAAGTACAGTTTCCATTGGTCAAGTTCTGGGATATTTTCTGACCTCATGGGAATTCTAATGTATGGAAAGCTAGAATTACAAGAAAAGTTAACTCTATATATTTCTTGACCCTTCTCCCCCAAACTGTAGTGCCACTCTCCCACTTTATAGAGATTTTACTGCTAAGCACAATATTTAACATTTCATTATTGTTGTTATGAGTCATCACAAAAATGGAATGGAAGACTTTATGTCACAATATGTTACATTGGTTGGGAGAAGGGAAAAAAAGTATCCCAGAATCAACAGATTTGGTGGAATGATTTGCTTTCTAGCCAGTTTATTTTAATTGTGTTTTTTTTTAAAAAAAAAAAGCCATACAGGGCAAATGGCTGAAACTTGATGAACATTGATTACAACTCTTCAACTCATAACACTGAGAACTGCTGACCTTGCAGGTCTAATTCTATATGAATTCTGCGACAATGGAAGAATCCTATTGATCCCAGTTATGGTAGACCCACTGAATCCATGGATTTGTTGTTATGTGTTGATTCACCATTGATTCAGTGGGTCTATTGTTCTAGTCAGAGGCAGCACAGCATAGTGGCTTGATCAATGGACTACAACCTTGGAGACCAGGGTTTCGATTCCCCCTTGGCCATGGCAACGCATGAGGTCACTTTGACCATGTCCCACATTCTCAGCCCCAGATAACCCCATTATAGCTTTGCCTTAGGTCAACGTAAGTCGGAAACAACTTGAAGGCACACAACATCTTGAAAGCACACAACATCACGTTAGTCAGGACTGCCAATAAGATTTAAGCCAACTACTGTTTGGTCTCTGAGGGAGGGAAGAGCAGCCAGACACAGTTCTGTCCTATCTGGGCCCTAGTGTCTGATGAGAGTCCCTTTTTCTGAATTCCAACTACACTGCTAGGAAATTTGGGGGAGAGGAGAGCAACCAGTCACAAATCAATCCTGCCTGGGCACTAGTGGCTGGTGACAGACCTTCCCAGTAGATTCTCACTGCCATTGCAATGACCTCTGAGGGAGAAAGCAGAGCAGCCTGAAGTGCTGAATCTAATTCCCACCCCACCACCCACTTTTGCTTGTATGTCATGTCTTATTCAGATAGTAAGCCTGAGGGCAGGAAACTGTCTAACTAATTGTAAGCCACTCTGGGAACCTTTGTGATTGAAGGGTGGGCATAAATTCTACGCATAAAATTAATAAATACAGATAAATAAAATGTGAATGGAATATCCTGTTCAACTGGATGAGAGATAAATATGGTGCAGCTTTGGTAGACATTGCCATTTTGTTCATTTGGTCAGTCTCTACTGTTTAGGCTCCAATCATTTAAAATGGTGAATTACTTAAAGAGCATCTGCATTCCATCACTCATTCATTTTATTTTTCACTCCCCAGAAATGGCTTTAATAAGTTGTGGCATGGAAGAAGGGGAAAAAGCCCTCTCCAGAAGCACTTGACAGCTGACCATCTTTAAAGATTCTCCTTTCTTCCTCCTTTCAGACCTCCGGGGGTTGTAAATTTTCCATGAGATTCCTTAAGGCCTGCTGATATGTTGTATGCTATTAAACAAACACCTGCCAGGATTGGCTGCCCTCATTTCTATTGCTGACTGACTTACTGCTAGTATTTCAGGACATTAATGATGAACTAGCTCTATTTGCCCTACCGCTTTGGGGAGATGGGAGAACAGCAAAAGAGAGGGAGGGAGAGAAAGAGATTTACAGAGGGCTGTTTCAAAGATCACATTAAAGAAATATCAGCTCCCCCTCCCATGGTGTTGGTTAAGTACAGTCCTTAAACATAAGAAGACAAAGTGCACAGTTTTCCAAAGACCAACATTAGCATTAACCAACTTATTTAATTTACATTCCACCTTTCTTACAATACAGGATCAAGGTGGCATACATCATGTTAAAAACACAATGCAATTTAAAAAAAGTTCTAAATGCAAAAGTTAAAACAATTCAACTAAACTTTGATTTTAAAAACTGCATTAAAAAGATGTTTCCTAATTATTTAAATAAAAACACTGCACCCTCCAATTAAAAGCTCAGTCTGGCACAGCATACCAAAACCCAAATGCTTTCTTAAATAAAAAGGTCTTTACCTGTTGGTTGAATTGATGTATTGTCCACATAGCCATCCCGTCTTAAAATGGGCAAGCACCCAACAGCATTCACTCACTGGGGCTGACTGGGGGAACATCAAGCTAGTCCCAAGGTGACACCAATGTCCACAGAAGCAGAAGCATAGGCCAAAGAATTCTGAGTCAAGTCCAAAACTAAGAAGGGAGTAGGCCCAAATTCCAGCCAAAGAACTCAAACTCAAAATTAGACCCATTGCCCAGAGCACCAGAATGGCCTTGGCTGAACTAATTTATAGCCAGCAGTAAATTAGCACAGCTGGTCTTATTAACAGACATACTTGAAGTGGAAGAGACCATTTTCTGGCACTTCTGGTCTTGGCATTTGAGCTGTCAGCCTGGGAGGGACCAGGCTGTGCTTCCGTCACAACAGGGCAGGCTGCCTCCTCTCACTACACCTGGGGCTCATCTTCCTGGAAATCCTCTTCTTTTTCATCCAAGGAGGTCTCCTCCAGGTAAGGTATGACAATTCTGGATGTGAGGTCATGACAGTTCCACCAAACCAGCACATCCTGGAGTAATTTGGGGGAATAGGGGGTGAGGGCAAACATTTGCATCAAATTAAAAAAACATTTTGAGAGACTGCAGATTTTTTAGGTGGCCACAAAAGGGGAGTGTAAGGGCCTTATGTCCCCAGGGGCCACATTTTCCCCATTCTTGATTTAGTCCACAATTACTAGGTAATTATGGAGCCCTGGTGGTGCAGTGGTTAAATGCCAGTACTGCAAGCCACAAGGTTGTGAGTTCGATTCTGCCGGGCTCCAAGATTGACTCAGCCTTCCATCCTTCCGCAGGTTGGTAAAATGAGTACCCAGCTTGTTGGAGGCATGTATAGAAATGTTTCGAAATACATGCTATTTGTAAGTTGGTCACTGCCTCGATCCATATGGAGAGGCGGGATACAAATAAATAATAAAAAATAATTATTATTATAATTCTGTTGTTGATATTGTCATTCTGTATCTTCAGATTGACTCTGACTCATGGCAACCCTTTCCCAGAGTTTTTGTGGGAAGATTTATAGAGTTAGCAAGAGGAGTGTTCCATGGATGAGCAGGAAATCGAACTCTGGTCTCCCAGCATCCCAATCAACACTGTAAGCACTGCACCTGTTGGCTCTCACTGACCTCCAGAAATTTGTCCAGATGGAACAACTACAGATGGAGGCACTTCTGGAGAGGGAAAAACCGAATAGTAGGTGTAGCTGTTGTCTGGGCAGCTCTGAACTCAGGAAATGAACAGTAATCCTAAATTAATCTTTAATCAGGCAATGGCACAGTACAGTCAGATCTGTTAAGGACAATACTGCAACAAAGAACTTAGCAAATGTATACAGAGAGAAGAATGGAAGAGTAGAAAAGATGAGAGATCCAAAGCCTCCATGAATGATTTATTAAGACAGGGTATTTGTCTTACATTGTAAAGGGGGAAAGGGTTTTGTTATGTTTCTCTAGGTGTTAGGTGATGAGAAAGCAGGACCCAAGAAACTGAATAGTAATGCAGAATATATTATAGCTTACTTTCTTCTTTGCAGTAGCCAAGCAGAATGCAAGGCTGTAATTGTAGCTGGTTAAATCTGATTTCTGTTCCTTAATTGCTATTAAATCAATAAAAGTCCACATTTAATAATGCCCGGGAATCAATGCTAGGTAAGTCCTTAATTGTCCAGTTAAGTTTTAGTGATGTGAAATAGCCTCTTGAGAAATTTTGCAGAGCATAGGTAAGCTCTTTTAGTGCCTTTTGAAATTCCTCAGCATATTAGCAGGCCCTTGCACAGCACAAAACTGGATCCAGAATGCAACCAGGCACTGCCTTTTTCACGCACAAAGCAGAGGGTTTCTATATGGCATTCCTTAATCAAGCAGTAGCTTTACTGAGGTATTTTACCTTATTTTGCTCTACTACTTCTAAGCATCCATGTCACTCTTTAGCTCTGAGTCTGTTTTGGTTTTGGATAAATCCAGGACTGCATCGGGTTGATTTAGGAAATGTTCCAATCACAGCAAATTTGCTCAAAAGAAAGATGACTCTGGAACGGATCCTGCTTAAATCTAAAGTTGCAGCTGCTTTGTTACCTTTGATTGTTTAGCAATATATAGAGGCCATACGGCACTCTGGGGCAACAAAGACAGTAGTGATTGCTACAAATTCTTTGTTGCTGTTAACTGCCATCAAGTTGACTTTGACTTATGGGGACTTTACGGATGAGAGATCTCCAAGTTACCCTATCATCAACAGCCCTGCTCGGGCCTTGCAGATTAAGAGGCTGAGTATATCCAACTGTAATGCAGTCTTCCTTTTTTCCTTTTGCCTTCTACCTTCCCAAGCATTATTGTCTTTTCTAGTGAGTCATGTCTTCTCATGATATGTCCAAAGTACAAGAGCCTCAGTTTAGTCATCTTGGCTTCTGGGGAGAGTTGAGGTTTAATTCACTTCAGGACCCATTTATTTGTCTTTCTAGCAGTCCAGGGATTGCTTATTATCTCAGTGTGCACCAGGTAATGTGCAGTAGCTGTTCCTGAAATCCCATTCAATAAAGTAGTACCCTGATAGCATTGCTGAATTGTTATACACCATCCAAGAAGGTACAGCTGCAGAGCTTGAATCCTGCCAGTTACAGCTAGAGTAGAAAAGACATTGGCCATTTCTGCAACACACTTTTTCATGGAGCTGGGGTGTGGGGATCACGCGAGCAGCCTCCAGCAAGAGGCTCTCATGTCCCAGTTCCCTCAGCTCTGCAGCTGCCATCCACTTGTGCAAGAGCCCACCTCTTCATTCCACAGTGCAGCCTGGGAAACTCCCAGGCTGCACTGTGGAATGAAGAGGTGGGGCTCTTGCACAAGTGGATGGCAGCTGCAGAGCTGAGGGAACTGGGACATGAGAGCCTCTTGCTGGAGGCTGCTCGCGTGATCCCCACACCCCAGCTCCATGAAAAAGTGTGTTGCTAGGGCAGCAAACGTGAGCACCGCAGCTCCGGAGCTCCGCATGCATGGCAAGTGCATACGGAGCTCCAGAGCAATACGCGACCGTGCACTATTTTCGGCTCAAAGCTGAAAATGAAAAAGTGTGCGAGCTGTGCCAGAGCTATGCCCTGGAGCATCGTGCGATTGTAAGTGCATCGTGTGGACCGCTCCTCACATTTGCGCGACACTCGTGGGGTCCTTTTGCATGGCAAATGCCATGCAAAAAGGTCTATTGATGAGGTTATTGAATGGTGAACCAGCGCCTTGATTCAATGGCTGTACTTCAGTTGGGCTTAACAACAGGATTTCAGTCCATGTAAAATGATTTCACATTCATGAAATGAATATTTTCATTGCACAACAGCCAATGTGCATTATACCAATAGGATTTTAGGCCCCAGAGTAGATTCAGTGCACACCAGACAGAAAAGCCACTGGCCTCAAATGACTCAGTGGCTTTCCTTTTTCTCCACTCTGGTGTGAAGGCCTCTTCTAGTTACAGGTCAGTGATGTCCCATCTCAGGTCTTCCATTCTCTTTAGACTGAGCTGGCAGTTTCATTTTCCATTCCATCATTCACACCTGATCAGCAATGTCACAGGGCTGGCAGCTCAGCTAACTTCCGTGGCTGCAGCCTGGCAGCTGACCAAACTCTCATTGAATAGCACTAGAATACAAAAAGACCTTGAGAATCTGTTTATCCAATTGGCCAAATGAACTGAGAAAGTTTTTCTGGAGTTCAGGAACTATGGGCAGCAGAAATTGTCAATTGTGTGTGTGTGTCTGCCTTCAAGTTTCCTGTCAACTTTTGGTGACCCCATGATTCCCCCCCCCACCAGGGTTTTCTTAAGCAACAAATGCTCAGAGGTGGTTTTTCCAGCTCCTTCCTCTGAAATATAGTTCACTTATTGCTGAGGAAATATGCCTTATCAAAAATTCTCCACCTTATTTGTTGGCTGCAGATTTGGGGATACAATTCTGCTAAATATTCTTCAGAGGGAAAGAAATTCTTCCAACAGTTTCTTATGAACTTGTTCACGGCAATCGATGCAACACAGTAGCCTGAATTCTATTAGTTAACTCCAACTGGAGTAAGCCCGTTGCTAAGTGGTAAGTGAACAAGTAAATCCAACTGATTCATTGGATCTATTTTAGTCAGGACTAGCAATAAGATTTGGATCAGCTTCATTTCATTTTTTTTTTCCCTTTGTGGCCAAAATCCTACATAGTATAAATAGCCATATGTGGAGTTACATGTCAATTGTGCTACACTATTCATTTTGAATGGCAGAATTAAACTGCAGAATTAAACTGAGATAAGAAATATACAAACACAGGCACAGCAAGATGTTTGTGTGCATGCGTGTGCAATGCAAACTCTGAATCCATGTGCAATGCACAGTGAGAATCTGCATGTGCAAGGGTACAGCATGCACAGTTCCACTTCTACAACCTTGACTTGAATGCAGACATTGCAAAACCTTGAACTGAATGTGGACATTGGCTTCCATGTCAGTGGGGTGGTGAATCCACTTTGGCCTTTAGCCCAAACTTTAAAGGAGCTATCCAAGTTCTGAAACCACTCCTCAGTGGTTTCAGCACTGTGGATAGCTCTTTTTTTAAAAAAAATTAACTGAAATCCAGAAAAGCTTAGCTGCCTTGCTTACACTAGGACCACCAGTCACCACTGCCACCAATCAGAGCACACAGTTAGAATTAAAGAATTCTATGCCCATGAGCTTCTTTGGTTTCCTAGCATTGAGCAGAAGTTGCAGTCCTTCCAGACATAATTCCATGCCTGGTTACCCAAAGTTCTTTTCATTTCAGCAGGATGACTTTAGAAAGGGTTTTGTTACCGCTGTTTGTCACAGAACAACCAGGACTCAAAAACCTTTATTGCTAGCCATCCAGAGATCTGCTAGTAGATGCCACTTAAGTTGTGTATGGGGTGCAGACACACTTTGGATGCACTTTTGGTTGTGCATCCATTTGTGCACTCGATTGTACATTTCCAGCTCAAACTAAAACATGGAAGGGATTCACCATTCCAAGGACACAGGATTCATCCTCCGCCACTGGATAGCAGTGAAATAAGTTGGCACCTACTACATGCAAAGCAGATGCTTTGCCACAGGCCATGGTCCCTTTTTTCCTTTTGTTGTCAGGTGGCATTCTTGACGTTAGGTACTGAGGCAATCCTATGAAACGGATCCAGCTCACAGGGCCCATCTTTGATCAAATTGCAGTAAGAGGGTGCCATGCTGACACAGTGCTTTCAACTGCATTCCTTTATCGGGATCTGTTTACAAAGCCAGCCCTCAGAGCGAGATCTCACATCGAATATTTCACAGAGCACACACAGAACTCTGCTACTGTAGGGTGCCAGCTGCTGTGTGTTTCTGATAAGCAATATTTGCAGGACAAATAGGAATGCAGCACAACAAACACGCTGTAATGTTCTTAAACATTCTAGGCTGAGGTCCAAAAGAAGCAAACAGAATGCCAATCTCTCATCTCAAATTGGTGTGACTATTAGAGGGTAACCCATAATTAGGAGGAACTTCTTAAATCTTTTTCTCCTTTCCTTGTCACATTCAGCTCTATCAAAGAGAATAATTACCGAACAAACAGAATAACTACAAAGCAAGACCATTGGAAGAAAGGAGAGGCTAACTGACTTTGAAGCTCTTCAGTCTTCCTTGTTTCTTGGCCCCTTTTCCCCAATCATTTATTTATTGGTATTTATGAGAACAATCTAATTCACAATCGGACAAATATACATTCAGAAAAAAAGGGAAAGCAGGACGAAGAAAAGGAAAAAAACCCTGTAACTAAAACAGTACTAACACACTGAACACTAACTAACTGAAACACAAAAGGGCTCTGCCCTCCGCCAACAAAAGTGAAATGAAAGGGGAAAAAATTAAAAGAAAAAAAAAATTATTCTACTTTTACCATTCCAACTAAGTAGTCCTGCTCAAATTACTAGTAACCACAGCCACAAATTATTGCAATGTTAGTTAGTTTGTTTTTTAATTGCTCAAAACAGCCATAAAAGGTTTCCGATCATTCAAAAAATCTTCAGTTGGCTCACCCTTTAAAGCCCATGTTAATCTGGCAATTTGGGGCTAACTCAACAACCTTAACAATCTATTCTTCCATCATCAGTAACTCAGTCCATTTCCAGGCTTGAGCACACAGTCATGTGCCTTTGGGCCATTTTGGAACATCTACCTTCCAAAGCTCATCTTGAATCTCAGTGACCACTCTGGCAGCCAGAAATTCCCTTCCAGTGGAGGCTGGACTGACTTTCTCCTTCTTACAATAGCTGCTGGGGACTTTCATGTCTGTGGAGTAGTCAGCCTGCTCGGGGGTTTAGTGTGAACTTTAAAGGACCTATCCAAAGTGCTGACCTCTCCTCAACACCCCCAAATGGATTCAGTATATTGGATATCTCCTCTAAAGTTCTGAGTGAACCCTAAAGTGGACACACCAATCCACTGTCATGGATGCCCACCAGTGTCCGCAGGCCTGTTGTCCTCCCAGTGGCAGGCAGAGAACTTTGGCAACTGACCTCGATTGTTATGGAAGGGCCTTTTAACTGGATTGAGGGTTTTAAACAATACAGTTGCAGTAGACTGTGACACTGAAGAAGAATGATGGCACCAGCTGGGTGTTAGTACAAGGCAGCCCTCTTGATGGCATCTCCCCTCTGTGCCACATCAGTGGCTATTTGGATTAAAGGCAGAGCTGTATCTCGGTAGCATCTAGCTGCTCCTGCTCAGCCAGAGGAGACCTCTCTGCACAGCACCTGAAAAATGATACAGGAATAAATTGGCAAAATAATTCTAGCCCAGCTCTGCAACCAAGCCACCTACCTACCTCAATGCTGAAATCTGGCCATATGATCATCCTGGCTGATGAGGAAGCTCTGTCTGAAGTTAGCAGGGGATTTTTCCTGCTTCCTTTCCAAGCAGAACGTTGATCAAGGGCAACACCTGAACCAGAAACAGGTTATGCAGAGTGTGAATGACACCTAGCACTGGTTCATTGGGATGACATGGTAACCATAGCAACTATCCATTTAGGAAGCCTGGGGATTGAGAGGCACAGGTATAGAATCTGATTTCATCTCTTCTCTTTTAATTTCCCCCTGCAAACATTGGGACAGACTGGCAGTCAAATCTGTGTGACAGGTTCATTTGCCAGGACCCTGTGGTGCTTTGGCAATGAACAAGTAATTAAAGAACATGCCCGGGAAAATGCCTCTGCTGGGTTTGGCTCTCAGCTCGGAGATCAAGGAACAGAAGAAACAGTGATTGATCAGCCCAACGGAGAGCTGTTGTTGCCTTGGTTTTTAATTCCCTTTGGGGAGCTGATACAAGTTGCCTGCAGGTCTAGAAAACTTTATTGATGGAGAAGAGGTGGGTGGGGAGATGAAATAAGGACCACCTGAGTGGCCTGATGAGAGGCTCAGGTTTGTCACCTTAGTCATCTGTGCCCCTTGATAGGAACCCAGAAAAGAAAGGTGGTGAGTGATCCTCTGCCATTCATGCACGGTGTGCTTAGTCTTTGCAGAGTGCCACGCAGCCTTTGGTTTCAATATTTCCTTTGAAAGTAGGGCATCTGACACAGCTGAACAAATTACTGGGAAAAAGATATGTGCCTCATCTAATATTAATTTCGTTTCAATGCTATTCAATACCCCCTTCCATTCTGTTGGCAGCTCCTTTTCCCTGGTGATGTTTCCCTTTCCCTCCCTTTCTTTAGCTCTGCTTTCTCACTTGGACATCTGATCCTATTGGCCATGGAGACACATGTGATTTTGTTTAGGGGCATGTGTGGTGCCTTGACATCAAACTTCAGCCAAAATTCTGTCTTGAATCCTGACATCCATCCACATTCCTGCTCTGCTGGGCTAAAGGGTAACCAGCATTTCCTTCTCCAGATGTACAAGGGCAGTTGGACAGCTCTTGCTTGGAGGTCCACCTCCCCAGGCTACTGATTGATTGGGGGTTTGGGCCTGGTGCCATTGTACACCTGGGGAGAAAGTGCTGCCATTGCCCTGCAGTATAAACATATTCCTTCATCCCTGGTGCAGAACGGCACCCATGAGGGCAACTGAGCTTGTCCCCATGACCAACCAATAGCTAGGAGGGAAATGGAGCTGGCAGCCTTTTTGCTGCCCTTGCGCAGTTGCATGAATACATTGCGCCAGAATGTACAGGATGCCTCCTTCCACAATATTTTTTAAAAGTACATACGTAGAGGTCATATGAGATTAATTCATCAACAGGATGTCAATCACAGTGTTGTGGTGCTGTTATTGTCACAGTTAATAACAGGGAGAATAAATGAGGGTGAGAAAAGAAAAAAGAAAAGGAAATGGCACAAAGAAAAATGGCATTGGGAAAGCACAAATTTTGACTGGCATCCTGTTAGCAACATAGGCCAATGTGCGTCTTTCATTGTGGTCAGTGAGGAGGGTTGAATTCAGTACCTCTCTTGTGCATTGACACCCATCTCCTCAAGACTCACCTTCTTCCATTACTCCCTTCCTCGGATACAGCATGTATCAGCCATGGGAAGCTGTGGCCAACCAAGGAGCATCCAGATGTGTCCCTGAAGCCAGATATACAATGCTGAGGCCATCCTGCAGAAACACTGTAGCATCTGCAAGAAGCCCTGAAGGATGCTTTTGTTATTTTGCAACCAGCTACAAGGAAATATTTGGGCACTTTTTTATTGCCCCCAGCTTACCTCAACCATTAGCCCTGTGAGGGGTATCCACAGAAGAAAGGTGAATCCTGAGATTTGACAAAGAGGAGAGAGAGTGGAGTTCCATTTGGGTGAAATTTTACTCTCCATTTCCTCATGCAGGATCTTAGCCATGTTTGGAACACATGCACAAAAAGTCACCAAAAGAAGAAAAAGTATTATTCCCTTAGCTCAGATTTAACACAAATGCTCCTGATATAAGGAGATACCACATGCGTGTATGCATTTGGAACAGGCATGGTTATCATATAGAGAAGCCCAAGGGCTAATCCAGGGAACATCAGAGATGTCAAAGCAGATGTTGGGAAAATATCCAGTCAGCACTGTTTTTGCTTGCAGCCAACTATGTTATAACTGAGGCATAGCACCCTGCAGAAGAAGGCTGTGACTCTCTGTAACAATTTCCTTGTCCTTCCCCGATGACAGCTGAAATTATGAATAATGCAAAATCTGCAAATGTGAATACATTTCATGCCACCAATTTCATGTTTCTTGCCTCAGAATTTGGGTCAACTCTTGGAGCAGAATTTGGATTTGTTCAGCACAATGTAATACAGCCAGGCATGTGACAAGGTTCACAATACAGCTTTTGCATCCTAATCAGAATGTTTAACCTGTTCTTTTACTGTTTGCATGAGAACTGAGCTGCAAAAGAGGAGATCACACCTGAGGCATGACTCTGGACAGTTTCACATGTGCAAATCCAGCATGGCATCAAGGAATGTTTTGCCACTGTCAAACTACAACGGCAGAATCATCTTAGTAACTAGGTATAGGCAGTTCTAGTAGGTGTGTGGGCCTATGCTATTCAATAGCCCCTCTGGGACATTCTAAAGCTACACATCCTGTCCCAAAAGCTAGCTGACTCTGCTGGCTGGAGAATTCTGGGAATCATAGTTCTCCCTTCCCCTGCACCCTTAAAAAAAGTTTTTCCTATCTATCCTTTTCCCTTTGCAAGGGTATGTTGACTTGCAAAGGAGAAATGAGACAATGAGGTCCAATTGACAGCAGTGCACCACCTTGAATTAGACTTTAGTCCACTTTGATGATCTGATGACTTTTTATATTTTTATATTCTAAACAATCCCATTTCCCAGGTCTACCCTCACTATCAGCTGGGACCCCTGTTATTGTCTCATATGAAGAGGGAAACATATATTTTGTGAAGCTGTTGATGCAACACAGAGATAAGGTCAACAGCTGCATTGCACCATCAGCCTCAGAAACTTTGAAGGAATATTGGAGAAGTAATGGGTGTGCATACAGTTTTCTAACACAGGGGAGTCTAATTGAAACAGCTGCTGTTTGCAAACATTTCAGGGTCTCGCTGGGAGTGATTTGTGCTCCTTCCTTGGTTCATCTCCTTAATATAAATAGGTCTGTACCTTGCTCTGCAGAGGCTGTCATATGCCAGTCAACTCAACTGCTTGGAACATGCAGGACTCATCTAAAGGCCTCATCAGCAATTGGTAATGCTAGAAAACAACTGTGAGAAGATGGTGCCAAACAGTAAAATTTGGAAAAGTTACTTTTTGACTGCAATTTCCAGAAGTAATGCACTTGCCACCCAGTCACTCATACTGATCTGCCAGCAAGTCATGTTACAACATTGATTGACTTATCTTTTTAAAGTCAGAATGGAGTAAATTTGGTGCAGAGGCAGATATGTTGAGAATGCAGTCGTAAATCTTGGCCTGGTCAATATATCATTGCCCATGTATTTAAAAATCCAAATATTTCATCAATATTCCTGATAGAGGTGACCTAGGCTGTTGAGCTAGAAGTTTGGAATAACACAAGAACAGCTATAGCCATTGTTTTCTGGGTCCTATTTCAACTTGCCATATAGTCCATCCAAATTCAGCCCTACTTTATCTACCAACTGATAAATAGTTACTAGCTTAGTTGCCTAGATTGAGTTAAAAAATATTCTATGGATAACCAGGCAAGAAGCATTTGTGAACTGGAGAAGAGTTGGCTATCTCCCTCTCTGGTGTCCTTCAAACTGTGTGCCACAAAATATTAGTATAGGAAGTAGACAGGGAAACACAATATCTCAAATGTGTTGGGGAAAGAGGGAAACATTTTGGAGATAAATGCAAGACTAGCCTAGACCTGATGTATCCAAGAGAGGAGTTGTCTCCTCTCACCTTCTAGTCCAAGCCACCTTGAATGGCCACCTTGGCACTTTTCTCATACAACATGACTTGGTTCATAACAAGCAGAGATTGCAGGACATTACATTACAAACTTTCCAGAAGGAGCTTATACAGAAGAATCAGTGGACTGCGAATTGTTGCTTATGCAGAAATATAAACTCAACCTTCTAAGAGTGCCTTTTTGCTTTTCTCTAGCTGTTTCCTAGCACTCTCTGTCTTGCCATGTAATTGGTCCCAGTATGGCCCTTACAGCATCTTCTGGACTTGAGGGCCAATAAGGTTCAGTTTAAGAGAGACGTTCAATCGTACTTCACCATTGTCTTCCTATGCCATAGATGATTCTGATCTTGATGTTTAATTATATATCTGTATACTTGAGAATTTTATCTGGTTCATTCCTTCCTGGCCTTCCATGTCCTAATCTTCCACTGATTTCTTGACTACAGTCTCTATTTTGATTAATGACTGAGCCAGGGTATAGAAAATCTTAAACTATTTCAATGTCTTCATTTCCCATTTTAAAGATATATAAATCTTATTGTTAGATGCCTAAAGTAGACTCACTGAGGCTATTAGATGTACCAATGTGTTGACTCTGCATTCAATTGGCCTACCCTGCTTGGGACTTACCAACCAATAAGACTCAGGTCTTTATGTTCTTATGCTCTACCACACAGATATCAGTTAGGGTCTCAGTGGAAATCAAGCTTATAAAATTCTTACCCTCATTTGCTATCCATGCTAAAGGGGACATCAGCTCAGACTTCCCGACTGACATCAAATGGCCTGTGTACACTGGCTGTCTCCGGATTCTTTTCTATATAGTGCCCCTGTGTAATGAATGAAAAGGGTCTACATTTTCTTTCAATAAGAGAGGAGATTCAGGAAGGGGCCCATAATCACAACCACACTCTGAAGTTTCGTACAAAGGTGGTAATTCAGTTTGAATGTTCTGCATCAGCACTTCCTTTATGATGTTAGTTGAGAATACCTTGGCTGATTTAAAGCATTTACTCAACAGGGAGGAGATGAGCATGTTCACATCAAGACGGAGCAGAAAGAAAAGAGCATCCAAGCTCAAGCCCTTGCCAGTTCTATTTAAATATCTACCTTCCATTCCATTCGCTTCCAGCCATAAGACAGAAAGATGCAAAATGTTAATTGAGAGTTTTGAGGTGTGTGCAGAAGAATTTGTGCACTCGTCTGGTTAATGGGAAAAGCATTGCATTTTCTAGACCATTGATTTGCCATCATTAAGGAACCAAACACATAGTTCCAGTAACTTGATTCCAGGCATATATTTGCTTCCTTTCCCAAACATTATGCTTGCATTCTGATTTCAATAGTCTCCAGTACAGTAAGAGTTAAAATGGATTATATCCAGTTTTCTTCCTCTGTCATCCTTGTCCTTCATGGATTATATTACTTTTTTTTAGTAGCAATGGTAAAAGGAACAGCAACATCTTCTGTTTCTTAACTTTTACTTACAATTGCCAGTTCTAGTTTAATTCAAAGCTGTGGGAGTTTACTTGTCAATATTTCAGACCATGAACTTTTAAAAACAATCAGAAAGAGAAAAGAAAAAGAATTCCTGACATACCAACATACCAAGCTACCTTAGATCAGAATTCATTGGTGGCTTATGCTGAACCAGTTCCAGTTTATATCAGTGTATATCAGAAAGAGGTATCCATTGTCTCTTTGCACAAAGCCTTTGTGTTGGAGATGCTAAGGCAACTAAAGGATCCCAGGCATGCCTCCTCCCCAGCACCACTGATTGGCCATGAGGGTATAGCCATCTGGCTATTCTTTCAAACCTGAGAATGAAGAAGATTTCAGTGTTGTCCAGAGAGGATTACAGCTGCTCCTCCTTCTCTCCAAAGTGCACAAAGGCATCCAGACAACTCCCAGACCAAACATGCCCAATCCATGGGTGGGGAGCTGGGAACAGAGCTGGGAATTTCCAGCTTTCCATGACCATCTGGAGGAGGAGAAGCTGTCACCTCAGCCCAGACAGCAGTGTAGCTATGTTGGTAGAAAGTTATACTCTGCCAGTATGACTACTGAATCTCACCTTTAAAGTGCAACCTTATCCATATTTACCTAAAAGTCAATCCCTTTCGGCTCCATGGGTCTCACTCCCAGGGAATTTTGCTTAAGAGTGCAACTGATATCAAATCAGGTCACAGGTCCATTAAACCCAGCACTGTTGATGTTAACTAACAGTGTTCCCCTAAACCTCAAGACAAACTCATTCTTAGCTTTTGCTACCAGAGATTCTTATAGTTAAGAAAACCCATGGACCTCCACTTGGGATCTCCTGCAAACAAGGTGCATGAGCTACCCCAGAGCTATGGAATCTGGATCAACTTTTTCATCTGAATCTGTAAACTTTTCTAGATGTTCTGGGGGTTTAGGTAGATCAGTGAGGAACTCAAAGGCCACCTTGAACTTCTGTAGGGGCTGTATGTGGCTGATAATTCCCACTCCTCCTTTAGCACAATGGTGATGTGAGAACCATTGTCAGAAGAACAAAAGAAGAGTTCCTTCCAAGCCAGTTTGCTTCCCTAAAGGAAAGGAGGTCTGCTAGGATTTAATTGTAGGATAATAATTTTTTGTTAAATTTTTGCAGAGATGTCAACAGTAAGTACCATTTGCTAAGGGAAACGATCATATGAGTAGGTGAGTGGGCTCTACCACTATGGAGATCTTTAAGCAGATGCTTGGCAGGTGTTTCTTGAGGATCTCCTAGTTCAATGTCCCCTGCATCAAGCAGGCAGTTGGACTAGTCCAAATCCAAGGCCCTCTAGCCACCGTGAGTCTTCAGAAGCCTCCCATCTGCAGTCCAAAATGGTATAGCCCAGAATTCATTCTGCATAATATGTTGTCGCTTTGATTCTGGCAGTCTCCTGACTCTAGCTGTGTTTGCACAAACAGCTTCTCTGTGGAAAAGCAAATAACAACAGTCGGCTAGAAAACGCCGCTTCTGAGGAACTGCTTTATTCCGTCGTATCAGCAAAACAGACATGAGAAATAAATTGATTACACAGAGCAGAGACAACAAAGAGGTTTGGGTGACAGCAACTCTTTTGTTTTGTTTTTCGACTACTTTGTTATCTACAGAACGTCTGGTGGAGAAGCCAGTCTACTGAATCATATCATTGCTGTAACTATTTGTTCTCTTTTGGGTAAGAGCCTGAAATTCTCCAGAAGCTGTAGGGCAGTGATAGGCAGCTATGGAGGAGCTAGAGGCTACCCCAGGTCCATTTCCACCACAATCACCCAGTTCCTTATGGGCCGTGCTTTTCCATTAAAAAAAACAAACAAACATAATTGACCACATGTTCCAGTGTCAGAAAAAAGATAACCTGGGGCCCCCAAATGGTGCAGTGAGTTGGGGGATAACCCTAAAATGAGGAATAACACCTCGCTAGGGACTTATAGGGGATTGATTATTCATGTAGGAGCTGATTTTTTTTCTGTATTAGGGGACGTATGAGAGTTCATGAGCCCTGGAGGCCTTGGTAGGTAACATGCAACCCATATCTAAACTGCTGCACTTCTCTCAGTCCTTGGTGAAGTTACTTTTTCCTACATTTTGGTTCCCTTAGTGAATATGTTAGCTGGCATTCTGGGAGTAATATACATGGGTATAAGTCCAATTTACATCTGCATATCTCTTTTTATGGTTGTTGCAGATGGAGGTATTCCCTACTTTTCTTGTGCACAGACTCCTGACCACTGAATTTGCCTATATCCTGGGTCCTCGCCTATAGCCATATAGTGGCCACTCAGGGTCTGACTGTGTTCTCATAGCTGGATGCATGATGATGACAGCATCCTTGGGGACCTCCCAGGGACTCCTGGGAAACCCCAAAGGATGACATGAGAATTGTGTGTTCATAACCAATGTTGTGCAGCTGTCTCCAGTCCTCTGCAGGACAGTAAATCATGGGGAGGGGGTGGACAGGTGACAGACAAATTCTGTGTGCCGGGGTATGTGTGGAATAGGCAGAGTTCCATTTTGTGGAACTTTATGTTCTGCTAGAAGAAGTACTATCACAATATAGATTTTGGAATTTGCTTATAAGTGACTTCTGATTTTAATTTTTTTTTTTTAACTACATTACCTAGAATTTCTCAGCTAAGAGATTCTGAGACTTTTTGTCCAAATGAGAACTGTGGTCCAAAACTTCTGCTTCAGATCTCAGACGAGTTCTTCTATAATGGATTATTTGTTTCTACAAACTGGACTGTATGGGTCTTTCCTTTCACCCAGAACAGCTGCCCTTATATCCTATGCTCACCACTGGCAGCCAAGTAGTGTGCAATGTTGGCTGCTCTCCAGTCTCCCTTTCACAGTCCCTCCTGTAACTAGAACTCTCTTGTCCTTCCACACACACAGCAGGTAAGAGAGACTCCTGCATTTCCCCTCTGCATCTGTCCCTTCATCTGATTTCCTCCTTTGCCAGCCCAGATTGGTTTCCTGTGGTTTCTCACCTCTCTATAAACACTGGGCTGATAGGAATTAAATTTGCAAAGGATCCTCAAATGAAACCCTTCTCTTTCAGCAGCATTAGCACCCACATGGCTTCCGTTCTCTGGCTAAGTGTAGGGAATTGATATATGCAGCGTTCCTGAATACTGAATGACTTCCTATGAGAATTCACCTAGGCTAGGCACCTAAACCTATTACAGTCTACTAATCAACTTTCACAGCAGGTATTAAACATGTTTGCTCATTGGTTGACACTCGCCTTCCCCATAAGGAGGTCACAATTGGAACCAATATCTTTTTCTAATGGAACCAATATCTTTTTCTTAGTGGTGCCTCCCTCTCAGGGATTTCTTTCCTTAGTGGGCCCAAAAAAGAGTACAAGAAATTACTCTGCTTAGATGACTTGGCAAATAAAGAAAGAAAGAAAGAAAGAAAGAAAGAAAGAAAGAAAGAAAGAAAGAAAGAAAGAAAGAAAGAAGGAAAGAAAGAAAGACCACAGAGACACCCAGAAGGCAATTTTGTCATGCATTGGCAAGCGGGGGGCCCAGCTGCCTTCCTCACCTTCTGCTAGGCCATCAAAAATTTATACGTTCAAGATGAAGCTATGAATCTTCAACTCAGATATTCCTTCCATTTTTGCCTATGGGGTCAAATCCTGGAAATCAATCAAAGACAGAAAGATGCCTAAATGCCTTTGAAAACAAATGCCCTGGGAAGGTTCCAGGGCTCAAATGGAAGAAATTTGTAAAGAAACACAGAGCTATGACAGAGAGTTCAGTAGCCTCTTTCTCTTCAAAGGTCTTCAGGAAGGAAGACAAAATTGCCAGAGATGATAGAATTTGGGGGCTAGAAAGACTCTGAGAGTTTACTACCTGTCTATAAGAGTTTCTGTAGCCAAGCCACCTAAAAGCTTTTCTTTTAACACACAAGTAGCTAATATGCCTCGTTGAAAATGGTTAGAAGATGCCATTCTGGTTTGATAATGGGGAAAACTGAATATGTCACATAGTTGGCACCCAAGAAGCTATGTTTGCATTGTGACCATTTGTGTTTGAATGGGTCAATATTTGAGCTATAAAGAACATACACAAGTTGAGACACATCCCAATGAAAACAAATAAAAAACATCTCCCTGCTTTTTTTGTCTTTTAGTTTTGTGCAAACAGTGTCATATTTTAGGCTAAACTGTATGCAGTATAAAAATATTTTCTGTCTTGCATGCTGAACTCCTCTTTTGTCCACAAAGTCACTTTACAAAATGTTCACTTAAAATGTCGAAAAGCAGTCATTGGGAAGGACAGCTGAAATTTACCATTTTTCCACTTGAGAATGAAAAAAGTAAGATTTAGACACCCATATTTGTGACATTTGACACTCACGTGAAATATAGTGGGGAGATGTATGTGTATGTAACTTATTAGTGATATATGAGAGCCAACATGGTGTAGTGATTTGAGCATCAGACTACAACCCTGGAGACCAGGATTCGATTCCTCACTCGGTCATGGAAACATACTGGGTGACTGAGCACACCACATATTCTCAGCCCCCCAGAAAACCCCATGATAGATTCAACTTAGGGTCACGGTGAGTCCGAAATGACTTGAAGGCACTTAGCAGCAACAACAGCGACATGAAGCCCTGTTTTGAATTTGAAATTAGACACTTTACCAAACACTTTTCAGTCCGTGGTTGATTCAGTTGTCTGACGAGTCAACAGAGCAGAGGTGAGGAAAAGAAGACCATGGACAGTGTGTGGTCCTCCAGGCCATTCTGAGACTCTCTCTTCATGCATGTATGTATGTATTTGTATATGTGTGTGTGTGTGTGTGTGTGTGTGTATTAATTTTGGGGGGGCATTGAGGAGAAAAAAGTCATGCTTTTGCCCCTCAGGCCATTTTAGGCTCAGGAGATACTTTGGTTCAACCTTCTAGGCCATGTCCAGGTTGAACAAAAATGCTTTTCCCAAGCTGAAAACAACCTGAAAGGGTCAAAATACATGCTCCCAAAGGGGAATTTTGGTCCGACAAAAAAAAAACAAAATCAATAAAGAGGGTGAGAAATCCTCACAGAGTAGGCCCAAGCATGAGGTACAGCCCTCCACAATCCCATGGAGGTCCAATGAACACCATCAATTCCTCTGCAACAGAGGTACGAATGCACCTTCATCAAGAATATTTACTATTTCCTGGAGAAATAGCCTGGGCCACTAGCTTTGTCCCAGACCCCAAAACCACCACACATTAGAAAATGGGGAAACATTATTGCCAATAAGTGGACGCTTCTACTTTCTTTAGGAGAACACTGTGGCACCATGGGAGAGGAAGAATGTCATCAGGAGTTCTAGTTCAGCCTAAGGCCAATTCTGTGACTGACTTAGAATAATTGTTAATCTAGACTTGTGTGCAGAGATACACCTGGGTTAATGAAGTCTGTCGCATTGTCTAACCTATGCCACCGCCGTCATATGCTGCAAAACTGCCTCTTAACTTTCAATATGAAAGGCCAAATGTATAGTGAAACTGTATTTCTGACAGGAAGCAGAAAATGGGATGGATAATGCATGCACACGCTCTCACTCGCACGCGCACACAAAAACCATTTGCTAAACACCACTTGAAAAATCACAGGAAGAGTAATTGACTTTTCTGCAGCTTAGATAATGTAGGTCACTGCTTCAACGGTAACAAGAAAATGAATGTACATCGGAATGAAAGACAGAAGGGAACTAATTAGCAAATAGAGATTAAACAACCATCAGATAATAAGCATTATGACACGCTTCCCTTTGGTGTGGAAAGAAAGAAGGAAAGGAAACAATTTGTGAAAAGAATTGTAGTTGGGTTCACGGACAAACCAGACCTGGAAGAGGTGGTGGGTGGAACAATTTTCCCTCCAGGCTGCAATGGAATTACAGTGGAATAGCTTGCCTGCAATAACTCTGCCACTTCTTTGGAGGTTCCAGAAGAATCGTTATTTTCAATGACAATTAGGATTCAGCTCAATATTTTTTCCCTATGAGTTTTTTTCCCCCTCTCTCTCAACAAAAGAAATACAGTCAACTCTCTGCATTCGCGGGTTTGACTTTCATGGATTTGATTATTTGCAAGTTTCTCCAAACCTTGGTCTCTCTATCTCAGGCACTTCTTTTCTGGGGGAAATTTCCCTCTTAGTAGCTCTGATCAAACAGTGCATCTCTTTAAAAAACCTTCCTCTGGTCCTCCTTCTCCTTCACCAGCTGCTGCCTGGCCAGCTAAGGACTGATTGTAGCCAGATTTCTCAGCACTACAAATCCTCTCCCAATGTTCCCCCAATACCCAAGGAAGGAGATGGGCTAGAGAGAGAAAGTATAGGCTGACCATGCCAACCCACACTTTTTCACTCTCCTTTCCCTGACTTTGTTTGGACCCTGGGTGTTCAACATGATAGCCATGTTTAAATATTTGAAGAGATGTCATATGAAAGATAGAGCAAATCTGTTTTCTGTTGCTCCAGAGACTAGGGCCCTTTTGGCACGGCATTTGCCATGCGAAAGCGCCCCTGGAGCATCGCACAACAGCGAGGAGCGGTCCACACGATGCACTCACAATCGCACTATACTCTAGGGCCTGACAGGTGCCGATCACACAGTATTTCATTTTCGGCTGTGAGCCAAAAATGGTGCACAATTGCGCATCACTCCAGGGCCCTGAAAGCACTGGCTGTGTGTGTGGAGCTCCGGAGCCATGGCGCTCGTGCTTCCTGCCCCAGTGCAGCCTGTGAAAATCCCAGGCTGCGCTGCAGAAGGAAGAGGTGGGGCTTTCACGTGAGCAGAGAGCAGGTGTGTAGCTGAAGGAACCGGGATGTGAGAGCCTCTCGCTAGAGGCTGCTTGCACAATCCCCACACCCCAGCTCCGCAAAAAAGTGAGTTGTGGAAAGGGCCCAGGACACAAAGCAATGGCTTCAAACTTCAGGAAAAGAGATTCCATCTAAACATTAGGAAGAACTTCCTGGTGGTAAGAACAGTTCAACAGTGAAATACTCTGCTCCTCAGGAGTGTGGTGGAGTCTCCTTCTTTGGAGGTTTTCAATCAAAGGCTGGATGGTCATCTGTCAGGAGTACTTTGATGCTGCATTCCTGCATAGCAGGGGGTTGGATTCAATGGTCCAGGTGGTTTCTTCCAACTCTATGAGTCTATGATTCTCTCCACCATTCCTCAGCTCCCTTCCCACAGACACACACAGACACATTTTGATATTTAAGACTTTTCCACTTTTGTGGAGATCCTGGACTCCTTAAGTAGCGAATGCAGAGGGCTGACTGTATGTGGCAATTGGGAAGAAAGACGGTAAGATTTTTTGAAAAATGCTCAGGTATGGAACGATAGTATTTTTGACACCCAGAACAGATCTCTTTTCAACAAAGCCTCTCCTTCCATGCGGCAGGCCAGGAGGCTACCAGGAGCCTCTGCTTTGTTGAGAGGTGGCCAACTGGGCAGGTGGATGGAAGGAAGCTGATGGAGGCCCATTTCCCCACTGCACTCTTACTTGGCAGCAACCACAAGCCCTGGAGAGTTGCCACTGCAGCAAGGAACCACATTCCCTTGGAGCCATTGGAGTGGGTGTCACCTGGGTGTGGGGCAAGAAGGCAGAACAGCAGGTCTCAGGTGAATGAGAGCTGGGTGATGACCCTGATGCTGACAGCAGGGGAGCTTTCACCTTATCTATTCATTGTTAGCAGAGGGTACAAACAAAAGTATCTGAAACAACAGAAAAAGAAGGCAGGGGAAGGAAAAGTTAAAGTAAACAAATCACCCACAAACAATACACATATATAACTAGAACTAAAGCTAAACTAACAAAAGCTAAAACAAGTAACACAAGCCATTACTAAAAAAACTCATCTCTTACACTAAACACGTCCTAACTATACTAATGTACAAAGAAACTCTATCCTCCCCCACCAACCATAACGAAAAAGAAAAATCAATTAATACCCCATATCTTATTCTACCACTACCAATCTAAGTATACTAGAATTACTAATAATCACAACCACAGATTGCTACATCAATAGATTTCTCATTGCTCAAAAAAATCCAGAAACCGTTTCCAGCCTTTCAGAAAATCCTCAATTCATTTATCTTTTAAAATCCACATCAATTTGGCAACCGGGGCAAGATCTACGACTTTAACAACCTAGCCAGGGAGTCTCCTGCTCATCACTGTCAAACTAATATGGCTGCTGCCGCTGCTGTAGATACAGCCATTGCTGCAGGAAAGAGCTCTGGAAGCAGCAAGCGATGCCTGCACCCACACGCCAACCAAACCCAAATCACATCCTTCCCAATCCCATTGTCCTGGGGGAATCGTGCGTCCCCTTATGGATTGCTCCTGTTGCAGAATATTCCCACTACCCTGCCCTTGATATATAACCGGGTGGAAGGCCAGCTAATAAAACAGTAATAATATTCCAGGGTTCAAATCTCCGCTTGACATGGAAACCCACTGGGCAAGCTTGGGTAAGTCACACTTTCTCAGCTCAGAGGAAGGCAAGAGCATACCCCCTCTGAATAAATCTTACCAAGGAAACCCCATGATAGTTTCATCTCAGGGTTTGCCATAAGTTAGGCATACAACAACAACAACAACAACAACAGTAACAATAACATCCCACACACAGCCCAACCCTTTTCCTAAATCTACTTGCACTGATCATGTCCCAAGAATGCGCTGAACTCTAACATCACAACTTTTCAATTAAGTGGGCTTTTGACAGGTGACAGGCTGTGAGGAAGAGGCTTTTTGTGGATGGGCACTGTCTTTTTTTTTTTTTAATCAATATGCCTTTTAGAGATGCAAATCCCAATTGTTTCATCCTTATGTGCAAGAACAAATAATTACGGAAGTTTTCTTCCCACTGCAGAAGAAAAAGAAATACTTTTGCACAGTATTCTCCCAGTATTTGGGTGTCCCAAAGTGTTCTGAAGGAAAGATATGTGGTTACATGTTCTCTGTGGAAAAAAAATGTTGAAAATGTGTGGATTTTACACAATTTCCCCACCTGTTTCTCTATGCAGAAATATCCTCCAGAACACTTCAGGCTATTCAAAGGTAGGGGAGACCGTGCAAAATCTTGCTACTCTATTTTTACTGCCATCATCATTTATTTATTGATATAGCACCATCACTGTACATGGCATTTTACAGGTAAGAACAACAAGTCTTATAATCTAATTGGGTTTAATCGAATTAAGACACGACTCAAAAGGAAAACGGGATAGCAGTGTGGGAGGGGATCCTCTTCTTCTCTCTTTCCAAGGCCAGGGCAGTGGCAGTTGGGATGGAAGGAGGGTCTTTCATCTGACAGGGCTTCCTAACTCTCAGAAAACCCATTTTTTACTAGAAAAGGCAAAACAGAGAATATTCTTTCCATCTCTAGCGTTTTTAAGACCCTTTTTAAAAAACAAAGTGTGTTTTAATTCTATAATGTAAATTCATTTTAACGTTATAAGCATCCCGTGCTTTTTGTTTTGTTTTACTTTGTTCTAAATCTTCTTGTTAGCTACTTCTGGTCCCAGTATTTCTGCAAAAGCAGAGTACGGATTAAAAATATATCAATAAATGAAGAAAGCATGGGAGCAAGAGGGTCCTGTTAGCCACAGAAAGCTGCAGGTCCTGTCACCCTTTGTAGAATTCCAAGTGAGCAGGTTGGAACAGTATTCTGGACTGCACTTTAATGCCCATTGAAACCAATGGGACAAGTGAACCAGGGCTTACAGGGACAGCTAGTGCTTTTGATGTCTGTAAGGTGATAAATCCACTCCATGCTTCAGTCTGACCTTTGCATGAGCTATCTCAAGTGTTGAATCCTATCCCACAAATAGGTTGAGCAGCTTGGAAAGATCCTTCAAAGTTTGGGCTAAAACCCAAAGTGGATTTACCCTACAACTGCCCCTGACATACAAGCGACCATCTACTACTGATGATTTCATTTAAATTACATTAATTCCAGTGAGAATGATGTACAACAGTACAACCTGAGACTTCTCTGCTCAAAGATAAGAATTACAAATTTTATTTTATTTCATTTTTATTTTATTCATGTGCCTAAAACTGGTGACACCGCTACCAAGCCTAATTGACCAGGGATCGTCCATGCATACCCAACTTGGAAAAAGTTTGGTTTTGGGCTATACCTCTGAAAATTCCCCATGCCACTTGGTCAATAGCTATGCTGATTGGTTTATCCTGGCATCTATAATCCAAAACAAGATTCCATCCTCCTCCTCCAAGTTTTGCATGCTCAACATCTCATTTTGCATTCTGAGCTGGAGAAAAAGTTCTCAAGAAAATGATGCATGAATCCTCATGAGGCTGAGCATTATGAGATGGATTAATTTGACTACCAAACCAGATAACTGTGGCTTTGAGCCATCCCAGTGCTAGGATCCTTGGCTCAGCTTTAGATAGGGGGAAATATTTTAGGTTGAAGAGGATGTACCTGTATCTCCCTCTTTTGGATATTTCTGAAGTTGGTGGTTATCAATTTCTGATCTTCCTCAAAGGGCAGGAGGACCTGAACTGGGGTATTATTGTTGCAGGTTTTTCCTCTGTGATTTAATTTTTAAAAACAGTTCAGAATTTATTTTTTTTAAAAAAAAGGAAATCAATTCTCACTTCAACAATTGATCTTCATAAAGCCTCTTTCCCTCTCAGACAGACTGACTCAGGTTATTCTGACCTTTCCAAATAGCTTAGATCTCCTGCGGCCCTGAATCACTGTCTGTGCCTGCCGTTTCTTTCATTGGCTTCATTTTGTTCTCTGCACAGTAATCATGCAAGGCCCAGACATGTATTATTCCAAAGGTGTCCTTGCCCGCCAGGTCTTTCTACAAATCTACAATCATTGTTTCTTGTTTATATTCAGGGGTCTCCATGCATCTCAGAACTAAGCTGGCTTTTCCACTTCTGAGCTCAAAATTATTTGGGGAAGAGGCCAGTCTGTGCCATAGCCTAAGAATAATGAGTGCAATCTCCTCCTGTAATCTTGCGCAGCTCCCATTAATTTCTGTTGGGCTTTTGCAAAAAGCTTTCCTGCTTGGATTTGGAGTCCAGTTCAGTTTTCACAGCCTTTTGGGCCTCAGCAAAAGTCAGACTCCCCTGCTTCCTGGACCTGAAGAAACCCAGTTATTGGCACCAATTGGGCTAGAAGCAGTGTAGGCAGAGGATGAATCTCTGTGAAAAATGTATTTCCATTGCAAGATTTCATGCCCTGTAACTGTCCTGACTTGGAAGGGACAGTACGGATTACTTCTCTGTTGTCCCACTTTTTCACCTGCTTTTAAATTGTCCCAGTTTCTCTCCCTCCTCTTCCTATTTTCCTCCTTTGTTCTCAGCTCACTTCAATTGCCATGGGTGGGGGAGAGGAGAGGAAGGAAGGGGTGAAGTCTTGCTCTTCCCAGTAAGATCAAGCAAAAGCAAACTGCTACAAGCCTCTCCTAGCTGATGTATTTTTCCTCATCAATATCTTCAGACATTTTGATCACATCCTGATGTTGCTTGGCCCCACACAAGTTCTTTGTTTTCACCTGTGAAATGGTAGAGGGTGTGAGATTTTGTTCAGCAAGCTGAGACAACCAGCCTCAGATTCTCCAGTCCCTTTGAGAGATTCTGCCTCCAGTGTGAAAGACATCAAGCATTTTTTTGTTGCTGTTTTTTGTTGTGGCTTTTGCAGTTTGCACAGAAATCATGTCTCTTTGCCTTCAAGAAGCTAAGCTCATGAATGCAGCACCCACAGCAGGACAGAGCAAAGGATCACAAAGTGACAAACAATGCTGCTATTTTTACTAGCCTATGAAACAAGCAACAGTCATGTCATTTTCCCTCAACTTTGCACTTATTACCAAAACAAACCCACAAATCACTAAGAAGAAGTAAAAAAGTGGTGATCTGCAGAACACTGTATATGCTAATTAGACATGATCATGAATCCTATTGCTAGATCAGACTAGAGGGGGCCCACTGAAATAGTGTCATTTATTTCGATCTTGACTCACCATTCAAAAATTGACTCAGTGGGTTTACCCTAGTTGGAACTAAAATGATTCAGGCAGAATCCTGATAACTTAAACGGAATTCCTCTCATTTCTGCCAGCTAGACTAGGACCAGGTGCCTTGAGTGCCAGAAGAGCTTCTTGTTTAGAAGCTAACTCCTGGTGGAGAATTCTAAGATCCCTGACCTCAGGTTCTTTATCTGAAGAATTGAATGACCCTTCCAAGTGGACACTTTAAAAATACGACTGTCCTCTGCAGGCCTTCAAACAGTGGGCTGTCTTGTGTAAAAGAAAACATATGGCTACCTTAGGCCTCAAAGACAAAATAACATGCTCAGGCCGAGGAGAAAATTTTGAAATCCACACTGGGGTGGGTGAGCTAGGACTAGCCCTTGGGATGGCAGTTGATCAGACCTCAAATTGGGCACGTTGTATTCACAGCTAATCATTATTTGACTGAAAATCAAAATTGGACATGTGCAGTGATGGCTCAAAGATTGCATGAGTCATACCGATTGCTGCTATATTGCTGGTGGAAAGAGCAAGGGACGGCAAGAATCTCAAGCTGTGGAAAGCTCACATTGTCAACAAAAGTTGCCTGTGCCACCCATACACAGATCTGATGTACTTGGTCTTCTTCAGGGCCTTGAGCTCAATGGCAAAGAATTTGAGCTTCAAAAGTGAGTTTTGATCCATGCCTATGCATCTTTAACAGTGTAAGTGCTACTTCTGCATGGCTACTTCCACATGGTATGGTCATCATCCACAGCTGCCTGTCTGCTACTCTCCTCCTCAGGTCAAAACGCAAGGCACTGTTTGGACGTAAGATAAAAACATCTGGAAACTGCTCAGTTACATCAATCAGTTAAAGGGTTACATTTGGGACAATCACAGATTAGCTACCCTGCAATTAAGCACATCCACAAACCATCAACACAAATTTACATTTCATTAACATGGAGGTGCATACAATGCCGGCATGGAAATTAAGAAATTAGACACAATTATCATATCAGAAGCAAGAAGGGGAGGGATGTTGATGGAGACTGTGCTGTATTTATTGTTTCACTTACCAAAAGTTCAGTTATATCATAATTGGCTCTACAATTGTGAGAAGGGCTCTCTATTTCTTTGCCAAAGTCTTCCAGCTATAAGAAAAAGCTAGGGATAGACTCATAGGGCAGGATCCTGAACCATGTAGGTAGACTGAAAGGCTACAGCATGCAACTCTAGTAATTTATTGGTATGGGAAAGATGGAAGGCATCAGCATTGAGAAGGGTGATGTCATCACCCTTGAAGACCTCTAGATATCAACAGAGATCTTACACTGGCATTGTGCAGCAGAAATTGCCACATGTGGAGTCCCATATTAATTGTACTATGTACGCTTGTGTGGAATGGCAACATTGTGCAACTGAACAAACTAGCAAATCAGCAACTGAATGCACAATGAATGTGCTTGTGCTTGCCTGAGCCATGAGCAATGCATACATGTGTGTATATGTGCATCTATGCACAATGCACATCCATGGACATTGGCACCATATGTACAACTCCACTTTAGCAGTGAACCAAATTTATCCTCTGAATGGATAATACTGTCCAATTGCTTCCATAGGGGAACTTGTGTAAGACACAAACAGAATATCAGACATACAGTTATTTTCCTTTCCACTCCAGTGAGAAAGATGTTTTCATCTAATGATGTCATTGGCTAAGGTAACATAAATAGAATCACTCCACTGAAAACACTCTTAGAAGGTGATGTGAAGGTGCTTTGGTTTATAATGGTCCCATATTGCATTTTGCCATGAAGCGCTGAGCCATGATGGTGGAAAGTTCCCTTTGACCTTGTGATAAAAGTTTAACCACAGTGAAGTTCTCACCTTTCATAACATCTTCTTGGCAGCTGTCTAGAAACTGGGCTGGTCCTGTGTCTGTTCATTACCTGTAGAAGCCACTTGCTCTGACCATGGTATTCCCAATTAAGCCATCAGCATCTCTGTAGCCAAAGGCTTTCATAAAACAAGTGTGTCCTAACTTACCCCTTGGAGGACTCAAATGAGGAGGAGGCAGATTGTCAAGAAGCTGTATCTTCCTCTGAGGAGATGGGGTTCGAGGAAGAAGAGGATCAGCAGAATGTGGCAAAGACTACAGAGGCTAAAAATGACACACACACACACACCATCCTTCCTTCCTTGAGAGACAGAGTCAGAAACGCCAAGCTCTGCACTGTTTAAATAATAAACACTGACCTAATTAGCACTAATGAGACACCTTTGATTTTAAAGGAGCTGTTCATAAATATTGCAGCAGTTGCCTCCTAGCCTTAGTGCTGACAACTGTCTTATCTGGTTGCCTAGCAGTACTCTCTCCCATTCCTGTTTTGTCTTGACCTTGGGCTGACTGCTTTGGGCTATTCTGTTTACTCTTTGCTGGCTCATAGACCTGAACCTCTGACCTGCCAATAGCACTTTTCAACTGGGTAAAGACCACCCTAATGCTTCTCCCTACATCTTGCTCAGTTAACCCATGACAGACCTGGGCTGGACTCACTACTCAGCCATGCCTACATCCCAACCTGCTGCTGTAGGCATTTGCTGACTTGTGTTCAGGACAATGTACCGTAAGCCACTTGTTAGTTGTCTGTAGGCAAAGTGTGGGATTCTAGTGTGCCAGGAGCAAAGATATTCTAATCAATGCACTAGACCCCAGCAATAACAACAGCCCCATCCTCCAACCTCACTAAACACTGTGTGCAAATGCCTTTTGCCTTTTTTTTTTTTTTTTTTTAAGCATTCATCAGCAGTCTTTCTACATCCTCCACAGACCAGATTTCTGGAATGGAGCATTTTGGATGTCTTTGTGCCAGAAGATTCATGGGGACAGGATGGAGAGAGAGGCAAAGAGAAAAATGCTGGAAATGAGTTGCTTTCGGCACTTGTGCTCTTGCTTGGTTGCCATACACAGAGAGCTGCAAAGGTAATTGCCACATCCAAAGGCTGAGGGCATTCCTCGTCTCATAGGTTGTCACTAACAGCCAATAATACCCCCCTACAAAGTAAAGGGAAGTGACAGGAAGGGAAATAATTTAGCCTTTAACTGACACGTTATCCAGTTAAAATCCATTTACCTTCTGCTGCTCCTTGTGTCATTGCTCATTTCGTTTTTGAAGTGACATAGTCCTGAATGCTGTTAACGGCTTGTCTCCGAAGGGGGAATTTAGAGAGATATTTTGAGATCTGGAAGTTGGGTGGCTGTCAAAGGAGAAGAAATTCCTTGCTACAGCAGCCTTAGCATCATAACTTATGGTGTCGTCTGGAATGGGAGCCTATTTTGGCAGGGATGGGAATTCACAAAATACATTTCCAATTTGGAACCTCCTTGAAAAAATTCAAATGCTCTCGCTTCCTAATGTGACATTCTTATCTGCATCTGGGAGGCAGGTTTATTTAGGAAAGTTTGGTGAGTGATTTTGTCAAGCTACAATTGAGCACAAACGCTTCACAATTTAGAAATAAGACTTCACATGTTAAAACATTTCCCTAAATTTTTAATTACAAACATCTCAAAATGTTGAAAATTCAGCTCTGTTTTCACTGAGAAGAGTTCGAGGCTTCCACTAATTCCATTCTCTTGGTGTTCATATGGCATCATAACACACACATTGGCCAGTATTTTACATCAGCTACTTAGGAGCTAATGTAGACATAACTAAATAATCTCTCCTGGTTCAGCTCCCCAAATCTTATGGAAATGTCAATCACTAGCAAAATGAACCTCCTTCTTCCCATGCAACTGATGCTCAGTAAAGTAGTCGTAGGAGGCAGGGTTGCAATTGTGGTAACAACGTCACAATAATGAATAAATAGCAATCATGAAAGCAGAACAGTTATGAATGAGTAAATCTAGGTAGCTGTCTGGCATTCCCAACTTGAACTTAACCAAGTAGCTGACATAGAATACTGGCCAGTGTCTTCTATGAGAAATGTATCTAGATACTACATCTATCTATGTAGTATCGTGCTACTTATGTGAGATAGGGTAGCTGTCCTATGAGGGTGTTGGGTAGAACAGAAATGAAGCAACTGTCTTTCCCTGTGCCCAAAAAGTTGATGGGTTGCATTTTCCCTTAGCTTTTGTGCTTTTCACATTCATTTTTCCTCTTTTCTTAGCCTTTTCTTCCCATTGATCTCAGTAGCAGAGCTGGTGTTGTTCATTCCATTTTCTGAAGGGCTTTTTCTAGGGAATGGGGGGGGAATCTGGGATCCTGTGGATTTCAAGCATCTCCCAGGATGAACTTGAATAGCCTCCTTTATGCCTGCTCCATTATTGGACTTAGGACTTCAGAGGACCACTCCCTTCCTTCAACTCATTGAGAAGGCTGGCTTACAAGTTCAGATCTTCTTTTCTAAGGATGAATCATGCAATGCACTCTTGGAGGGGGAGATTCCAGAAGTCCTATGACCCCTATGTGAATAGCAAACCCCCAGAACACAAAAGGAAAGAAGTGGATGAAATCTGTTTATACCTTGAATGTATATATGAGCCCTGGGCTTCTGGAAGCAACAGGGGGTCCCCATACTTGCATGGTGAACTGTTCACCCACAGGAGATTCTTCATAGCCAGCACTCAGCCTTTCACTCTCCAGAATGAAGAATGGGCTAGATCCTAGCTAATTGAATTCAGAGTTGCCCTTTTCCCAGATCCATTCAGATGACAGATTAATTTGCATCTGTTGAATGTGCTGCATTGCTAATAATGGAAAACAATATTTATGCTAATGAGAAGAACAGCAGAAGAGCTTTGAGAATGAGCTGTTCTTTGTTAACTAGCCAGGGTGTAGCTGATTAGAAAAAGCCTAGTGATTGATAGCTCCATCCATCTTCTGGTGATCTCCCCAATGCTACATCCCACCCCAAACACACACACAGACACACATTTCTAAATTTAGACTATACGCTCCTTGGCATGGGGTTCTGCCTTTTGCTTAGTTACTCTGTAAAGTATCTTGTACAATAAGACTGCAATAGTTTTTCACACACACCCAGGAATAAGCCCCCTCAAATATACTGAGACTGCTTCTCCTAAATACACATAAGTGTTTGCTGTGAGGGAATCCTCTTAGTAATATTAACAAGGAAAGTCCTTCAAAAGCCAAAGAATATCTGATCTCATTCATGGTACCCAGATACCATCCACTTCTTACGTCTACATCTCTAATGCTTTTTTGGCTGGAGATGTGGAGTGAGGAATTAATTGGTCAGGTGTAAAATCAACATGTCATATAAAAATGAGGTCATTTCAAAGGTTTGGCCCCTGTGTTTTCCATGGAAAAATGATTACACTGCAGTTAAAGAGCACTTGACAATTTTGGCCCTTTCTGCAGCTTACCTTTTTTCAGCGCTGAGGTGTGGGGATTGCACGAGCAGCCTCCAGACAGGCATCCTCCCAAACAAGCAGCCTCCCAAACAAGCTGCGTGAGAGCCCTGCCTCTTCCTTCTGCAGCACAGCCTGGGAGTTTCCCAGGCTATGCTGGGGCAGGAAGCACGACCACCGTAGCTCCAGAGGCTCCGCACACATGGCAAGTGCACGCAGGACCCTGGAGCAATGCGCAATCATGCACCATTTTTGACTGAAAGACGAAAATGAAAAAGTGCACGAGCGGCGCCTTGAAGGCACACCACAACAACAATTCCCAAAGGTACGTTTTCTAAACCTATGCATCTACAGTTAAAGAAGGGCCCTACTAAATCTCCTTTCTTGGCCATGATGGATTTTGCTTTACAAAAGCTTTCAAAGATTACAATTGACTGCCATCTATACATTCTGATTTATAGATTGCAATGAATGCCTGGTAGTGGAGCCCAGCTTTGTTCCACGTAACTTGTGAGAATACAACCCAGACCATTGTTGGTACTTCCCTCTGCCATTACTTGAGCAAAATAAGAATTCTGCCCCCACTTCAGTCCCCAAATTTTTATCGCTGAAGTTGAGCATTTAGAAATACAGTTTAGACATCCAGGGAACAAGATGTTGTGGAATCCTGAAAAACCTTAACACTCACACTATGCAAAATTACTGAAATATTGTACATGTAGAAGGAAGCCTTTCCATGCATGTACTCTTTGTACACTGCAGGCCTTGCTTTTGATGCATCTACAGCTGTGCATGAAAATTCATTCATTCTCAGCTTTGACACCATGTGCTGACACCATGCAGGCATTCAGAGTGCCAGCAAAGATAATCAAATTTAGTAAACTTGGCTTTCAAAAGACAGCTATTTGACAGAATTTCAAGTGGACAGTTTCTCTGCAAGTTTGCATACTTCCTAGGCCCTTTTCATAGGACATCATTGTCCAGCTCTGGGGACGGGAACCAGATGACGGTTCTCATGATGTCGTCCAGGTCCCGCCTCTCTCCCATTCCCAGTGGCACAATCACACCGCAAATCATTGACAGATTCTCCCTGTCAATGACCAACAATCACACTGCACTTACCTGAGCTGCAGAGGGTCAGAAAGCATAATGGCTAGGCTTCCTGCCCCTATGCAGCCTGGGACAGTACCAGGCTGTGCTGCAGAAGCAAAAGGCATGACCATCACGCCTCCTGCATTCCCACAAGCAGCCAGTGCGGAGGGGAGTGCTCCTGTCACACTCCCCTCCCAAGAGAACTTCTACCGAAATCTCCACAGAATGCCACCGGGATTAGGTAGAGTGCAAAAAGGACCCTAGTCATGTTATTTAATTTACTCAGCTATGCATGTGAAAAAAACATTGTATTTTAAATTGATTTGCATTATTATTATTATTATTATTATTATTATTATTATTATTATTATTAGTATCACAACATCTTTTCTAATTAAAATGCATTATTTTTCTCATTCCTCACAAAAACAGAAACTCTTCTTACTTCCACACCCCTTTCTGCCTCTGCCCCTCCAGACGAAAATTGTCTTATTACAGCCCTGGAAATGGTGCCTGCTGTTACTATTCTTTTCCTTAAGAAATACTTTGAAGTTCTTCAGCCACCACAGAGAACCCTAAGACATCACTTGAACACCTCCGTCGGTGCTTTGACTTGGCAAACTCCTGCTTTCTCCAGAAAGGGCGAAGAAAGGGGGAGCTGTCTTTGCTATAAAGCTTCCAAACCCTTTGGACATTATTATCCCCTTTTTTACAGGGAGGGGCAAAACTTCCAGTAATTGAGGGTTTAAGAAGGAGGTCTCTCTCAGCTGAAAGGTCCTTCCCTGCCAAGAAAACATGACCTTCCTTCTCTTAAGTCAGTTGGCTCTGGACTTTTCACCAAGTTGTATTGATTTTACCCCATTTCTTCTCTTCAGCAATGGTTCTATCTGTTGTGTGTCCTCCAGCAGGGCATGGCAGATATGTCCTGCTCATTAGAAGCAACCTTCTCAGCTTGACCTGTAACCTTTATCTGCCCTTCTCATGAGGAGGCAGACAGAAAAGGTGAAACTGGAAGAATGTGCATTGGGCAATGGACTTATGGAGAAAGAGGATGGTTAGGGAGGAAGAGGCTAAAATGGCTGTGAAAGCCAGTATGGGGCAAAGCTTTGAATCTCTTGAGACCAGCATGTGGGAGATTTAGGGCCCATTCACACTATGGAATTATAGTGCTAATACTCCAACAGCCATGGTTCCATCCTGCAGAATCCCGAGATTTGCAGTTGAGGGGGATGTTTAGAATTCTCATCCAGAGTGCTCCAATTCTTCAAACTACAAACATGAGGATTCCACAGAATAAAACCACGGCAGGGCTGGTTATTACCGGTAATGATAACTATTATTGTCTAAACGGCTAGGAGCCTTTCTGCACTACACTGTTATAGTGCTATTATTCTGCTTTCAACATCTCATGGAATCCTGGGGTTTGCGGTTTAGGGAATTGCATTTAGAATTCTAAACCAGAGAGCTCTTTGGCCTCAGTAAACGACAAACCCCAAAGTGGAAAAACTGCGAATATCAAAATGTGTCTGTTGGAAGGAGGCCAAGGCATGGTGGGGAGAATGGGCACCCAGGGTCCAAACCAAGGCCATTTCTGCACTAGCTTGTTATAGCGCTATGATTCCACTTTCAACATCCTATGGAATCCTGGGGTTTGCAGTTTATGGAGGGGCCAGCCAGCCCCAGGATTGCATAGGATGTTGAACCCCAGGATTCCATAGGATGCTGAAAGTGGAATCATAGCGCTATAACAGGCTAGTGCAGAAATGGCCCAGGTCAGAGAAAGAAGAAGCGAGGGGGAGGGGGAGGCATGGTAGCCCTATACTTCCTCTCATTCCTTCCTTGAGTGTGGAAGGGGGCTTGGGATAAACTTTGCGATGCTGAAAAATTGGGCTGCTAGCTGGCCAGGCAGAAACTGTTGATAGTGGAGGAGGACCAGAGGTGGGTTTAAAATGTCTATGCGCTTGATCAGAGCTTCAGAGAGGGAAGCTTTCCCCTGGAAAAGAAGCACCTGAAGCAGGGGCAGGGGTTGAAGAAACTCACAAATAATCAAATCTGTCAAAATCAAATACGCAGATGGGGAGGCCTGACTGTACTTTAAGAAAATCCACAAAACAGTGTGCCGTGGTCAATTCCGATAAGACTGAAATAAGAAAGCTCAGGTAGGGGCTGCCACTTGGCCTCCAGTACCAGCACAGGCAGAATAAGAGTGTGTAAAGCAGAGGAAGGGAGAATATTGGTGTCGTTCTCCACCTCTTACAGAACAGAAGTCAAAAAGGTCAAGCCAGGCAGGGGGAAATGAGAGGTGTGTCACATTGCTATGCAGAGCTGAAATAACAAGCCGAGAATTCAATCAAGTCAGCACTACAATCCAATAAGCTTGGGTGTGACCCGGTGGGATGAGCTGGCCTTCCAAGATCAATAATGGAAATAAACATTTCAAGAGGGACAATTGCTTTCAGCAGAGAGCTAGCCACCCTTAAAGTGCCCCTTTGGATACCATAACATCTCATGTCTCTCTCTCTCTCTCTCTCTCACACACACACACACACACAATTCTTTTCAAAGCAGAGAGGAAAGAGGACAGCTTAAGAGCACAAGAAGTGTAACAAGCAGCAATGTGTTCCTTCTTTCTTTTCTTTCTGTCTTGCCCTATATTGAAATAAAAGATCTCAAGGAACCTGGGGTATCACAGTGCCAAGGTCTGTCTTGTTTTGAAATAGCTTAGGGTCATCTCTGGAGGGAGCGGAGAACATCCCCTTTCAGAAGCAACGGTTGATTGGCAAAGTTCTTTCGAGATTCCCCATGGAGAGAAGTCCTCCAGAAGCTTTATTTCCTGAAAGGAGGACAGTAGGTAAGTTGTTAATGACTTCAATAAAAGCTGGAGAAGGAGCATTAGGAGGCTGGCCATGAGAGTAAAGAGGAGGGGGTGAGAAGCAGAGCAGTGTATAGCTCATTAGTGGCTTGCTAAAATTAACTCCATTACCGTGTTTGCTTTCATTGCAAACCTTCCATTTAATTCCAATTATCACTCGGCTGCAAAAAAGGGTGCCAACGCTGATGCTATAGGCTGGAAGAGACACAAGGTGGCACGGCACAGAGCTGGATGCGATACTGTGCTTAAGGACTGATTGGACGTAGCTCTAGAGCCTTGTCTATATGGAGAGGAGCACCAGGTGGTAATCCTGAGATGATAGAACATGGAGTCTATGGGCCCTTCAAAGTTTCTTCAGGGGGTCTTTGGGGGCTTTTGACCTGGGGCCAATGGGGTTCCCAGATTTCAGGCCCTGGATCACCTTATTACAGGCATACCTTAGTTAACAAGAGACACTGTGGTGTAGCAGTTTTGAGCCCTGGATTGTGACTCTGGAGTTCAGGGATGAAACCCCTGATCAGCCATGGAGACTCACCTTGAGCACGTCTCACTCTCTCAGCCTTAGAAGAAAGGCAAAGATAAATCCGTCTGAACAAATCTTTCCAAGAAAACTCCTTCACAGTCTCACCTACCACCATCTGAAAGTTTTTTTGTACATCTATCCCTTGCTTCTTTAGACATTTCCCACTTTTCTTCCTCACTGAAATTAGTTTGTAACTGTGCCTTCAATATCCCACCTTTAAGAAACACCAATGCATCACTAACTCCCCTCCCTTTGAACATTTCTGACCATGATTTCACCCAGTGCATCTTTAAGCATACTGAAATCAACTTTTTTTTCCCATTATATTTTTATTTTATTTATCAACTTTCTTGAAGTCCAGAGCACATGGCTGACTATGTTTGTCTTCTCTTCTCAATACCAAATCCCAAGAGGACATGGTCACTCCTGCCCTCCCAATATTACCACTCCATTAACCAGTTCATCTCCATTGGTTAGGATAAAATCCAAAATAGCTGATCCCATTGTTGCCTCCTCCACTTTATGTACAATGAAACTGCCTGCAGGACTGGTGAAGAATTTGCTGAAATTGGCCAAGTTTGACTTCCAACAAATTCAGGGTGCTTGACATCTCCCATTACTTTTATGTCACTCTGAATGATTTGTTTGTTGGAATACTTGGTTATTTTTCATAGGCAGGCATTATCCAAATCTTCAGTCTGGGGTCCTATAGGAGCTACCCACAATGATGTCATTGTTGTTTTTCTCTCCTTTGATATTTACCCAAATGCTCTCAATCTGTTCTCTATGCTTTAGTTTATGTCTTTCATGGGAATGTAGAAAAGGGTAACTTCATAATGTAGAAAAGGGTAACTTCAGCACTAAGGGGCACATTTTCCACACTTTGGTTACCCTTTTGGTGAGAGGGACTGACCAAAATGGCAAAAAAAAAAAAAAAAACCTCCCACAAAAATGGTGAGAAGTCCACTTCTGGTTTTGAAGTAACCTATTTGAAAGGTCAATTGCAGCTTCAGTAGACTTCCACGATATGTAATTTACCTTTTTCTTTAAAAAAACAAAAAAGGACAGTCTTGCACTTTGTGGGAGACCATATCAGGATTGTAGGCATAGTCAAAGGAGAATAGTGAAGGCATTGTTCCCCTCAAATAAGAATCCTGTCCCTCAACCCACGAAATTTTCCTTCAGTCACCAAATTTCTAGCATGGCAGTAACTTAAAACTTCACCTGAGTATCTCAGAAATACAGTTTAGGAATCCAGCGAAAGTGGGTAGCTAAAGTTCCCAAAGGAATACAAATACGGCTGATGTACAACTTATGCGTGCAAGTGATTGTCAGCGTCTCACTCTCTGCAATGCTAGAAATTCAAGGACTGAAAGACAATTTTATTGGGGGCAAAAATCCGGGGCATAATGCTTCCATTCCTCTCTCTCCCCCAGCCCCGTAGCTACAACTAAGGCCACGATAGTGTTATGTCGGTATGCTTAGTCTCACAATTATTCTGGGGAGTTTCAAAATGGGTACTTTTTGCTGACAACCTTGACTCCAAGGCATTCTTTCCTACCCAAGCCTGGAGATGGCATTCCATAATAGTTAATGTGGCAAATTCAGTTGTAGATCTGAGAGGAAGGGGCCAAATTTGGAGCAGCGGAGAAGAGAAGAGGCAGGAGGCGGCTGTTGAAATTACAGCATGAAAGTAGGTCAGGCATTTTTTGCTTTTTGGAACGGCTCTTTGGGCTCTTTAAGAAGAGATAAAAACCACAGTTTGAGATGGAGATCATATGAGGGAAAATGAAAGCAGATGTTCAGCAAATGCACTTAGCGACAAGCAATAAGCATTTGGAAAATGCAACCATCTCAGACCTACCACTGCGATTACAGTCCCTTCTGAGCATTGACCCTACAAGGGTGTCGAGGCACTTGAGTAATGTAGAAGCATTGTGTGCATAGCTGGGTTTTTCTTTTCCTCCTTTCAGGGGAAGAAAAGAATATCCTGAGTGGTAAATGCAAATTAAGGATTCATTACCTCAGGGATAAAGACTCATGTAAATCTGTCCCAAGTTATTTGGGAACTGCCTGCTATGGCTGGGGATGTGATTTGAGATAATAATGGCACAAGGAGCTTTTTTGTGTGTGTGCATACATACTGATATATTATCCCAACCAGCTTGCAAACTGGAAGTTTTTTCTTCTTCTTTCATAACAATAATATGCTTGGACTAATGATATGTGAGGAAAACCAGTTTCAAACTTGAGGCTGGATGGGCTTGTCTTTATCTGGACTTCCTGGATTGTTTTCAGACTATGGCCATTTCCACACTAGACTGTTATAGCACTATTATTCCATTTTCAACATCCTGTGGAATCCTGGGTTTTGCAGTTTAGGGAGGGGCATTTAGAATTCTCAGTCAGAGAGTTCTTTGGCCTCAGGAAACTACAAACCTCAGAATTCCACAGAATGTTAAAAGTAGAATGATTATGCTATAACAGTGTAGTGTGGAAATAGCCAGTGTCTATAGGGCTTCAGTGGCATGATTGTTAAATGGAACCTCCTTATTCATAGGCCAAATACACCACTGAATACTGGCAAGGTGGGAAGGGGAAGGAATATGCTGCCACTGGTATTATCTTCATAGCTAGCTTTGGGGATTCCTGGAGACATCTGGCTGTAAGAAACTGGATGCTGGATTTGATAGATTTTGGTTCCAAATTGGGTGGGCTCTTCACAGTGTCTTAGAGCTTTATTGTCCAAATCTGAATTCTACTTCCTAAAATACCCCCCCTCCCACGCTCTCTCTCTCACATATACATATTTAGGGGAACATATTGTTCTGCAAGAGGAGAAGATGAAGCTTCCATTTCCTTTCTGCCTCCCCCACACACCCATTTCTTGAAGAAGTACCGATCACAGGCAACCGCGTTCAGAAGACTGACGTTTCAGGCCAATGCTGATTTGGTTTCAGAGCAGATCAGAATGAACAAGGTTGACTGTAGTGACTTTGTTGTGCTTCTGTCTGGTGGGTCTCTCCTCCTTCTTCTTCTCAGCGTTTGCTAGCATCCAACACATGTAGACAACCATTGCTCGGGGCAATTCCACCTCAGTGATTGGGGCAACATGTCCCCCTATGTCAGTAGCATTAAGGCCTCTGAGAGATGCTATTGATTAGCTGGGACACTTCGCTCTGGGAGAGAGCAGGCCTGTTTGCCTGTGCCACGCTTGGGAGGGGATGCCAGGGGAACACATAAAAGCTGAGGAGGCTATGTCAAAAGCAGATAACCAAAGACAAGTTGATTGGTCAGTGTGGCGGTAGGAAGAAACAGGGATGAAAAGAATGCTCCCACGTTTGTCCTGTACCTTTAACAATTGTGTAACAGGGCATTTCAGCAGGTGAAGCTTAAATATGACAAGTTAGGCCTATTGCAATTCTCTCTTTTACATAACCATTGAAAGTGCAGGAGCCCTAACTTCATTTTCAAATGGCCACCCTACATAATATCCTAATATGATGATCTTCTCCTCCTCCTATGAGCCTCTCCTGAATTTTACCCCCAAATCCCAACAACCCCCTGTCCTTTTGCAGCCCTCAGATAACCTGCAAAACTGTGGAAACCAGGGTAGAATAGAGATTGTGCAAACTGTGAACGTACTTTTAGAGCTGCCACACTGTTGTCTGGGACCTGCTCCTGTCTCTTTAACAGCAGTGTGATACAGAAATGGTGCCAATGAGGGTCTGACTAATAGAAAGGAGAAAGAAAAAAACCTTTGGGAAAACTTTACTAACCTTATTCCTATGCATCAGGCTTACGTACACGAACAGGAGAGAAGGGGGGTCAGTGACAACTTGAAGGTGATGTGGGCAGCCAGTATTAATGTAACATGTGCCAGTTATGCATGACCTCAGAGGCATCTCTTGCTAAACCAACCCTGGCTGAGAAACCATTTTTGCATCTGGCTTCCGTTCCTGGTGACTCTCACGATCAAAGGGCAAGCATTATTGCAAGAAGAAAAGACTCTCAGCTTGCAGACCTGGGCATACGGAACACTATAATTTACTTTTGAAAGAGACATTATATAATGGAGACAGGGATTTTTTTTTTTTTTAAATGAAGAGAATAAGCCCCAGGCAGCAGGAATTAATCAGCTAGCAGAATGAGGTTGGTCAGCGGGGAGTACCTGGACCATTTCTCCTATTCATCACTCAAACTTAAGAGGGAGATTCAGAGAGCCATTGTGGAGAGGCTTTGCATAGGTGGGACTGTGTGAACAGTGTGGGGCTGGAGGGGGGCATTGTGAAGGCTGTGAGAGTTCTAGGTTTGAAAGGGAAAGATACTCTCAAGAGACTTTCCCTCTCTTCCTGAATATACAACTTCTTCTTTCTCCTTGCCACAAAGGGTATTACCCATTTGGTTGATTTCTTCTTTGTACTCAACCCATGCCACTTCTGAGAAGGAGACAAGAAGGGTCTCAATTCTACATAAATGTTCCATAGCACATGCAGCACAAGACTTGTGTTGAATGCAGCATTGTACAACTGAATGCACCGTCCAATATGTAACCCAACACTCAACTGATGTGCCACAACACTGTGTGCACAACTCTGCTTCTCAAATCCTGATTTGAGTGCAGATATTCTGCAATGGACAAAGATGTGCAAGCACTTCCATAGGGGAACTTAGGCACATGCAAGACATCAACAGGTTTCCAGCCAGGGTGTAGGAAGGTCATGGTTCCTTCTCTTCTCCAGGCCAACAGTCAGAAATAGTAAGGAGGATAAGCAGTAGGGCCCAAAAAAACAATTGGCAGCAAGACCTTTATTATGGTACAGATCTTGGCAGATGCCTGGTGATGACCACTTCTGAAGATGACAATGATATAAGCAGGCTTTTTACTAGATGGAAGCAATGGAGAGTTTATCTGGCCCACAAGGAAAGAGAGATGCATAGTGCTTATGTGATACTGTGGAAGAAGAGGCAACCATGGCTTTTCCTTCCCATTCCTCTCCTTGCCCCCATATGGACATAGGAAGCTGCTTTGGACCCCTCATTCTCAGCTTAGGCACGGATGTTTTGGGCTTCAATTCTTGGAATTTCTGAATTCTAATCGCTGCCTTAGTCCCTGTCAGATGATCCATCTCTCTAGGCCAGGACTGACTGCTCTGATTAGCAGAAAAGAAGAAGAGAGACATCTTTCCCATTGCTGGCTATCTGATCCTTTTAAAAAAATGGCATTGTCAGGGCTTGAATGTAGGACCTTCCATGTGCAAATTTTTGTCTTCTCTGATAAGGTAAGAGACCTATTCCGAGAACAGAGAAAGGCAAACACCTACCGTTAAGGTGTCAGGTTGTTTTTGATGAGCCTCTGCACAGAGATGGAATCCTGATGGCATATCCAGGTAAGGAACAGTTGATAGAGTTATAATATCCAGGTGCCAGCCAGGCTCTCTGGTGCCCGATATATCTTTGAGACGGTTCCAGCTCTCACCTTGCCAGGTCCTCTGCGGCAAGACAGAACACCAGCAGTGCAAACTGCTGCTCCCTGCAGAAATATAATGAAGAGCCTTTGGATTCCACCCCGTGTCTGACCTAACCAGCCAAATAGGTTCCAATGAGTTTTGAAAAATGCCCTAGTTTTTCATCTAATAGGCAATTTTCCCCCTTCTCCTGCATAATTTGCAGAACAAGCAAAAAAGCCTATTATGTAAAAAAAAAAAAAAAGATTACCAGTTGTAATTTGCTCCTGTTATAAAGTGGGGAAAGTAGTTTCCTCTCCTTCTTCAGATCTGGGGTAACTACAGATGGGAAAGGAGACAGGGTTCCTGTATCTTTAACAGGTGCATGGAAGAACGGATTTTGGCTGAAGCTGCTTTTTCCTACCCCTGTCTGACAGGCTGCACTTGCCGGAATCCTCTCTTCCATGCGACTACTGGAGGAACAGGAGCCCTGCTTTCCTCCTTTGAATTCATCATGTTGTGAAGTCCCATAGAAGAAGAAAAACCACAAAGCCAGATGGCCTAGCAGATGAGGGCATACCAGGTTCTTCAACAACCTCCTTCTTTGCAGGAGGTAAAAGAAGGCAGTTTATTAAGTCATTGGCAGCCACTTAAAATGGCTGGGACTCTCATATGCTGTGCAGATTTGGTCAGTGGAAGAAAGAGAATGAAGATGGAGCAAAACTCTGGGTGTGTGTTTTATCGTGGTTATGTGCCTTCAAGCCAACTCTAACTTACAGCTCTTCTAGGATTTTCTGGGCAAGATTTGATCAGAAGGGGTTTGCCATGATCTTCATCTGAGAATGAGCAAAGTGACTTGCACAAAGTTATCTAGTGGATTTCTATGACTCAGTGGGGATTCAGACCCTACTATCCTGGAGTCTTACTCCAAAATTCAGATTGCTATACCATGCTGGTTCATGGCAAAGCTAAAGGAGGCTTTGCATCCTGAGGTCCACTAACTGAATGAAAAATGTTCAACAGAAACCAAGAATGTGCAACAGAAACCAAGAATGGCCTGATGAATTCCTTGGTTATGGTAAGCAGGCCATGGGGCACGTTATGGCTAACTAGTGATCCAGTTGGAGGAGGAAGGAACTCGTCTCAAACTAATGGGCAGAGCTCCCACCTACTCTCACTCTGACCATGGCTGCTGGTAGTGTTTATAGTTGGGTCACTTCTGCAGACTAAAATTAAAACCATACCACAACACTCACAAACTAATGGCTTATCCTGCTTCAGGCAACATCATAATGAGGGCTAGGATCTAGAAGATCTCTAGCATGGTTGGCCAAAGACTAGATTCCTTCGACTATCTGCAAAGGGACTGGCAGCTTGTAGACTCTGAAAAGCTTCCAGTATCCTTAAAATTATTGAAGCAGGGCATATCAGATTTGGTAGTCCCTGGTGGCTTCTATGTCAGTGGGACATTGAATCCACTGAACCTAAAAGGAGTTATCCAGGGTGCTGAACCTATATTGAACTACTCCTTTTAAAACCAAGATTAAAGCCAAGAGTGGGTTCACTGCTCCATGGAGCCATCAACTGATGCTGCGTACTGCCTTTCCTATTACTGGTGATAGGAAAGGGTGGATTAACCAAACCTCCTGCAATTCAAAGCTTTTTGTCCTGGCCACTCTGTTTGCCTCCTCCTGAATACAATTAAGCAAATGTCCAAATGAGACCCCAGGTTCACAGGTTGAACCATCTCCAAAACGAATGTCTATTGAGGCAGAGAGAAACTGGCCCTATGTATTAACAGGGCTGGAGCAAAGGGAAGTAAGTACATTGGTCACTAGAGATGTTGAGAAAGTGGAATTGTGCCCATGCGGGTTACAGAAGGTGACTCTGGTGCATAATGGGTATGTGCCACAATTCCAGTTCAGTGCTCACATCCCTTTGATTGGTTGGCTGAAATCACTCCATGTTCCCTATGTGCTCTCCCGGGGGATTCTGCAAAAAATCGGAAGGACTGCTCCAGCTGGCCTAGTGCAGTGGGGCAGATGCAGCCTTGTTCCCAGAGGAGAGAAATAGCTAGGGAGGCTGCGCTGGGAACCCAAAGTCCTTACAGAGCAAGAAACTCTCCCCCACCACCCTTTCATTTCCCCTGCAGCAAATGTTAATTATACATGAAGGTTTGCCACAGCAGAAGGGATTATAATTAATTTATATTTGAACTATAATAGATTTCACTACAAACTGCATTTCATTGCATCAAAGAGTATTATGTCTGTTGCTCTGCTGCCAGTAATTTACATAAACCAACCACAAAACATCATGTCCATTAATCCTGCAGTGAGGATGAACAGAAGGCAAATCAGTCTATTTAGGAAGTTTTTTGAAAAAAGGGAAAAAAAGGAGGAAAGCAGGCGGGCGGGCTGATAATCACATATTTGCAGGTTCTCACTGAGGGTAACCTAAACTGGAGAAAAGCAGAAGCTGAGGTTTGCAGAGACAGGACAAAGTAGGTTTGAGTTCTGCAGGAAATTTAGAGGGAAGGAGTAAATTAACATGTTGCAAAAATATTGCTCTGCAGTTTCAGAAATGATTGGTTAAGACAGTTAAAAGGACTTCACTTTTCTTAACTACACACTGGAATAGGATGGTTGCTAATGCGCTGCTTAAAAAAAAAGAGGAAATGCATCACCCTAAAAGAGGACAAGAGGGCTAAGATTTGCATAAAATGTGCATATGATAATTTATGTCTGTATATATGCATTTACAAATAATTATTATAATTTATATAAACAGAAACAAAATATATCTCACACTATTGATCTCAGAATCCATTTGGTCTGTTGTCCAGGTACTAATAACTGCTGAGAGACCCCTCAACACTTGGACTGGGATGCCCTTCGCAGAGACGATGCCTTTCAAAGTGAAGATAGTCTCTGTAATGTAGGACTTCTGGCTGATTGACATCTTCTCCAGGCCTGTGCCAAATCCTCGGGAAAAATCCAGTTTTCACATTCATTGTCTATATCGAGGGAAAAAGAAGAGCTGTAAATTCATCTGAATTTTGCCTGGCTCCATTGCCTCTGCTGTTCTCAATATTTAATGGAGTGAAGGCGAAAAACCCTCTTTTGCTTTCCAGCCCTATTCTCAGGTTGCAAAAGTGGGGAAGCGTTTTCAGCCTTTGGGAAGGAGGGATGAAGCCAAAACTGCAGTTTGTCCATCGGAGAGGGGGTCTTGCTGTCAAAATGGTGGCAGAGACTTAGGTCTGAACCCAATTGCTGGTCTTAACTACAGTGGACCCAATGAATCAATTACAAAATGTTACATACCAAGCAACCTCAGGGCATGTTCACGATGGCAAAGGTTATTGAGGAAAAGCACACAGGCTAGGAGAAGCTGCAGCACTTTGCTCTGGTCTGAGCCTACTTGGAAGAGCAAGATTTCTCCACCCTCCTCTCCTTTCTTTCCTGCTGAATTGGTTGAGCACAAACTCCTTTTGCATTTTAAACTTGGGTTTCTAACAGCTGAATTAAGATAAGGACAAAGGGGAAAAGTAGAGGAGAAGAGAGAAACTGGGGCATTTTAAAAGCAGCTGAAAGAGTGGGACAATAGAGCATTAATGGGGACTGTGTCTGCCAAACTAGGGCCATTTCCGCATGACACTCTATAGCGCGATGATTCCACGTTCAACCTCCTATGGAATCCTGGAGTTTGCAGTTCTGGGAGGGGCCAGAACTGCAAACTCCAGGATTCCATAGGAGGTTGAAAATGGAATCATCGCACTATAAGAGTGTCATGCGGAAATGTTCTAGGACAGTTGGAGATTACCATGCTAACACTTGATTCAAAGTCATGGATTTAATGAGTCAGATCTAATTGAGATTCACAATTTGGATGTAAGCTAGAGTAGGTAGCTGTAGGATGCTAGGGGGATGTATTAGACCCTTCAGAGAACTGTGAGGGCTGCAGCCCCCACAGAGCAACCCTGTACAAAAGAAATTCTGCCCAAAGGTCTCCAAACACCTTATGGGGATGTCAGGGCATTTTTGTCTTGTTTGGGGGGAAGTGGAGTTGGGCCATTTTAGGCCCAGAATAGACTTTTTTATAAAAAAAACAAACCAAGAAGTGACCAGAATTCATGTCCTTTTTGCTTCTTGTTTTATCCCTCAGGAAATTCCAGGGGGTCTGTGTACAACACCCTGGGACTTCCTGGGGAATAAAAAAGATTGTATGGAGGGTCTCCTATGGCCCATACACTGGACTTTGTCTGCCTCTGGTATCAGCCTCAACCCTGACTTCCTTGATTTTCTTTTAATGCATTTTCCCCCATTATTCCAAAAGCAACTGTGCTCTGATTAAGCCCTGTAGAAGCTATTCCATCTCACTACATATAGAATACCTCCATTAAAGGAAGCTGAATCACAATGCAGTGTCATTGTAGGAGCTGTGTTGCAGTGGAGAGAAAAAAACACATGGTTGCCACAGTATAATGTCTACAGTCAGGGGAGCTGGGAGGAAATTAGGGATAATAGGAAATTGGGGACAAGCACCCACTGCTTTTAAAAGCAGCAGTCTTCCCCACTACTCAAAACTTTACACTTTTTACCTCTCCTTTGAAAAAGGCTGCATTTTATATCCCACCCCTACATTTTCTAATCATTTTGATTCAGGGTTACAATATTGCATAAAATGGGATAGGAGGATGAAAGAATCCAGCAGCGGCTTTGAGAACAAATGGTTTATTTTAGCATGAGCTTTTGCGGATATCAATCCACTTCTTCAGACCCAATGAAAATATTGTTAATTGCTAACTTATATTAAAGACCATGGGCATCTTTTGTTGGATTTATTCACAGTCACACGGCCTCATGGGTCTGGCAATCTTCAAGCAGCCTGGACAGCTGTTTGCAGAAGTTCAAAGATAATCCTGAAAAAATATTGGACTGGCTTAGTTTAGAAGATGTAAAAGGAACACATTTTTCGGAAACCAAACTTAAAAGAGGACAATCTGCTTTAGAGTCTGAGAGGTTCTGAATTCATTTCAGCTCTAGTTTCTGCTGTCCACCCTCCTTTCCTTCAAAGGAGACGTATCTGGCTTTGGGGCAGAGCAGTTCTTTCTCCGTCCCTGCTGACCCATACCAGCTGCCCTTGGAAAAGGGCATATTGTCTTCTCCAAAGCTCACCAGCTGCTGTAAACAACGGAGTGGAAAGGTCAGGTCCTGTCTTCCTCCACTGTTGGGGGGTATGTGTCATCCATGGCACGACACGGCTGCTGTCAATTCCAACATCGTATCAGCTACAGGAAAAGGCTGGGGAAAACAAATGGAAGTAGAACTTGAAATTAATTTCAACACTTTTTGTTTTTAAAGGGAGGTGGCAGAAAGCATACCTTGGAAAAACTGACTGGAATTCCGCATGAGACTTATGCCTTTGCAAATGGAATTTTGTGCAAAGAAAGTAGAACTGAATGGTTTTTGTAATGATTGTATTCATTTAGGGGCAGCAGTGTCATTTCTGCACATGAGAGTCCATTGTGCAATGGTAGCCAGGGGATTGACCAAATGGAATGGGCACTGATGAGCATGAGGGGTGTTCCAATGCACATCTGGGTGCCAACTAGGAATCATCAAAGTACCTGGTGTGCATCAAAAGTGTGTCTGATGTGCATCAAGAATTATTGACTTTTTTGGCCAAAGAAAAAGAAAATTATTTTATAATTTATGATTTTGATAATTAGAAAGAGTATGTTAGGGAAAGAACTTAACCTTTGATTTGGTCCAGCAGTTATACAATCTTGCAAAGATTTCTGGGGGTGGGGGAAAAGTAATCCCATTGGTCTGTTTAAAAAAAAAAGGCAGCAAAGAATTCTGTGCAAAGATAAAAGTGTTTTATTCAGTACAAGGTTTTTGGGGGAACTATAACTCCCTTCTCTGGGTGGATAAGGTATTATCCAGTGGTCGTAGCATCCATGCAGTATACACGCTGGTGGTGGGGTGTTGTAACAGTGAAGTCAGAGGGAAATAAGATGCAAAACGTACTGACAGTGACAATTGCCTCGTTAATAATCAGTTTTTCGCAGAGCTGATGCTAGCCCTAAGTAAGCCCATTTACATATGTAATGTGCTAAGAATCCATTATCCTGATTTAAACCTCTCGTAACTTACTGGAATTTGTTAATGTAGTATAACTCAGCCACCTCCTGTTCTCACCTTCCTTGGCATAACCTTGCGAGCAAGGAGCGAAAAAGGAACCGTTGGATAATCTACTTGCATAAACCAGCCTCAGCATTGTAAGGCGCTGTTTAAGTGAAAGGTATTATTGATTACCATTGTGTGTTTAGAATGTTCTCTTCTATAATTTACCGCTTGGCTTTTAAAAATATTGTTGTTATGACAAGCATGTCCTTAATTGGGTGCCTCAGCAGAGCTGTCTTGAAAACACTTTTCAAATGCTCTCAGTTAAAGGGAGTTGGGGAGGAGGTAAACGAAAAGGAGAAGGGTTACAGGGTTATTTATTGACTATTTGTTTATTAAAATAGGTATATGCTGCCTTATGTTATGAGATCTCAGAGCAACATGCAACTGATTTCAGTATAAATACTGTAGATTAGAAGAATTTCAAAAGATAAAAATAATTCAAATAGACTAAAGACATGGTAAGCATGTTAATGGCTTAACCCAGGTTAAGCCAGTTTTGAAACAGTTGTATAACCTTTTTTAGAGTTGAACTACTTAGGACTGAAAGACATTAATAAGCAGCTATGTTGTCACTTGGGGCCTAAATGAAGCCCCGTTCACACTCACTGTGCCTCCAAGGGAAAGGAGTTCTACAACTGGGGAGACACAACTGAGAAGCCCCTTTCCCACATCCACACACAATGGATTTACATTACTGGAAGGTCCCCGCTTATTGGTTGCCACTTAGCAAACACCTGGGAAAGCCCAGCTACAGATGAAGCATCCTTTCCACTCCAGAATCTCATCCTGACATTAGCAGAGAAGCTCTGAGGCATTCTGCTACAAGAAGGAGATAGGAATGATCATTGAGGGTGCCATACTTCCAGCCCATTTGAATATTGTATATAGGTTGCATCCGTCACCGGCTCCAGTGAAGGTTTACATGGGCAAATGATATGTGCCATTTGTCTAGACCAAGAGTTGAGAAAATGTGGCCCTGCAGTGTGACAATAGACTCCAGATCTTTTTTTGTGGTCCACAAGGTTCCCACATCCACCCAAATTGGGTTATGGTAGGCTCTGAGGTCTGGTGAGGGCCTGCTTCTGGGTCAAGGCACAATAGAGATATGCCTGCCTCTTTGAAGGGTTGGTGCCCAGTTTGCAATGTACATGCACTTTACCAGTGCTAATTCTCTGTTTCAAATCAGGTCATTATAAAAGAAAAGGAAAACAAAAAACAAAACAAAAAACAAACAAACAAACAAAATAAAACAAAACCAGGTCCATGTTTGTGACCGCTACTAGGGTAAAAAGATAACCGTTAACCCAAGCCTACGTTTTACCACTCCTCATCCCTGCCTAACAATTTTCCCTTCGTTCATCGGTTATGTAGCTACTCAGTTTTTTTTTTCCTTTTCTTATATATATATGTGTAACTGGATTATATTGTATGGAAACTTGAAGATGAATATGGTTAAATTGTTATATCGGTTAATAAAGAGATTTAAACACAAATCAGGTAATTATGACGTGAACTATGATCAGAATTCACAGCCTGCCTGCACCATAATTCCATTTTTGCCTTGATGCTTAATTCCCCAAACTTGGACTGCATGGTTTCTGTTTACAAATGGATTAGAACAGCTGACCGTCTTTAAGAGCAAATCATGCAAAGGCCAGTCAGCTCAGACCATGAGAGTGTCCACCTGATCTAATCCTCGAGAGCGGAACAATAATGCACCTGCTGTACTGCACGGATTAGGAAAGTAAAAAAGGATATAAGGAATCATCAAAAAGTTGTACGCATCTGAGAAGCAAACAAGGTCTATGAAATATACATGAAAACACACTAAAAACTCAGCTCTGGCATTATCTTTCTCCCGCGCAATCATTAATTCATGTTCCATCTTGGCTACGGCAAGTGAATCCCTGTAAACAAGGCCTTTCACCTGTCAAGTGACGCCAGCTTGCTTTTGCTACCCCTGCTTTGCCCCAGTTCCTGGAGGTGGGAAATTTGAGTGGCTTAGACACACCTAATTTCAGACCATGATCCTAGATTGTACAGACAGATTCCTTCAATTTTTTACTTACTGTTACTTACTAGCTGACTTTGATCAGACGCCTTAGTTCATCTCCCCCACTCCTGTTTCCTGTTTACGTTAAATTCAATAAAAATTATTGGACAAATTTTTTAGAAGAATAAATTCTAACCAACAATGACAGCACCAGTGCCAACTACTGGGGTTGCCAGGTCAAGACTATCCCAGGCCCTGAGACTGAAGTATCAAAACTTGGGATCTAGGAATGACCCCTTATGATCTCATAAGAGGTGAGTCCCGGTGCAATGGGTTCAAGCTACAGGAAAGGGGATTCCACCTGAACCTCAGAAAGAACTTCTTGACTGTCAGAGCTGTCCAGCAGTGGAATAAGCCACCTCCAAGTGTGGTAGAGTCTTCTTCTTTGGAGGTTTTTAAGCAGAGGCTGGACAGCCATCTGTCGGAAGTGCTTTGATGTGGGTTCCTGCATAGCAGGGGGTTGGACTGGATGGCCCCTGGGGTCTCTTCCGACTCTATGATTCTAAGTTCAGCTCTAAATCTTTTATGCTTAGCTCAGTCCTCAGTATAAGAAGAGAAGCAGCATTTGTTCAAGCCAAAACGAAAACTGAGCCATGGAGAGAGGTGGATAACAATTAAAAAATTATTGTTGTTGTTGTTTTCTTCATAGGAATAAAAATATATGACATCTGTTCTTGAGTTTGTAAAATACAAGGAGATGGGAGATGTTGCTCAGATTCCTGTTTCCAGGAGTTACATAAGTGGAAGAACTTTGGAGGAACCTCCTGATGTTAAAAGCTACTTGATGGTGAAACAGACCAGTTCTAAAGGTAGCAGATCAATCTTTTCTGGAGGTTTTTAAACAAGGGTTAGATGGGCATCTATGGGGATATTTTAGCTTTGGACTCCTGCACTGATGACTCTTAGAGTCCTTTCTACCTCTACAATTCTATGATTACATGTTTCCATGGAAATCTGAACCTTTTGCATTCTTAACAGTAGTGTGGGGAGCAGAGCTATTGTAATTATTATTACATCCCCTCTTCCCCCACTCGTGACTCCAGGCGGCTTACGACACAACTAAAAATTCACAACATACAAAAGTTAAAGAAGAAGAATTAAAACCTGTTAAAGACATTAATCATTGGAAAGAAAACAGAAAAGTAGAAATCTGGCATATTATGTGTGGTCTATTCCCCCTAAGCAATCGAGAAGGCCCTCTCCCATCTTCTCGCCAGATGTGCCTGTGAGGGTTATGGGGCAGAGAGAAGGGCCTCCCAGGAGTATCTTTCAACAGGGGCAAATTCGGAAGGGATAGAGTATCACATGTTTGCACTAGGAATGAGTGATTCTTTCAAGTCCCTGTCATGGACTTCCTTCTTTTTCCACTTCCAGGACCATCCCAAGCCAGTTCCATGAAGCTTTGTTTTAAAAGGGGAAAAACTGATACATATTTGTGCCCATTTTTTCAAATGCACTCATTAAAGGATACATGTCCACACTGAATAGGAGAAGGTTAAGAGGGGACAGGATAGCCATGTTTAAATATTTGGAGGGATGTCATGTTGAGGAGGGAGAAGGCTTGTTCTCTTCCGCTCCAGAGACTAGGACAAGGAGCAATGGATTCAAGCTGCAGGAAAGGAGATTCCATTGGAACCTCAGGAAGAACTTCCTGACAGTCAGAGCTGTCCAGCAGTGGAATATGCTGCCTCAAGGGAGTGTGGAGAAGTCTCTTTCTTTGGAGGTTTTTAAGCAGAGGCTGGGTGGCCGTCTGTTGGGAATGCTTTAATGGGTGTTCCTGCATAGCAGGGGGTTGGACTGGATGGGCCCTGGGGTCTCTTCCAACTCTATGATTCTACGATTCTATGATTCTATGAATAAAGCATATTGGCATACGTTTCAAAACCATGCCTGCTTTTGCAAAACACATTTTTAAATGTGTCCATCTTGTCTATCACACCTTTCTCGCTTTGCAAGTCCAGAAATGCACAGACTTCTGACTACAAATTGCATCCAATTCTGTGTTCAGTCCTGGAGGTGCACAGTCAGATAAATCTATGAAAGACACTTGTTGAACTTAATTTCTTAGACATCCCTACTTTGTATGCACAAGGCCTACAGATCAATCCCTGCTATCTCCAATCAAAAAAGGGTCGGCAAGCAGAGCGGGAATTCTCTAGTGCAGAAATCTGAAAAGCTACATAGGCCATTGGTCTGATGTAGCAGTGATTTTTTCCTCCCGTTTTCAGTCCCACAACTTCTTTGCTGCATTTGGAAGGAAAAGAAGAGAAGAAAAGGTGGGGCATTGAACTGTAAGGACAGAAATAACTGGACGGGGGAAAGGGCCTGCTGGCTTATCTAGATATTCAGGCATGGCTTTTGTGAGTCCTTTAAACAACTTTGTTGGGCTATTGGTGAACACCAGAACATTACTGGCATATTCTCAGCCGACCAATATTCTTTCCACAATGATGTGTGACTAGTTACAAGTTTGTTTTCTGCATTTTTCTGCTTGACCGGGTGATGATATAAAACTCTATCTATCTATCTATCTATCTATCTATCTATCTATCTATCTATCTATCTATCATCAATCTATTTTTTTTAAAAAAAATATTTTTCAAAAACAGATCAAAAATAATTTTAAGAGTCAACCTAAAGGCCTGATCCCGAGTGGAATACTGAAGTTTTTGACCACATACTTCTAGACTTGATCCATCCTTCTAAAGCTGGGCAAAGATGAAGCCAGCCTTATTTTGCTTGCCAGGGAATTCCACAATCTGGGTACTGCTGCACAGAAAGCTCAGGTTTGTACAGTTGCCCATCTAGACTTTTGGGTGGGATGTGCTAGACTCAAGGGCCTCTGCTGAAGATCTGCAGTTCTGAGCAAGCTCACACAGGACATATCCTGCAACCAAACCATTTAGTACAGGGATGATGTAGTGCTGCCCATGGGAATGCTGTAGCCCCCATGTGACCCTGGAGGCTTTCTACCAACCCCCCTCCAAAACTGAAGGTTCAACATTTTGTCATGATTTTTGCCCTATTTCTGGCCCAAAGCCATCCAGAAAGTCATCCAACAAAACATGTGGAAACACATTAATATATTTCCACCCCATCTCACTAGAACCTCGGGATCCCTGTGCTATCCCAAATAACCCTGTATTTCTTTTTTAAACGGATCTTTTTAAATGTTAAATCTAAATGTTTAAATGCTGTCCGGAATCCTTTTGGGCAACTGCAAATGCATAAATTACAACTCTACATTTACAACTGCTATGTATTCACAACCTCTCTGCAGCCCCTAATTTAGGGGATACAAAAGGATCGTGAAAGTCCCCTAAACCCCACTTACCAATAAGCAGCTGTGCAATCAACAGGGGTCTGTTCCTCTGTCACTCAGGAAGCAGCTGCCTGATGCCCACCTCAATTCACACGAGCAATCTCAGGCACAAGGGAAATTTGCATCAGAGGTCCTTTTTCTGCCTGTCGTGCTGGAGATCAGAGAGGGTGTGAACATCCTGCAGCTGCTTCTAGACTGACAGGGGAATTGACCCCTCTTGATGCCAGCAGTTACTTACTGGTAAGTAAGATGGGGGATGGGGTGACACTGAGATTCACTATGTAGCAATATCATAGTATGTATTGGTCACATAGGTTTCTGGACCTTATTTTTAAGGTCTACCGTTAATGGATCCATTGCAACATATAAAACCCAATGTGGCTTCCAAATGTTCTGAGATGCACAGTACATTTGGGGACAACTGGAAGGAGAGTTGGCCATTTTGAGAGGGACTAGAAAGGAAAATGAAGGTACTTCTATTTTCTGGGAGTGTGTGGTCCACAGCGGGGAGGATCTAGGGGGAATCAGCCCCTCGTATCCATGCCATCATGTATCCCTGATTTAGGATATAGTACCACTTCAGAAGCATTAGTGTACCACAGTGAGGAGGACAGAATTGGTGTCCTGTGCATAGGCCTATGAAGGGAGGGGGTATTTTCAGTCTAGCTTTAGTCTGATATAGTCTGAGGCACTTTCCTATGGTCTTTGGCTGACTTGTATTTCTCTATCCCCCCATTCCTAATCTCCAAAGATGGGAGCAACAAAACCAACTGCTGGGAGATGGGAAAAGGAAGAACTGGTTTCAGCTTTGAACTCAGCTCAGTGCGTTTAGTGAGTGAACTACCAACCAAGTCAGTCTGATCCTGCCCTGGAAAATCGTAGGCCTGCCCCTATGAATCCCAATCTAGCATCCCATAAAGGGCAACACTCATCAGGCAGCTTCAGGCAATGGCTCTTTTTAATTGAAGATTCAAAAAGGGGGAGGTGTATGTCCTTCTCTATGAAATCACCACCACCACCCTTGCAGGGGGAATCGCATCATCCATTCCTCCCCAATGCCTCCTGCTCTTTCCAGCTGTTTCACACTGCATGAGAGACTTTATCAATCAGATCCAGAAACCAATCTTCTCCTAGCCTGCAGCAGAGGCTTCATCAATCACTTTTGTGAATCGCGAGGCTGGAAGTCTCTGGCAGAACCTTCTCCTTGGTAGCGAGCCGGCAGCTGGAAGAATGAGGAATATTCTGCACACTGAGCGCAGGAGAGCTGTGGGAGAGGGAGGTCGGGAAGCTGCTAATATTGATTGCATACTCTAAAAGTCAAGAATGAGGGAAAGGGCATTAAAAGTGTTTTATTTCAGCTGTCTGGTGTCTGAGTTGAGAAGAGATAGGTTGGAAGTCCATCTGTTCAGATCTCCCAGACTGGCAGGAGAGGAAAAGCACCAATGGGGTGACTTCAAATAGCTGATTGTAGAGTAGCATGGAGAAAGTATAGCCCATGGACTTCAAGTGGCCCATGATCCCACTTTGGTGGCTCCCAAGGCCCCCAGACAGTCCCCAAGGCCCCCTGAACCCCCAATTTTTTTCCCAGCAGGTTTTTCATATGATTTTCACCTGAAAACCCTGTCATCCTATCACCACCACCACTACATGGTAACACTTATCCAGAACCTCTACTCCTTCTTTGCCAGCCATACTGTGACATTTACAATTGCAGTTGGGGATGCAACCTGTGGCCTGGTCAGGAGGAAAATGAGGCCTGATCCTCATTCTGTTGCTTCACCCAGTGTTGGGCCTTCTCAGGAGAAATGTGTTAACATATTTATAGGAGTGAGAAGGAGACAGCAAGGATGTGGGAAAATGTGGTGTAGGACTGATTACTTTAGAAGACACTTTCAGGGGTGGGAAGGGCTTATATTTTTACTCTTCAGTTGGGCAATGCAGTCCTAACTCAAACACTCAGCACAGGAAATTAGAATTATCACGAAAATCTCATCACAAGATATTTTTTTTTCACTAGCAGAATTCTCCTCCTTCTAGCAGAAAAGCCCTCTCTGTGTCCAGGGATGCAGCTTGGACATATCAAGGCTGGATAACGGTAGTATTAAATAATTTCTGATGGTGCTAAGCTGAGGGTCGGGATGGATTCAGTCCAACTTTAGCTGCTGTGAAATATTATTTTCTGCACAGAAAATGTTATAGTTTGGGTATTTTCTGTGTAAAATTCACACATGTGCAAACAAAAATAGCATTTTCTGTACAGGAAACACAATTCGTCTACAGATATTGTTTTCCATGAAGAAAATGGTGGTTTGGAGCAGGGAAGGGTAAAAAACATCCTTTATGAATTTTGTGCATAGCAAGTCCTAAAGTGCAAAAATTCTCATCCATCCATGAGTCTTCTCATCAGGATTTCCTGACGCTTGAGAAACGCATTTTTCAGCCATTGTTTTGAATATTTTCAGATATTCTTTTCATCCTGAGCAAATGCAAAGAAATGTGGGAGATTTGTCAGTCTTATTGATCCACAGACATCTTTGCTGGGCGAGAACCTTCATATTGTCTACAAGAAGCTCCATCCACCAGGGCAGATAAAGAAAAAAGAATACTGAAAGTACGAGCTATTTTTTGAGTTGTCCTGAGTAGCCTTCCAGTGACTTCCTACCCTGTCACAGTTTAAGCCCAGCCAGTTACGAAAACTAAACCATTCTTTTCTCCTGCATTCTCAGCTCATTTTCTTTGGTATCTGAGAAGATCATGCGTCTCTCCTGGAGCCACCAAACTGCAATGTCAAGAACCTAGTGTACAGCAGAGATGATAGGTAAGAAGCATAGTAGTAATTAAGCTGACAAAGAAAGTTGCATGAAGTCAGTTTACCTTACATCTCTGCCTTCCCAGCCTTTTGAAGAGAAAATGATTACTCTGTGTGCCAGACCGCATTGCTTTCCAGTCTAATTGTCTCTTCATTCTGGCAAACTCCAGAGAGATTGGACACCCTTTTTCTTCCCTTCCGCCTTTGTCTCCCCGTTTCTTGTCCTAACTCAGTTTAGTCTTCTGTGAAATTGTTTTCTCGGCAAAAGGAGAGCAACCCCATCTCCACTAATTCCATGAGAATAATCCTTGGCTGAGTATAAGAGAGGAAAAATGCTGAGCACAATCAGGAGGTGGAAGACCAGTGAAGCTTAAGCATTGGTACATCATGCTGCTTTGTGATGGGAGAACTCCAGTAAGGTGGAAAACGGTGTGGATTTATAACTCCCCCTTTTTTAAAAAAATATGTTTGGCATTTTCCCCTTGAAGATACATACCGATTGAGCAAATGCAATGTGAGCATTGAACAGTAGACAGGTTGCACATGGGTATAAGTATGTAGGTAGAAAACCTCCTTCTAGGAAACCTTCCAACAGGTGCAGAAAGAGTCTTATAGCTAATTCATGGAGCTTAATATGCAAAGAGGTCTTGCAGCACCTTTGGGACCAACTGAAAAAAGTTGGTAGCATAAGTTTTCATAGACTTAGTCTGTTTCTTCAGGTGCACAGAGTGAAGCACCAAGGAACAGACCTTTATGAGCAGGCCGTATGTGTGAACAGCAATAGAAATGCAAAACTTGTGAGCATCAGGATGGGACCAAAGACAGGAAGAAAGTTTGTCCCCCAAAGACTATCCTTAAAACTGAACTTATTACCTCATCATCATACCCACAAGTTTTGCATTTCTATTGCTATTCACACATGCAGCCTGCCCTGTTCTTAGGGAATTTACTCCATGCATCTGATGAAGCAGATTTAAGTCTGCAAAAGCTAATCCTACCAACTGCTTTCTCTCAGTTAGTTTCAACAAATGCTACAAGATCCCTTTGTGTACTGCTGTGTCAGACTAACACAGCTGTGTCTTTGAATTCTGCCATCTTAGACCTCAAGTTAGAGGAAGGTCCAGAGATTTTTTAAAAAGTTACTTTTTTAGAAAGTTGTTTTTCTAAACTCACTGTGGCTATTTTTTAATGGGGGTTGCTACGTGGAGATACATGGTGGCTAAGCTCCTACATCACATTAGAGCAACAGAATTATGTTCCACAACCTCTATACAGAATACCAATATAGTGTAATGTATGTGTTTCACTAGTCTGTATGCACGCAGGCAACCCACGATGCAACTGCTAGGTGCAATGTGCAAAGGCAATACATAGACACCATGTGCAATATACTACTCTGCATACTTGAATGCAGCAGAATGTGTCACAGTCCACATGTGCAACTCCACTTACACTGCTCTCAACTGCATATTACCATTATGCATTATCAACAAAACAAAAAAATCACTCTTCATGAGTGGCATAACTTACACCTGCATATGTCACAAACAGAATCTGATCAGTAAATTGTGCCAAGCATCCATTTTGTTGAAGAGCAACATCACACAGCTGAAAGCACAATGGAGGAATTTAGAAATGCATAAGCCACCAACAGGATTCTGGCCATTAATCAGCTCATCACTGTAATGTATCTGTGTTGTCAGCCTCTGTTGTTTGTTAACTGTAATGGGTTTGGTAACTGTCATCCTCCACAACTCTTCGAACGCTGCCCAAATCCACGGGAGACCCCAATGCTAACTGGAAGCCAGTGTCCCATTGATAATTCAATTCCTAGTCTATCTTATTTCTGTACTTTGAATGAGGTGGGAGAGAGGACATCACCTTGCCTTTTGCCTTGGGCAGCGAAATGTTTTGGACACAGCCGAGAGTTTGGAGGTGTTTTAAGTTCTTTTCTGTTGTTCTAAGTCATCCTAATTGACTGTGGTTTATGGCAACGTTGCTATATTATTTTGTATTGATTTTATATTTTTAGGCTAACTAGAGGGCTGTTGAGTCAAACTGGCAGGGTGTAAATCCAGTGAATAAATTGAATCATCGAAAAAACATCCTGCCCGTAGGGTATATAGACTAGATTCCATTTTGATGCAACTCCCTCAGTTTCAGTAGAGTAAGGAGATGTGATCCAGGCCAGTTGGTCCAAGAAGAAACTATCCCAGCTGAATTCAGGGAGCTGAGCATCGCCCAGTAAAGAACTAAGATATGGACAAAGTGTATAGTTTTGCTTTTCTAAACTAAAGATGCAGCCTCCTTGATGAATGACATTTTGCCTAAATGAACATGTGTGGTTTTAGGTCAGAGGTGGAAGATTTCAGCATTGCAGATTTTAAGTTCTTGCTGCTATTTTCATTAGAATATCAAGACCCACCAACAGTACCCTGATGCAATGATATTTCTCTCAGCTTAAGCTATTTTCTGGCATTTCTTGGCACCAGTTGCAACAACTTATTCCCATCCTTAAGTAAGAATAAATGATAAGATATATTAGAACAGCAACAAAAAAGTTTCCTCTGCTTCTCCTTTTTCTTCTTGATTTTTTTTAACATTGGAATTATGGTGCATTGGTTCATTAGACTATCAGTACATATGTCATTCTTGCACAATAACACTATAATCCTGAGAAAACCTTTTTACAAAATTCAGAGAGGATATCTTTTGCCCTTCAGCAAAATTTTAGCAAGACAATGCTCTGTCCTTTTGGCTGGTTGGTTGGTTTGTTTTAAAAAAAAAAACACTTTCGGAAGAACTCTGGTGTAGATTCAACAAAGCACTACAAACGGAGGCAACAAGAACCAGCAACCTCTGCCAAAAAGCAAAGGATGTATGTTGTGAGAATTTGTTACTTCTTTGTACCAGTCAGGGACAGCTCATAATTTTAAAAAATACTCCAAATCTAGGAATTTATTTTGTGTGATTGACAAAACTGAACTTAGCTCACCCTCCCTGTATACACAAAGATCCACTTGTAATGTCTCCAAGCCTTCATTTCAGCAATATAATTTAAAGTGGCTAAGATCTTGCATTGCACAAGCAAAGTGCAAAGCTCCTTGTATGCTGCCAAGACCTATGAATGTTCTGCTACAAGCGTTAAACATCTGGGTGAGGAGAGGCAACCAACTGAGCAGTAGAAACTGCCTCCCAATCCCACTGCAGTTTTCTGAGAGAGAGGAAGAGTAATGAGGTTATAGTTCCTCTTCAACTCTCTCTAGATTATGACAACAAGATGGGAGGCAGTTCCAGCTCTTCAGTTACTTCCCCTTCCTTGAGCATTTAATGGCCACAGTAGCCTTACAGCTCTAGAGACCAGGGTTTGAATCCCCAACTGGCCATGGAATCCCATTGGGTGATCTTAGCCAAATCTCATTCTCTCATCCTCAGAGAAAGGCAAAGGCAAACCCACTCTGAACAAATCTTGCCAAGAAAGTTCAATGATAAGGTTGCCTTAAGGTTGCCACAAGCCAGAAATGACTTGAAGGCCCACAAGAACAACAACAAGTGTCCCTCCTTCCAGAACTTGACTGGGTCAAGGTTTTTGATGGTGCACAAGGGGCAATGGATGATCTCTTGTGCCCCATTCATAAAGAGACATAGATGTATATAACCTTGAGTTACACATGCTATTCTCATTAACAGGATCCTAGTCAGTGTGTATTGGAGAAGAGATTATTTTGTTGAGGTTAGTGTCAAATAACCTGATCAACTGTGGGTATCAGTCTGAGATTTACCAATAAATCCAGCCCTGTCTTTCCCCCATCTGCTTTAAATGGCTGGTAGCTACTATGCAATAAACATCCCCATGCTTTTTTTTTTTTTGGGGGGGGGAGCTAGGAAGACACAGTTTGGGAAAGCTTTGAATGTAGCTAAAAAGTAAAAGAGGCAGAAGTATGAGATCTGCAGCTATCCAGTAAGAAGAGCCATGGGGACTATAAAGCATATAAGCAATTTGCTTTTGGGGAAAACGGTGCTGCTTTAAAAGCTAACACTATTCTTTCTAAGCTCACTCTCTGCAAGAAAACCAGCCCTGTAAAATATTTCCCCCTAAAGCCTTCTACCACACAGGGAAATGGGCTGAAACAATATCTTTAAATATCATGATGGTGTGTGTGTGTGTGTGTGTGTGTGTGCGCGTGTGTATCTTACATTAATACTTTGATGGAATGTGAATTTTTAAAAAAAAAGGACTGTCAAATTAAGTGGATTAATTAGCACATCAAACATTGTGAGACAGAGACAACCCCAGTAATAAATAATAAATAGTGTTCATAATAAAGAGCAATGAACTGTTCCTCGCATGTGCAAAGAAATGTCATCCTGATCTATTTTACTAAGAGGTACATTTTTGCCTGGAGGGTCTCATCCATCCATCCTTATGTGTGTCACCCAAAGGAGAGTCACATCAAGTATCTAGTCTCTGCCCTAGTCAGCAAATTAAATACTTTTCAGGCCCCTGATGAAGCCAACTCAAAGTACTGCCGTGATGTCAAACCAAGACTCATGTTGTTTTAGAAGGCATAACCTGTGAAATATTCTTAGCAACTTTATAGCCTTGGAATAGTGCTGTGCACAAGTGGGAATGCAGCTTCAGGCAGTGACAGCTGGTGGCTTCCATGTCAGTGGGGATGCAAATCTGCTCCAACGCTTAGTTTGACCTTTGACTGAGCTCTCCAAGGTGCTGAAGCTTACCTCCACATTGGTTCAGCAGTATAGATAGCTACAACTAAAACCTAGAGTTGATTCACTGCCCCACGGATGTATAAAGCACCAGCTGCCATTGGTTTCAGGTCATGGACTAAAGTAGGATTGGGAAAATCTGTTTTCCATTTAAAGTCTCATTTCCTCCAGGCAAGGTAGATGCTGGAAAGAAGGTCCATCACTTCTCTGTCTGTATGTCTTTTTCTTCTCTCTCTCTCTCTTTTTCTTTTTCTGATATGCACTTTCTTCTCTCTCCCTCCGTCCCTCCCTCCCTCCCTTCCTCTTACTCCCCACTCCCTCTTACTTGCCAACCATATTTCCTTCATAAAAATCCTTAGTTCTGTTGGTTAGTTCCAGCCAGAGTAGACCCACTGAACCTGTTATTGAATAATGATTCAACATATAGGTAAATGCCACTGATTCAGATTCACCACCAAATCAGATACACCACCACACTGACATGGGAGCCACCAGCCATTGGGAAGTCCCATTCTAGTGTAGACCTTCTAGTAAAAGAGTCCTGCCTCCACCTTGTGGAGAGACATGGAAAGATTCATTCCATCACAAGCATCCCTTTTCTTCTACTGTTGTCTTGCCCACAAAGGGAAGTTTGCTTCCTGACTCAACATGAATGCCAATTTGCAGATAGTCTTCAGGAGAAGTGAGGATGGACATCATGCTCTGGATATTGGGGCTGTTTCTTTTCCCAGAAGCCCATGCAATTTTCATGGACTCTGGTGTGAAGTGGTAAGGCCAGTGAATCAGAGACAGTCTGGTTGACTGGCAAGAGGTGGGGCTAGTAAGTAAGTGAAGGCTTCTCTGAGTTCCATTTCCAGCCCATATGAGCTCCTTCCTTCACAATGCCAATGGTCAGCCAGCTTCAAATATTTCCCTATTTTCCCACCTTTCATGCTAAGGTTTTGTACTGATAATTGTTTTGTTACTGGTATCATACTGCTAATATTGATTGTGCCATAACTCATCCTGTGGAATCTGGGGGACCTAATGAGGAAGAATTGGATTGCAAGGAGATAGGTGCTGTCCCTCGTATGGTAGTTCACAAGAAGTAGTCCAAAAAATGTCTGTGATGTGCTTTCTAGTAATTCCAACCAGTATTAATAGCTGAGAATGGATTGCTAGCTTCTAGTTTATAGCCCGATCCATGATAGCAATTCCTTTCATCGTTAGACAGCGCTTGGCAGATGAAGTCTGTGCTGAATTTAATAAAGCTGGGTAGGTAAAAGTTCAAAATCCTTTGCAGTAAACATACGAACAATTGCATCAGTCAGACGAGATGAAGCCAGAAATCTTCTTGTAGAGTCAGCTTTGATTTGGATCAGAAGAGAAGGATGAACAGTAGCAAATTAGATGTGGATCCACTTCAGTAGTTCTTTTACTACGAGATCTCCAAACATAGGGCATTAACAATTATTTTGAAGCACACTCCAAGGATGAAGGGAACGGCACAGTCAAGGGGTTTGGGTCCTAATTCAAAACCAATTTAAACATTCAGAGTCACACTTTTGGCTGAATGTGCCACTAAAATATTGACAGTAGCCTGAGAAAAGTATTTATTTTGTAAGTCATCCTGCAGAATGCTTGTATTTTGTAGCACCAGTTATTCTCCTTTAATATGCAATTTATCTGAGCAATGTCTGGTTATTGAATAACATATTACACAATGAAGTCAGTTATGATTAATTTTTGTTCACTCTGCTTGGCATCCTTCTGTGGAAGCACATTCCAAGTTGCACACTGGCATAAATAGTGATTTTAGATTTAGGACAGTGATGTTGTGCATGTTCTGGTTGCAGGCAAACAGGAGTGTGTGCAGGGCAGCCGAAATGTTATTCCCCTCTTGGTCCTCTTGTTTGCTGCCTCATCATCCAGCCAGCTTATTGATTATGAGCAGCTAAGATGAGGAAATATGAATCTGTGAATGAGAAATGTGAATCTGTCCACTGACGGCTCCCATCTCAGTGGAGCAATGAATCCATTCTGATCTTTCATCTGAACTTAAAAGAGCTTTTCCAGGTATTAGACCTGTTCAGGAGACGGAGTTCAGGCATTGGATTACTCCTATAAGGATGTAAAATCCAGAACAGAACAGATTCACCACTGCACTGACATAAGAGACCAAAGTCAAAGGAGCAACCCAAGTGCTGAACCAGTGATGTAGACTCGAGTCGATTGACTCGGACTCAAGTCAAACTTAAGTCACCTCAGTGACCAACTCAGACTTGACTTGGCAAAAATTACCCACTGACTTAACTTGACTTGAGACTTGCATATTTTTAGTGATGGTCATGGGCTTCCAGGACCTAGACTCAGACTCACAGTCTGAGGCAGCAAAACCTGCTCTGAGCCCTGGCACAGAGACTGCTACAGCAGAACCTGCAGAGTAGACAGAAGTGTCAGCCCCAGGAGGGAGCTCTGCACATTCTGACAGAGAGAATGATCTATCCATAGCTACCTTCACCCAGCGTAGACACCAGAAGGGTCTCCTGCATCGCTCCCAATGAATTTATGTCAAGCACCAATTAGTCAGGCACCAGCTGTGCTGACCTTGGAACCTATAAGAACTGAGCCCTTCCCTTTTAGCTTTTGTCAGCAATCAACTGACCATTTCTCCTGTGCATGCTACTGTTTGCTTCCCTTGCCTGTTATTCTGCTGTTTGACTTGTGTTTATATTGCCTGCTGTTGATTTATGGACATTGCTGGGATTGTTATTTGCTTTTCATTTGTAAGGTTGTTTTCTTCCTAAAGTAAACTGCCTAACTGCTTAACTACCTAAGCTTCATGGCCCATATTATCAGCTTCTCCTGGCTGCTAGCCCAGACCAGGTGTGGACAGTGACTAACTTGATGCACTTGGTTCAGTAACATAACCCATACATCCAGAAACTCTACAAATTACTGGTCACATGACAATCTGTCTCAAGCCCAAAGTGTGGACACATTTCTCAGAGGGAACAGCAAATGGGTTAGGCAACAGGCTTGAGGTGGGGTTGAGGTCTGCTCAGCAGCCTGTCCCCACTACATACAGGAGGAGCTTTCTAAAAATTTTCCTAAGAGCAGAAGGCAAGACTCATGCCTAGAGTGCAGGTGTGTATCTCAGAGCAGAACAGACAATGTGTTAGGCAATGGACTTGAGAAGGAAGGATCCTTCCTTCTAAAGCTCTTGATAATAAGGAATCAGAAGGATCCTATTCCCCACTTCTGAAAAAACCTCCAGCTTTGCAAATGGGAAGTAAGAAGGATCCTATTCCCCACTTCTGAAGCTGCAGATGGCAAAAATCACAAGGCCCAGCTCTACCTAAATTGTTAAAACTGACTTTATTTTGCACTGTCCAGAAATTCTGGAATAAAAGTTAGGGTATAAAGTTTGCTGCCAGACTTGAAACTTGACTCAAGACTTGTCTTGAAAGTATCTTGCAAGGACTTGAGACTCAACTTGAGACTTGAGACTTGACTTGTGACTTAGAGTAAAAGACCTAAATACATCGCTGTGCCAAACCTGTTTGAAGGAGAGGGTATAGCAGCTGGGATGGCTCAATTATAGTCTGAACTAAAACTGATAATGGATTTATCACCCCACTGACCTGGAAGTCACTTTCCACTACTGGATCTGCCAACCCAACAATGGAAATCCCTGATTCCCTTGACATCTAATCCTTGGTATATACTTTTATTCTCTTTTGCAAAAGGTAAAACAAATTATCCAAGGGTAGAGGGGAGAAGATATTTCACAGAGGACAAAACCATTCATGGAGTATGCTTCTTCAACCCCTGTCTCTCCACTTATTGCACATCATTTCTGTGGTGTTATTTTCAACTCCAGTGGAAATGTCATGGCTGAAAGAAAATCATAGCCAGGTCTCATCATTTCTTGCAGGATGCAAGGACGCCTTGCAGACAGGCAAGATAGATGTAGGAAAACAGAAAATGACTCAGCAACTCTTTAACCCATTGAATTGTTTCCATTATATTTAATACCAAAGGAAATCTAGTTTATAAAGAACACAATGCATCAGGAAGCAATAAAGAGAGAGAGGTTTTAGTAGGGTTGGGGGGGTTGCAACAGTACAGGAGTTTACAGAAATTGTTTTATCAAAAAAGGGATTGTCAGCTTGAAATTTCACAAATAGGACCTTCTGGGGTTGTGGCACCTGAACTAAGAAGCATATATCGCCTTCTGCATGCCCGTGGTGGTCTGAAATAAAAAGTATTCATTATATTTCACAGGAGTGGGATGTAGTAAAAATGAGACTATTTTTTCTAATAAAGGACACCTGGTAGTCTAGACAGCACAGGAGTGCATTTATCTCTGCAGCACAGTCGCCTGCAGAGACCTGTCTGTGCCCAGAAATACTGGGGATGTCAGGAGCGATGGAAGAGTGGAGACCAGGGCCAGAAGTCTCTGGATGGGTTGCACTGATGAAGTCAGGGCTTACACCAGTATGAGTATTTTTTTAAGATATTGTGCAAGGAAGTTTCAATGTTGGACTAGGACTCCAGGAGACCAAGGTTCAAGGCCTCACTCTGCCATGGAAACTGACTGGGTGACCATGGGAAAGCCACATTCTCCCTGCCTAAGTGTCATGCTCTATTTCCAGAAATGGATTCTGACACAGAGACTTAGTTGGAGCTTATCTGACCTTCCTGCCAGTTGTATTTCTTGGATCATGTTGATGCTGGACTATTTTGCTCTGTCTTCAGATTCTGTTGGACCTTGTTTATGCCTTTGACCTTTGCTTACTGAGTAAAAGCAAGTGACTGATTTTGAGCTGTTCTGTTTCTTCGTCCCACGACGTCCAAGCCTCGCGGGTGGCGGGGGGAGGACAGTCTTTGCCGCCCTCCCGCGATATGAGACCACGTCGCGATGGCTGGTGGGAGGAGGTGGGGCTGGGCCCAGTATTTAGGGCCTGACCCACCTCCCTGGCGGCCATTTGCGCTGGATTTGCAGAAGGGGTTGGATTTGATCCTGAGCGGACAGGGACTAAGCGGACGCTTGTCCCTGTCCGTGGCCGGCAAGGGGGGAGCTTAAGGTTCGGCGTGTACCTATGGCACCCCCTTTTGGGGTGTAGGATAAATCCTATCCTTGGGGAGGGCCCTAAGATCACCCCACTTGCTGTGCAGCGGGGGGTGGGCCTTGGGGCTCGCCTTCCAGACAAGGGCTAGCCAAAGGCCATCATGCACCTTCAGCGGTTGACTTTGGGGCCCGGTATTTCGTTCAACGGGCTAGGGGGGATGGTAGGGAGCTGCCTCTTGACCCTAGTCCGATGATGCCGGGGACCCCCACCCTCTTTCTTCCCCTCAAGGTCAGAAATGCAAGGTCAAGGTCAAAGTCATGGTCAAGTTCAAGTTCAAGGTTGATTTCACCCCATGTTAATTAGGCATATTAATAAATTGCCCTAGTTCAACCCAAGCTCTGTCTGTGGTCTCGTTATTTTGTGGGTAGGGTGGCAATTTGTTTGCTACTCTGTTCTCAGCTGTGCAGCAGCAAGCTCTGGCTTGCTGGCCGGCTTGAGATAGGCCACTAAGAGGAAGGCAATGCCCCATTCTCCCCCCCCCGTCTCAGCCCCTTTTCCACAGACACATAAACATTTTGATATTTATGATTTTTTCCACTTTTGTGGTGGTCCTGCACCCCTAATCCTAGTGAATGTGGAGGGCCTACCATGTAACTAAAATAAATCATGTCATTCGTCTGAAACAATTAATCAAATGATAATATTAAAAATAGTATTGCATTGAAAACAGCTTTAAAACATTCAGGACGTAGCAGAAGAAAGAAGCAAGCAGGATGGTTTAAGCATTGGACGGGGACTCCAGGAGAAAAGGATTTGAATCTTACCAGGAACCTCACTCTGGGTGGCCTTCAACAGGTGATGCTCTCTCAACCTAAGAAGAAGACAGTGGCAACCCTCCTCTGAATAAATGTTTCCAAGAAAACTGTAGGATAGATTCGCGTTAGGGGTGCTGTAAGGCACATAACAACAAGAACAAAAAGGAAGGAAAGAAAGAGAAGCACAGCAACTGTGGTAAATGCAAAAGCCTGCATGCCAGCCACAAGAACTTCATGTGACATTTTCTTCTCCTTTTAGAACGACTTTCTTCCCAACTCATTCCTTTCCCGTCAAATTTCCCATCAAAGGACCCATGGTGGCGCAGTGGTTAAATGCCAGTACTGCAAGCCACAAGGTTGTGAGTTCGATCCTGCCCGGCTCCAAGGCTGACTCAGCCTTCCATCCTTTCGCAGGTCGGTAAAATGAGTACCCAGCTTGTTGGGGGCATGTATAGAAATGTTTCAAAATACATGCTATTTGTAAGTTGTTCGCCGCCTTGATCCATATGGAGAGGCGGGATACAAATAAATAAAAAAATTAAATGAGAATAACCAAAAAGAAAAGGGGGGGAGGAAAAGATGTTTTTGGATCCTGCGCTAGCAGCAACTAGTTAATCACAAACAACCTGAAATTTTAGGGGAGGAGAGGGGATGAGGACAGGGCATGAAAGAATGCCAAAATTAAAATGATGCAATGTCCAGCCAAGAGTGTTCTCAACCTTGAAAAACCTCTGCATAGAATATTACTTGGCAAAGGAGCCTCCCATTAGCTAACCTAGTTCGCATCAACATCTTTTCAGGTCAGAAAATGATTGCACTTTGTGTTTATGATTCTCCTGTGGGGGACCATAAAGATAGCTACATATGGCCAGTTAGATTAAATTAGATTAAATCAGATTAGTTCGACTGGCAGAGAATGAGATGCAGGCAGAGAAGGGGTAAATAAAGATGATCTCTTTATTAAGTGGACTTGTCAGAAAGTGGCATGCAAACCTGTGAAGTCTGGTATGTTTAGCCAATTGTCTTCAGGTCTTTCTGGCTTTCTCTGGCTCTTCTATTTGGGAAAAACATTCCAGGGATCACAGGCTAGAATCGTGTTGGTGACATAGCCCAATATAGGGATAGAAAGAATATTTGTAATTAGTCTAAAAAATGGGGTTCCTGAAAGTTTTTCTGTTTTCATGACACTTGAGAAATAAGAATAGTCCAGCAAAGATTTTACACAGTTTAATCCTAATATTTGAAACTGCTGCAGAGAAATTACTATTATTAATCCGTTTGATTAAAAAAATCTGCACAGAAAATGGGCTTCCTACATAGAAAACCTGTTTTCTGTTTCTGAAACAATAGTTTGCACCAAAATATTTTTTTTTCTCCACAGAACTTCAGAATGTTTGAAAATAGAGACTACTACAGAGAAATATTCATTTTCTCATACAGTTCTCTTACAGTTTCTCCTCCTGTGGAGAAATATTCCTTTTCTCCTACAGTTCTCCTCCTTTTTTTTCCTACTCTGGAGAAATATTCATTTTTTTTCCTACAATGGGGAAAAAATGGCCATAATTGTTCATCCCTGTATGTGAGGACAAAACAGTCAAGAAGTAGGATCCCCATCCCATAGTAAGGACCCTCACCTTGCTTATTGACCTTTTTAAGAATGTTTTGCAATGGCCATACCCTGATTATCGTCATACAAGCAGAGTTCTACCAGCGTAACCATGATGCAAGCAGTTTCCCTGTTTAAGGAGTTCTGTTGGATGGAGGATCTAATATGCTTAAGCTGAGGGGACTATTGGTCATTGCAAACAGAAGTGTCCATCAGCATGATCCAAACTGCAGATCAGTATACAGGTGGTGTAGCACCCATGGCATAGTTATGCTGCCATAAATAGTGCATCTATTGGATCTTACCCACAGACAACTGATCAGGCTCAGGGTCCCACTGACTCCTAGCAAGTGACTAGATGCCAGCAGTGGATGGAGCCAGCATACCCAACTGGAAGGACCACCTCACTTCTGGCTTGTGGTCTTGATGTGACTGCTAATACCCCAGTTACTAACAGACTCCATCATGCTCATAATTGATTATATAAAACTCAAAGTTTTATAAAACTCAAAGACCTCGTATGATTGGCTGTGTGAGGCGAGAAGACCTCATACGATTGGCTGGCTGTGAATATTCCATGAAATCCTGGAGTTGGAAGTTTAGGGAGGAGCCTTTAGAAGCCAGAGAGTTCTTGGGCCTGACCAGTTGCTATGGAGCCAAGGCCTAGCAGCAATGAGGAGGACAACATATTCCCACAGGAACCCAACCTCTGTATGTTAACAACCCTGAATACAGATTGGATTGGGGAATATGGGGAAAAGTTGCAGGTACTGGAGAAGACAGTTTGGTGAGTTCTTAAGAGGAAAATAAAATCCCAAGCAATGCCAGGTAAATACGCTAGTTCACTCATAGATTTTCTACCGTTGTTATGAAGCTGACTCCCACTTAACAGTGGCCCCGTGAATGAGAGGCTGCTAAGAGCTCTGCTCATTGTCAGCCTACTTAAGTCTTGCCAATTCAAGGCCATGGCATCCTTCATTGACTCAAGTCACCTGCACTGTATTCTTCCTCTTTTCCTGATGCTTTCCATTTTATCCAACATTATCCTCTTTCCCATTGAGTCCTGTCATTTCATGAGACATCCAAAGTATGAGAGCTTCAGTTTAGTCATTTTGGCTTCTAATGAGAGTTCCAGCTTGATTTGTTCTAGGACCCACTTACTTGTCTTTCTTGGCAGTTCATGATGACAATGATATGCAAACACACAAAACTCAGGCTCTCTTTTCCTGAAAATGCTTCCCCTCTTGATGTTGCAGTTAAGCCTTTTGAAAAGCCTCCTTGGTACATTTTCAGACTCTTAATACTACAGTAGAAGAGGGGCAATGTTTCCAGGGGCGAGTTGTCCTTAAAGGCAGAGCACATGCAATCCTCAACTGCTTCCTGGCTTTAATACGGTAAAAGCCAGTACAGGCAGATGGCTTCCATTGCAGAGGAATGGTGACACTGCTCTGGGGTTTAGTCTCAGTTTTAAAGGAGCTAACCAAGGTGCTGAATCTAGTTTGGATCGCTCCTTTATGGTTCAAGCTAAAAGCCAGACCACAAAAGCCCTTCTGCTGTGTAAGCCACCACTTTTAAACTCTACATCAATCCCTGAGCATTTTTCAGCATTATCCTCCCCTCTCCATGAAAGAGGCAGAAAAATGAATGCCTCTTTCAGTTGAACAAAGAGTTTTTAAAATAATGAGTGTAGTTGGAAGAGCACTAATTAAAAGGTCAATAAATAAGAAGAGCTTTGCTAGATCAGACCAAAGGTTTGTTTGATCCAGAGCTTGCAGAGAAACAAATCCTTCTTTGGACTGTCGCTCCCAGAATTCTGGATGGTCTAGTCTATACAGGAAACTTCTCCAAGCTCTGATTTGGTCCAGAATTTTGTTCCCACTTTGACCAATGAGATGCCTTTGAAAAGCCCACAAGCCATCTTCTGTTTGTGTTTTCTGGTAGAAGGTGTTCAGAGGCATACAGATAGGAGAAGAGGAAGTTAAAGCATTTGGCATTGATGTGCCCTATTTTTTCTAAAGCAGCACCAGAATGCTGTCACCAAGGGACAAGTTGTTAAAGACCTCTCTCTCCCCCCACCTACCCACCACTGATTCTATCCTGCCTTCCTGCCTCCCTTGGGTGAGGGAAACATGGTGAATAATGGAGTGTCATGTTTGTCTAATGGATTTATTGCTAGTTGTGAATGCAGCTTCATCAACAAAAGTAGGTAAAAATCAATGACGAGACAGCAAAGCAAGAAGCCCAGCTTGGCGCTTATCCACTGTCTCCGTCTGTTGGATGTTTTTGATCTTGACGCTCAAATGCGCCTGCCTTGTTACTTTTGGGCACATCTAGGATGGGTGGATAGATGTGCAAGTCAGCTGTTCCAACCACAACACTTCTGATCGATGCTCAAGTACACAGACAATATTTGAAGGTCAACTGAAATCAATGTTTCCAGAGTTCAGGAGCCATTTATGGGCTGACGCTTTGTGTATATTTTCAGGTGTCTTATTTAACTCAGAGTTAAGTGGTGTTAATCAACTCTTCCCCCCAAAAAAAGGGATTTGGTTGGTAGAGATGGATTTGTTGCCTGACAACAATATATCATTTCGAAGATGCTGACTTTACCAGAAGACAACAATGCAGCAAAATCCATCACTGCTCTATGATATTTTAACAGTGTCCATAATGTGTGTGTCCAAGGAGAGGGTCTTTTGTTCTTGATATGACATCAACAAAGTACATCAAAGGGGGGGGCAAGTTGTAACCCATCAAATGATGTTAGATCGTAGCTCTCATAACCTTTTGACTACAGGAAGCCCCCTGCTTTCAGTGCCCCATTATCTGACAGTTCACTCTTTGGATGCTTCCAAATTAAAGACAAATTCAATTAATTTGACATGGGGTCCACTCTTTCATCATCTTTTTTTTTTTTTTTTTTGCCTACTGGGGCTATTTCCACACTAGCATGTTATAGCACTATGATTCCACTTTCAACATCCAATGGAATCCTGGGTTTGCAGTTTCTAGAGGGGCCAGCCAGCCCCTCCTGAAACTGAAAACCCTAGGATTCCATAGGATGTTGAAAGTGGAATCATAGCTCTATAACAGGCTAGTGCGGAAATGGCCAAAGGCTTGCTTGGGGCCACTTGCGTATGTGCATGGTCCCAAGTTTCCCTATGGAAAGAGCAGACATTGTTGGAATTTCTTTTTTTTTTTTAAGTAAGATCTTATATGAGGCTTAAGGTCAAACTTAATATACATTAACAAAAATGTGAAATTGACATGTTTTCCCTCTACTGATGGGAAATACATGCTTCAGCAAACAGCTATGCAAATTAAGCCTGCGGTTACTTTCAAATGACTAATCACAAAACAAAGCATGCTAAATGCAGGTGAGGAAAATCCAATACTATGACAGGCAGATATCTTTCACTGCCTGAAGTGCAACTTATCTTAATTAGTGCTAATTGTACCATATGATTTTTCCCTTAAAGAAATGGAAAACCCCTAACCAGTGGGCAGAACAATCCACAGGCTCAACAGTTTTTCCAGCAGCAGAAGCAGAAAGAGTACAGGAAAAAAAAGCCAATGATAACTCTTTCTTCTACACCAGAGCTCCTCATCTTCTGTGAATCCAATGGCCAGAGGCATATTTACTCCCACTAGGCTCCTTGTGTGATTACAAGATTTGTACCAGTTCATTAAGCACATGGTGGGATTAAGTAAAAATAGTTCTGAGGCTGGCCAAAGGTGCTGGGCCTGTTGGAAGCACCAAAAAGTCCCAATAGTAATTTGATTCTTATTTATTTCCTTCTGTTTTTCATCTCTGATGCATGTATGGTGGAGAACATGGGTACTGGACAATTTCACTGAATATTTAACTTTCTAATTAATGTTATCACATTTTAAAACTGATTTCCAACAGGTTTGACTCAAAGCACGCAATGTATAATGACTTTCTTATGGATATTTTGAGATAGCTTGTGCCAGCAATCACTACGAACGCAATTCTTCACTAATTTCATTCCCAATAGGGACACCAACAAATTTTAGCTATTTTCTTTCCATTGAAAGGAAGGTTTTGAAAACTGTGCGATGTTTGAAGATTCTTGCAGTTCAGGACTTTTTCTGAGCAAAATGCACACTTTTGCACAGAAAACAAGATTTTCTGTCCACTCCTGTTTCCTGCACAGAAATTGCTACATTTGGATGTATTCTGCAGAAAATTCACAGTAGTATGGGTTTTTTTCCCCTCTGAGATATACGTTTTCTGCTCAGAAATATAATTTTCTTTATGAAAATATTATTTCTGCAAAATACCACTGTGAATTTTCTGCAGAATAAATCCTGTAGATTCTCATTAGCCCTGAATCCTGCTCATCAGGATTTCCTGATACTTTTTTCCCTTTTTTAATTTTTTTAAAGAATATTCTGTCTAACCCTAGCAACTACCCAATATTTATCTTGCCCACTCTTCATCTGCCCTCAATGACCTTATCACTCAGGTAACAGTGAGAAGATATGACACCTTCTTACCTTACCCCATTAGTGATGTGATCCCTGATTGCCTGGGATCACCCATTTGATAAATTCAGGAAAGAGAAAGAAGCAGTGGGAACTGGGAAGGTGAATGAAGCAGCATTAAGAGCAGCCAATGGGGCAGGGAGTAAGGACCTCAAACCAAAATATTCATACTTTCACTATCTTTTACAAGAAATAATTCTATTGTAGCAACATTGCTCATTGTGGAGCGAAAGGCAAAACTGGGGAGTATTCATTGAAACCTCAATTCCTATTGATCATTTTTATTGCATTCCAGCCTAATGTTCACAACATCTTCTTGGTGGCTTCTGCTGGTCAGCCTCATAGCCAGGACAGAGACCAGAAATGAACCTACAGGAAGTACCTTCAGTCTTTTTAATAGAGTCATCTGTTGAATGTTTCTGGACTTGAAGCTTAAATGAATTATTAGGAACTGCACACGTGGCCTTGTTGGCAGTGCCCCCAGACTTTAGCAAATGGAAAAGAAATCTCATGCCCCTCATCTTCCAGGATCCTGGCAGTTCTCAGATATTGTTAACTGAGGAAAAACAAACAGAATTGCCCCAGCCCTATTTACGATGCACTTTGGCTGCTTATTGGTGCCTGGCACTTCTCCATTACCTCCCTGTTTGTTATGGATACAGATAACAGGCGACTGGAGCCTTATTCTCGGGGAGATAACACTAATCTAAATGCTTAGATCAGCAAAGTGCTTTCTCTAATCTGGTGCTGGAAGACACAGTAATGGCGGAAGCTGGGAAGATAGGGACCCATTGGTCAGGTGTTCTCATAGCTTTCTGCTGGAGCCTGGCTATTTATGCTATTTCAGATATCTGCCTGGCACAAGCTTGAAAGTGTTGCCTCTTTTGGACTACAGCTCCCAGCATCCCCTTTCCAGTTGCATTTCCAAAAGGTGACATTCCCAATGTCTGCTTCAGATAGCCTACCTGCAATGAGCAGGGGATTCAGAATACCCGGTTGGTGTTCTCCACTGCCCTGGGCTTGGATGTTGCCACTGTTGTCTTCGGGAGTCTCCTGTCTCACATTGTTCTTTTTTTCCTTTCAAATCCTGCTGTTTGGGACTCTTCCAGATCTGATCAGAGAGAGTAGAGTTCTGAGAGTTCCCGGTTTATCAGCTCTGTGGCTTGCTATTGATTCTGGCTGCCCAGTGAATTAAATTGAGCATCTTATGCCCAGGTCCCCTTTAAGCTGCCAAGCGTGCCTGTCCTTTGGGCACGAAGCTCTATTGATCCTTGTGTGTTATGCCACATGAATGATGGATTATCACATATCAAACTTTGCAGTGTTCATTTAACACCTCTGAATAAAACATTACTCACAGATTAACTGAGCAGTTTTAAGTGAACAACCATTTTCATCTGTTTTAAATTTTCATGGGTACTTTTCTGGAGAACAAGTACATTGTTAATAATTGAAAGGCACGAGGCCTGCTCATCTCGTTGTATTTTAACGAGGTCCTGCTGCAGCCTGGTCATTTATTTTTTTATTTTAAAAAAATCTTGGCATTTGATATGAATTCATTATCTCTTCCTTATCTCACCCTACCCCCAATATCTTCCTTCTTTCTGAATTAATGATGCCGGAGTTGGATCGGAGAAATAACTGTTTGTGAAACAGAGAAGTAGCAACTGTGTTGAGTTGTGGGAGGCTTAAATACAGATTTGTTTTGAGCTGTGGAATTTTTTGGGAATAAGGAATAATAATAAGAATGCTTATATAGAATGTCCTGTTGTCCTATTCATCAAAGGGCAGAAACAGTCAAAGACAAGGACAATAAAATATTATCACTATGAATGTACATAAAATGGAATCTCCAACAGCCCAAGATGTATCTGCAAAGTGGGGAGAAGAACTGAAAAAAGCGGACTCAAACATTGTTTAAAAATTGTAAGATTGCAGATTTCATAGAGTTGGAAGAGACCAAAAGGGCCGTGGAGTCCAACCCTCTTCTGCCATGCAAGATTACACAGCCAAAGCCCTCGTGACAGATGGCCATCCAGCTTCTGTTTAGAAACCTCCAGTGGAGGCTCCGCCACACTCCAGAGCGGTGCATTCCATTGCTGAACTGCTCTGACTGCCAGGAAGTTCTTCCTGATGTCCACGTGGAATCTCTTCTCCTGTAGTTTGAATCCATTGCTCTGTGTCCTAGTCTCTGGAACAGCAGCAAACAAGTTCCCCCTGTCTTTCGTATGACATCCTTTCAAATATTTCAACGTGACTATCATGTCATCCCTTAATCTACTCTTTTCCAGACTGAACATAGCTCCCTAAGCCTCTCCTCATAAGGCATGGCTTCCAGGCCTTTTACCTGACCTTTTATGAGATCATACCTTAAGCGCATTGGTAAATAGCCGTTCAGTTCACAGACTCACAGGCCCCATCAGTTTACAGATAGCATGTAGCCCTCATGACTATTTGGCCTACAACCTTCTCTATACCTATCCTACAAAGATAAGTGATTGTGGGTGTTCTAGCCTAAAACATATGGAAGCCCAAGGGTTCTTCACCTGCGCTCTGAAATATACCAAATAAAAGAAAAATACATGCAGGTAAAACGGGCATGAGGATTGTGTTGTTGGATTGCAGCTCTACAATACCATACCACTGGCTAAGCTAACTAGGGCTGCTGGGATTTGCAGGTCAAAAGTATCCGAAGGGCTCCATTTTCCCACCTCTTCTGTGCTGGGGAGGCTTCATGACTGAGTGCTTCCCCATGCAAAAATAAAATCCATACACTTAGAAAACAAGGAGATCAGGGCTTAAGAATATCAGAGGTCAGGGTAGGGGTAGGTTGATTGTTCATAACATTTGTAGTCTGCCTTTCCATTAAATATAAATATCACAAGGTGGCTTCCAGGTTGGTGTTAGATAACAGCAACAGCACAAAGTGAGAGTAATAGAATAAAAACACCAGACAGCGGGGAAAAGGAGAAGCAGCAGAAACAGAACAAAAACTGATGATGACGATGATGATACAGAAAGCTACCAAAGATAAAATATGTCTCCAAAGAAAGTTATAGGGTTTTCAAAATTTTATCCCTCTAGTTGGTCATCATCATCATCATCATCATCATCATCATCACACAACAAGACAATACAGAGCAGAAAGACAAACAGGCATTTTGTACGTAGGACTGGCATAGGGGAGTGGTTTTAGTGATGGATGAGACCATAGTCTGAATCTCCACTTGGCTATGGAAACCCACTGGGTGATGTTGGGCAAGTCACACTCTCTCAGCTGCAGGGGAAGGCAAAGGCAACTCCCCTCTGAATAAATCCTACCAAGAAAATCCAATGATAGGTTCACCCTAGGGTTGCCACAAGTCAGAAACGGCTTGAAGGCACACAACAACAAATTTTGTACATAGCACTGGCGTTTTGTACCTAATACTAGCAGTGTGAAAAAACCCATTCTCACTGTATGAATAAAATACAGTCCCTGAAGACACGGTTTTGATCATCAAGATAAAAGAACCCATTTCCGAGAGTAGACAGAAAAGAGCCCCAGTGCAGTTTAAGAATATTTTCTGGATTGCAAATCCCATCCCCTCCACGATAACAAAGGTGACAGTGAATTTATACCTCATAATAACTTCAGCAGTGCCATCAGCACATATCAAAGAATAGATCACTTCTTTTAAAGGCAACGGGATGAAAATATGGAGATTTGTCCTCTGACAAAGGGGAAATCATACTGTTTGTTCACAGAAACCAGTGCATATAAAAAACTGTGGGCTTCTCAGAGTTATTGGTGCTCTCAAGTAATAATCGGATGTAGGGCCTTTCTGCACTACCTTGTGATAGTGCTATTATTCCAGTTTCAACATCTTGTGGAATTCTGGAGTTTGCAGTTTACTGAGACCAAAAAGCTCTCTGGCTGAGAATTCTAAAGCTCCCCACTAAACTCCCCAGGATTCCATAGGATGCTGAAAGTGGAATAATAGCGCTATAACAGCATAGTGCAGAAAGGCCCTACATCCGATTATTACTTGAGAGTAGTGCAGAAAGGCCCGTAGTTTGAAAAAACCCTAAATCAGGGCAGCTTATGGACAAAGCAGGGGCATGGGTGCTTTCTAGCAAAAGACACACACCCCGCCCTCAATCTATCCTCAAGCCACTTGTGCCCATAAAGAAGATAGCTTGGAATACAGCCACAAGTCCCTTCTTAACACACATACCCAGCCATATTGAAGAACGGAACTCCTGTGCCTTTAAGATTTTGGCAAGTGTATCATGTCCTGCTGGGGTGATGGAAAATATGTTGGATGTGTGGGTATTTTCTGCACTCGTAGGGTTGCCAGGTGAGAGAAATGGCAGGGTTCTTGTCATGCAAGCAGCATCTGCTGAAATTCTCTCTTCTACACAAGCATTAAAGGAACAGGGGCCCACAGAATCTTTGCTTTTTTTACAATGACTCACAGTTTTCTTAGCCTAAGGAGGGTTGTTCACAATTGCTTTCTTAGGGGGGTTCATCAAGACCCATCAGGTGGCCCCAACCTGGAGGCAGCTGCTATATCAGTACCCTGTAGAATCTACTCCAGGAGTTAAAAGAGCTGTCCAAATGCTGAATTCTGTTCCTAAAATGGGCCCAACATTTTGGATAGCTCTTTTCAAGTGCAGACTAACATATGGAGAGGATTCATCAGTTTGCTAAGATTGGACTTACTGGACCTTACTCCACAACCATGCAAACTCAGAACTCTGCCCCACAGTTTCCTACATGCCTCCTTGCCTCTAAAAATATAGGCTGCCTCTTTCCAAGAGACCAGGCCTGGTTGGCTGTGACTGATGGCATTGCTCAAAGACCTTGAGAATGTCAAACCAACAGTAGATCTCCTAGGAAATAAGGATTTGGCCTTTCTTTTTCTTCTTTTTTTCCCCTTTTTCCTTCCTTTTAAATGACTTAGTTGCAAGTTCTCTTTCTATTTCATACAAATATCACTCAGAAATAACCTGCCTGAACCACAGTCAATCTGCAGGGCAATTCACAGCAGAGGAAACCCATCTGGCTACAAAATGTATTTAAGTTATTTCAAGTTGAAAATGTTCTGTAGTTGCAGCTTCCTGGCTTTTTAATTTATCTTTGCACTACAGTAGAGTTTGTTTTTGGGGGTGGAAAGTATTCCTAAACACTCTAAAGGCCAAAATATTTATTATTTTTCCCTCCAACATGTCCGATGCCATTGTTTTTCATGACAGTTGCTAGTAGTTCTATACCATTTTCTTCCCCTAGTTAATTCCTCTTTCTTCTTTGTAGATTAGGGCTGATTCTAACCATCTGGGAACCATGCAATGAAACAGCAAATGTCAGAATTTTCCTTTCTCTTTCATTTATTAATCTTGATTATAGGCAGCAGAACAAACTGGCACAAGAGCTGCTGAAAAATTGGGGTGGGGATTGGGAAGAAACATTTGCTACTGCTGCAGAAAAAAACATTGAGAAAAAGTGGGAGGTGGTGGAGCATGAGCATGACATATAGTGATTTGCACATTGGATTAAGACACTGGAAGACGAGAGCTCAAATTTCTGCTCGGCCATGGAAATCCACCGGGGGAGGTCATCAAGTCACACTCTCTCAGCTTCAAAGGAAGATGAGGGCAAACCCTCTCTGAGCAAATTCTTCCAAGAAAACCCAATGATAGAGTCAACTTAGGGTCACCATAAGTCAGAAATGACTCGAAGGTACACAACACACAGTTTTTGTCTCACTCCTCAAACTTCTAGGTCAAGGGTGGGCAAACGCAAACAGGAAGAGGGTCATTTTTCCTGCTGGTGGCTTCTCACAAGGCTTCAGCAGTATATTTCAGCATGCCCACAGGGATGTGATCTCACATCCGGTCCCTATTTTGGCTGATTTGCAACTGATTTTTGTTCATTTTAGAGAGGTTTGAGGGCCTGAGTGGTTAGGCGAGTAAACTATTGCCTTTGGGGCAGTTTTGGGATATTTGAGGTGCTTTTAGGGAGTTAAAAACTGTCCAAGAATCAGCTCAAAAATTCAGGGGAGGAAGCATGGGGTCTTCTGTCCTGTGGGCCACACTTGTCTGGGACAAGAATAGGACTCTACCAGTAAAAAGCAATAGATTTGTTGAGATTTTTTATTTGTTTGTTTGGGTCGGGGTGTCTGTAAAAAGAAAACAAGCACATGCGGTATGAGGGCACTGTTTATGGGCTCTATGACACTACTCAACTATAGCACAGTGATTCTACTTTAATTTCCATCGCAATATACTATGGAATCCTAAGTTTTGCAGTTTAGGGAGGGGATGCTTAGCCAGAGTATTCCAGTGTCTCACCAAAGTACAACCACCAAGATTTCTTAGAATGCAGCCATGGCTGTTAAATTGGAAACAAAGCGCTATAACCATATAGTGTGGAAGAGCCCTAAATCTCTCCAGCTAACAATGTTGTAACATGCCTACTTTGCAAGTCTGCTTCTCTGAATTCTGCAACGAAATGGGACTCTGGAGCTTCAAACATCTCATCCGAATAGAAGAGGGTTAAACTGATGTATAGAAAAGTGCAAGATCACACAGAGCAACCTGTCACTGCTTTGTTATTATTTTCCCCTCCTATTTAATCTGGATAAAAATTAATAAAGCCAGTCATTTTTGTGGGGTTGAGAAAGCAGCACTGGGAAAGCTGAGAAATTGTGTTGTGTTCCAGGCTGTGTGTGTGTATGTGTATTTTTAATCTTCCCATTTCCCCAGGTGGATTTTCTCAAATATGATCTATGGGCCTGGACGGAGCCAGCTGTAACTCTGACAACAGTGACCCAGATGGTAATCAACAAAACATACTAATTGAATATTGTTGGGTTAGGAGCCAGCGTTTTGCAAAAGCTCCTCTAGGCCCTGCGGTAAATCTGTGTTATTTATGGATGCCAAGGGAACTTCACGTTCTTGAATCCATCCCTGAGACAGCAGTGCAAAGCACAACCCCAGAGGCCCAGAATTAACAGACAAGCTGATGTGACATTTAGAATTTGCACAGGACTTTTTTAGAATATTTTAAAGTGTTCCCTAAAAACTTTGGCCTGAATCCCATTGGTAGTTTTAACTAAAGTAGACCAACATACATAATTTACATAGGGATTTATGTCAATGTTGGCTCATAAATCAACACCAACAAAGGCATCGCCAGGGATATACCTATGGCAGGGGGAGGTAAATGGGAGTTTGTCCCCAAATAAGCATTCTGCCCCTACAATTTGTGATTTTAACCATGATTTTATGGAGACGTTTAGATGCCTTATGCTCGTTTCCTGTAAGTGGTATGGTTTGAGTTCTGTTTGAACATCAAATGGACAAAATATATTTCAGTTGTTTATTTATTTATTTTTATTTTATTTACTTATTTATTTGTATCCCGCCTCTCCACATGGATCGAGGCGGCAAACAACTTAGAAATAGCATGTATTTCTATCCATGCCCCCAACAAGCTGGGTACTCATTTTACCGACCTGCGGAAGGATGGAAGGCTGAGTCAACCGTGGAGCCCAGCAGGATCGAACTCACAACCTTGTGGCTGCAGTACTGGCATTTAACCACTGCGCCACCAGGGCTCCATTGTTTAAAGGTTGTTTAAAGGTTGTTGTTTAAAAGTGTCCTTAAATTTATCTCTTTAAAAAATGATAATCTTGTTGTACTTATGGTTTCTTGTGTTTATATACTTATGGTTTCTTGGATTATGCCCTATAAAAATGACAGATTTCGATCTAGTACATCTATTAATACAGCTGTCTTTGTACTTCAACGATCTTGCTCTTGTACAAACTCCATTGATAAGGAGAGATACCTTTTTTCAAACAAATATCTGGTATTTAGCCAATAGCAACACCTGCAATCTCTCCACCATCAGTGAAAAAAAATCTAACTGAAGTTAAGTTCTTTAGAGTTCTGATCTACACAATCTCCTCAAAAGTAAGCCCAGTTCAGTTCAATGGGTCTTACTCCCAGGTAAAACGAGAGTAAGATTGCAGACTTGAGCATGTGCTTAATTTTCCCATTGAAATCAACATAGTCCCAAAGTGCTGGGGTTCACCCCTACATTTTATGAGTATCCACTTCAAATCAATTTTGACAAAACAAGGTTAAGTTGTGACATCAATGAAATGAATAGGACAAAAATTAAACTAGCCCATTGCAATTTTTCAATTGGAATATGCATCGCCTTTATTATTCCAACACCAAATCTCTACTCCATAAATTTCAAATTAACCCTAATGGGATAAGTATGTTCATTTTAGATTTTAAAAAAAATACAGAAGTAAAACAAACCATGAGGATTGCAAAGAATTGAATTGTTCACTTTGGTGTAAATAGAAAGGGCATTGGCATTAGAAAAAAATAACTGTAAAATTAGAGTGGTCCATTCTCCTCCCACCCCCGTCCCCACTTGGGTTTGTTTTTATATGAAAGCTATATCATTGTAGAGCAATATTGCCGAGATGCATTTCCTTGCTCTGAATTCCAGACTTTTAAGGGTCGTTCTGAAAGCCAGCACGATGTAGTGTTTTGAATGTCGGACTACAATACTGGAGACCAGAATTTGATTCCCTGCTCAGCCATGTCAACCCACTGGGTGACCTTGGGTATGTCACACACTCTCAGCCCCAGAAAAATACCATGACAGGTTCACTTAGGGACCTTCATAAGTCAGAAATGACTCAGAGGCACACAAGAACAACAAGGGGCCATAATGCTCCTGACAAATAAATATGCCAAAAGGGGAACATCTTCTTTCCACTGGAGCAACACAGCTGTATTTTAAAAAATAGGCTTGAAGAGTGAGCAAGGAAGGGATTGGAGAGCTGAAGAGATAAAGTTTGGATAAAATGAGAAGATCCATAACTAATTATGGATTCCCCAATTTGGAAATGGTTCAGGTTATTCTAAAGAAACTCAATTCAAACCCAAGAAGCTCATTCACTGCTAGTTCTCTGCAAAGAGCTTTGCATATTAATCCATACACTAAGGGAAATAGAAGGACAGAGCTACATGTTTCTAGAAATACAGAGCTGCCACTTAGACACAGCAATGGTATGTATTTGTTTATACCATTTTCCTCCTGAATGGGATTCAAATTAAAACAGAACATCTAAAAGAAAATGGAGTACCAAAGTTTAAAAAGCATTAAATCATACATCCAATTAAAACACTGCTTTTCAGACATTAACAAGCACAATTAGAACACTTAAAGTAAACATTGCATACTAAAAACAGCACACCTAGTTACATATCCCTCTCTCCTGGCCAGTTAAGACTGAAGGCTCATTGTGTTCTCCTCCTGTGTGCAGTGCATCACTTAGAAACTGTGTACAGTCCATCTCTTATATACTATTTGCAATTCACACTGCTTTTTCTCTCAACTGGCTTGGTATCATCTTTTTGTTCTGTCTGTGGTCCAAAGAGCAGATCAGCCATCAAATATATGGGTTCTGGTAGTAATTGAAAAGGGTCGAAAGAGCATATTGTTGAAAAGCTGACTGTACAAAAGTGCGGGACATCTGTAATTCATATGCCTGTCATGGTTTTACCCACTCCCCCTTTGGGATTTGACTCCAGACAAATTACACATTCATCACAGAGAGTAAGGAAGTGAAAATCAGGCAACAGGAGTTATTATGATCTGACTATCTTCGGCAGGAGTGGAAATCATGGGGTCCTCCATATGTTGCTCAGATGCAACTCCATCACCCCTAGCCAGTATAGTCAATGCGGGGAGGTGCAGTCCAAGAACATCTGGAGAGCTCCATGATTCCCACTTTTAGCTGCATAGCAATTGATCAATGATGCCTAAAGTAGCACTTTCCAAGCAATCTGATATGGAGAACCAGCAATTTTTGTTTTTCCCACTGTGCCAGAGGCAGGTGTCATATTTCTGCACACTGGGTACAATGTTTTGTTCTTGTTGTTGCTTTGTTTTTCTTTCCTTGAAACACACCAGAGATCAACAACCGATGGCACCCATGGCCCACTGCTTTGGGCAGCACTGGTCTGAGATAAGGTGGGAATGAAGGACCCTGATGAGCAAATTCCAAGACTTCTCCTTCACTCCAACAGTTTACACAGCGTAATGTGCTTTCCTGTGTTAGGCTGCAGGCATGGAGACCCAATGAGAAGCTGCAATTGCATCTTGCTGGCTAATCATCTCCCCTTATTATGTATTTGAGTAAGCTGATTTTTCCTCCACCATCTTGAAAATGAACCTGATTATTCTATATTGGGGGAGGGGGCAGTTATGCCATTGTTGCATTTTTTTAATAGCAACCTTTTAATGTTGACTCACTAGCCCATCCTGGTTGGTTCCAGGGGAATATCATCTCACTTTGATTAACCCTATTAATGAGCTGAGGGTTTTTTCCCCCTCCTTTTACAAAACATTTCATATTCTGGCTGCAAACTTTGAGGTGACAACATTGGAGCTGCAGAGGGGAAGGGGGTCCGCTGGCTTTTGCCAAGACATCTGACATTTGGGGTATAAGGGAGAGATGCTGTAAAACGCCAGCCAGCAAATAAGCTTCATTAATTCCAACGAAGGTCAATGCACTTAGCTTGGCAGCTTCTCCTCTGTGCTTGAACTTGCAGCTTTCCTCCCCTCCCTTCCCCTCTCTGCACCCCTTATTGTCTGAGGGCATCATTATCGTTAACAGCTTCCCAAATTGCCTCACAAGCAGAGCTCTAAAATATTTAAAGGATGGCTCAACAATACATCACTACTGATGGTGGGGTGGGCATGAGAAAAAATTTTCCTTTCTCCAGTATACTTCCTGGGTACCCATCTTGTCACATTTCTAGGTGGTCCTCCTTCTTCCTGCAGGCCCTGGAGTTTGCCTCCCGGCCTCTGTATGGCTCACTGCCCTCCCCATCCATCTTCCTGACTCTTTCCAGCTTTGTTCTTCTCCTTCCGACTCCCACTCCCTCCAGCGTTTAAGCACAGTTGTTCTCTTAGCTGCTGGGTTGTGAGTGATTTGGGGTGGAAAATTTAAATGAGATGATCCATAAACCAGCTGTCTCCCATTTCATTCTCTCTCTCTCTTTCTTTCTCTCTCTCTCTCTCCCTTGTACAGTCTTGCTGGATTGAACAAGACAGAACATCCCTTTTTGCAAAATAAAGAGATTGAGTGTTAACTATTCTACAGAGGCCACCATGATCTTAACAGCTTCCTTTCTGGGATGAAGCAAAGCATCAAGTGGATGGGGCCATGGGTTACATTTGCTGCTCAGGTCTCATACTGCCATTGAAGAAGAAAGTCAGGATTGCTAAATCAGACTAAGCATTCATTTCATCCAGCATTCTCTTTTCCCTGCAGCAGATGCTTTTGGAAACTCATAACCATCTGTCTCAAGAATCTGACACTCCATAACATACTACTTCCAAACAATGGAGGCTCTGTTTAGCTGTTGTGGCTAATTGGCATTGATAGATCGATTCACCATGGCTTTGCCTAAACCACGTCTGGGCAACTGTGGCCTTCCAGATTTATCTGGACTGCATTTCCCATCTTTCCACACCATTGGCTTTGCTGGCTTATGTTACTGGAAGTTGTAAGCCAAAAAATATCTAAGGGGAGAGAGCTTCCTACCTCTGATCTAAACCACTGTCTAAAATGACATCCAGAATTTGTTCATTCACAAGTGGTGTACCTCAGTAATACCAGTTATTGGGGTCAATAATGAATAAAGGACTTTTGACTGCACATGTGTAACGTCTGGTCTTATCCTAACTCAATAAGCAGCCTTCATAGACACATCCAGAAAGGTTTTGGGTTCAACACACAGACAACATCCCTGCCAGAACTGAGGATACAATGCAGGTTTTACTTTTTAGAACCCCTCTCACCCTTCCACACATTCCATTCTCAGACACCAGATCCTACCAGTCTACTAGAATGGCCTTGGTTCTGATGCTCCAACCAGGCTCCTCCTTCCATTATCCAAATATCAAAGAGAACACAAAGAGAACACAGCAAATTGGCTATGGTTATGTACAGCTAAGCTACGCATGACTAGCTTGCCAGAGGTGATGGTGGTGGCCCTCTGACATGATGTAAACTGTGGACTGGCAAAAGCAACTGGTCTTTGGGAGAGAAATGGAAGTTGGTCTGGACAGAAGCCACAAAGGAGAGTTCTCTAATCAAAAGTCATCCTGCTCTGTATCTGATTCAAAGAACTTAAGTAGGAGAGCCTGGGACCCCTTTAAGTTGCCCAACCACAGTTAGCACCTGGGCAGCAGATGGACCAGGCCCATGGGTAATCTGGACAGCATTTTACCCACTATGGTGAGAGGTCTTATATTTCTGTTCTAAGAATAGTAAATGTTTGTCAGTCTGTATCTATATGTACAAATACGCACGGGTAAATTCCATCCAAGCCTCCTTTCTCTTTTATCCGATTGCTTGGTGATGCAAAAGCAGACACCCTGCACAAAACAACAGGCAGGTCAGTTCTCCCCACTCAAACTTTGAAGGTTTGTGGTTTCACTTTTACAAAATTAAAATTGCAAGTATCCTGCATTGAATGGAGGATGTGCTCATTGTCCTTCGGAGTACCTCCCAAAGTCTATGATACGTGCCACCTCTTGGAGCAATGGGCTCACAACCCTGCTCTGAAACTGTAATTAATCCTAAATTTGCATGTGGACTTGCATGTGAGGAGATGTTGTTTCTTTAAGAGAGGCATTTCTTCTGTTTTGGCATTGCATATGTGGCCACCAGATGCCTTTTTGGCTTTCTCCAATAGATTTTGGCTTGTATTCTTAAAACAGCTGCACAGGTTCATGTTCTCTTCCCTGTGGTTTGAAATAATTTCCACCCACCTCCTGCCTGCAGCTTTTGCTGGCTACTCTTCACACTTAATAGCTTTACTAAGTTTATTGCCGCCAGGATCTTTCCTTCCCCATGGGAGAATCACCATGGAGACCCCCATCCTGGCAGTGTCCTCAGCCCACCTTTCTGCCCCAGCGTTAATCCTTTCTCAGTGTACCACAAAGCCAGCTTTAGCTTCAAGGAGTGATCAAATAAATATCAAAACTGCTCTCAGGGGAGACCCATATTCGCCAGACAAGCAAAAAGAAAGGCTCAGTAATGTACCATGTACGCTACCTGATTTTATTAGCTCTGCTTCCCTTTTTCCCCCTTTGTAAAGCATTGTTGCATTGTTATATTAATCTTTACTCCAAAGCAAATGAAAGCAGGGCCAGTTGTCAAGGCATTATTAAGACCAGCTGTTTAATTATGGCTGCTTTGGCATCAATTTGTGGAGGGGGACATGGCACACTTACCTCATAGATGTTTCCTCTTCTCTCTTGCTCTCACTTTTGCTCATTTTCCTCCTCCTTGTCTGGTCTGCACACCCACAGTGAAACTATACTGAATTCCAGCAGATAAATATGCTCTGAATGCATCTGTCCAAAGATCTACTCCCTAATTTTTATTTTACATATTTTACTCCCAGAGGTTAAAAAAGTAGTGCCACTCTGTTCTGGTTTGGTCAGACCTCATCTGGAATACTGTGTCCAATTCTGGGCACCAAAGTTCAAGATGGATATTGACAAGCTGGAAAGTGTCCAGAGAAAGGTGACCTAACATCTGGAAACCAAGCCTTACTGAGGAATGATTTAGGGACCTCAGTATGTTTAGCTTGGAAGAAAGGATACTGAAGGGGACATGATGGTTGACTTTAAAGATATAACGAGACGTCATGTAGAAGATGGAGCAAGCTTGTTTTCTGCTGGTCCTGATGCTAGAACTTGAACCAATGGATTTCAATTTATGAGAGATTCCACCTAAACATTAGGAAGAACTTTACTGTGAGAGCTGCTTGACAGGGGAAATAATTCCTTCTTTGGAGATCTTTAAACTGAAGTTTCAGGGATATCTTTCAGGAAAAAAAATAGTTGTGTGTTCCTGGATGGCAGCAGGTGAGACTAGATAGCTCTTGGCATGTCAGATCAGCTGAGCTCTCCCAGCCACATTTTAGGTAGATGACTTTGTTATAGTGCCTGTGTGCTTTGCTATGAGGGTGAAGATGATGGGATCTGTTGATGGCTGGGCAAGCTGGGAATATGGAAAAGTTAGTGTAACAATTCATGATAAGAGAGGAAACAGGCACAGCTGCATAGTCAGACTGTTGACAAACTAAGTGGGAAAATGGGAGGGGAATAGAAAGTTGGGAAAATGTGTTATTTGGGCAAACTGTCAAAAGGGCTGTTAGCGCATGCTAATTTTGAAATGCAATAGTTTGTAAAGCGCTGCAAATCCAATATTCCTTTAATATTGGCAACGCCAAGCTATGCTGTTGTTTCTTCGACGTTCCTGAATAAAGCTTTTGAAACCTCTAAACTCAATTCCTTGAATTCAGAGCTATCCTGGAATGGGTCTTAGATTAAATTAAGTCGGAACTCTTACTAGAAGTGAAGAGGACTAAACTGAGGCTGTCATACTTTGAATATATCATGAGACAACATGGGCCATTGTAAAAGTCACTAATGCTTGATAAATTGAAAGGCAGAAGAAAGAAAGGGAAAACACACGGCAGATGGAAACAGTCAATTAAGGAAGCCACAGGTCTGAGTTTGGAAGACCTGAGCAACACAGCTGATGTGTTTTGGTAGCCTCTCCTTCATAGCCACCATAAGCTGAAGCCAATTTGACCACAAATAATGACAAAAAATATGAACACATGCCTAAAGGGGGGATGGGGGCTACAATTTTAAAGACCTGACAAAAACGCCAACCATGCAGATCCTATTTAATTTGGTATGACCAGAATCCTGTTGGTGCTATACATGTGCATAAGTTCCCCTATGGAAGCACTTGGACATTTTTGTGCATTGCAGAACGGTTGCATTCAGATCAGGATTCCGGAAGCAGAGTTGTGCATGTGATGGCATTGCATGTGGAAGCACATTGTGCACTGATGCCCATTGCAATGAGATGCCCTTTTTATATGGGCATCCCATTGCACAAGTATGGCCACGCACATTTGACTGTGTTTTCCCTCGCCAATTTGGTTTCTTGGCTCAGTTGCACTTTCTTGTCCATCAACCCAAGGGTTGTATAGCACACTTAATATGTAACTGTACATGCCTGGTGTAGGATCTCAGCCTATGATGATGGGACTGGTAGACATTACAAAATAAGGCCTTTTATTAACAATTTGGACACCCTTAAATGCATTAAGCTCTTCATCTTTTCCTTTCATTATTGAACTATAGAAACGGGTTTTCAGCCTCCATCCTAGTGCAACCTTCACCGTCCCTGTCCCTGACCAGTCATACTGAATCCTTTAAATCCATCCCCAAATAACTGTGAATTACACTGAGTAAGTTGCTACACTCCATTTAAGCTTTCATCTGGGGACCTCAAAGCAATTTTCGCAAGCGTTAGTTAACCAAGACTGCTTCTTGGGTTCGATGCCATCAGATTCAATTTACACAGGTAATCCCAGGTGAAGGGAGATTTGCTCAACCCCTTGACAGAAGAGGAGGCTCATACAAATTCTACAGCCAGCATTTCCCTCAAAGAAGGCCAGGATCAAAGATATCCAGGGTTAGACAACCTTTCCCTGTAAATAAGTGTGTCATGTGAATTTAAGCTGGATGCTAAAATGGAAGGGAAGAGAAGGTCCCTCTTAAAGAGTGGGATGGTCTATGTCGAAAATGTGAGGCTTGGGGAAGGAAGCCCAAATTCTTTTGCAGACATTGAAACTTATAAGGCTGTCACATGTTCTACTTTACAGTGGAGGTAATGTGCAAGTGGCTACCCTACTGGTAAGAATCTAGGGTTCTTCCTTCATGGCAGTTTTCTTCCCTTGAGCAGTGTGAATTGGAAGTGTGGTTGAAGGGAAGTTTGTGGCTTGATGCTTGCTTTGGTCCAAGAAGTAGGCCAAAATGATATCAGATGGAGAAGATGCCCATCTTAGATTTCACTCTTCAAGCTCAGTTCTCAGGACTGGTGGACTAGAATCCTATACCAGCTACATAAGTATACTTAACTGAGTAACTTCTCCTCCAACCCCTTTTCCCAGAACCTGACAGAAGTGTCATTCATCCCTGCTTCAACCACCAACAGAACAGATTATGCATTTTCTGCAGAAGAAAAACCCTTCTCTGTGCAGAAAATGCCCTTTCCTGAGCAGAAAATACTGTTTTCTGTACAAAAATACCATATGTGTGGATTTTGCACAGAACAAGTCCTGAACTGCAAATAGTCCTTGAAAACTACGGGCTACAAAGACCTTCCTACAGAAGAAATAAAACTGCTCAAAATACTCTGTTTCCTTCAAGACTAAGGCCATTTCCACACAAGTCTGTTATAGCGCGATGATTCCACTTTCAACCTCCTACGGAATCCTGGGGTTTGCAGTTTTGGGAGGGGTCATCTGGCCCCTCCCAAAACTGCAAACCCCAGGATTCCATAGAAGCTTGAAAGTGGAATTGTCGCACTATAACAGACTCATGCGGAAATAGCCTATAATTAGAAGAGAAGTATATCTGCTTTCACCATTCTGCCTGCAGTCCTTTCCCATCCTCCACTCCATGTGAACTCACTACAGGAGGATCTTCTATCATCTCACTGAGTTTGGTTCTTCCTTTTTTTTTCCCATTCCTTGAGGCCACCTGGGTGGTGGGTGGCTGGGTGTTTGTCTTGGTTGGTTCTGTGTTAGATACTGGCTTTGGCTGTGCCTTCTAAGAGCAGAGCTCAGAAGGAAAGGGGTACAAGAAGATGTAATAAATGCTTGCAGTATCCAGTCCAGAGCTTGAGAATGTTGCTTTTTGCACTACAACTCCCAGAAAGTTTTAACGGCCATGCTCTTTGAGTGATTCTGGAAATTGCGGTCAAAATGGTAACTGTTCCAAGCTCTGCTTAAGCTATAGAGAAAGCTGCCTTGTTGAAGTTATTTTGGCCAACTCATCCCTTATATTCTAGTAGAAAGACCAGATATATATATTTTTAAAAAACAACAAATAGGTTACTTTTTGGACCACAACTCTCAAAATCCCCCAGAAAGCATGACCATTGAGAGTTTCAGGGAGCTGCAGTACAAACTATAATCTCAAGCTTTGGAACAGAAGCTACAGGCATTAATTATATGTTTTTTAGCTACTTTCCTTCTGAGTTCTGCTGTTAGAAGGATTCCGGGAGCTGCAGTTCAAAAAGTAATTTCCCCATCCTATTGGCTAGAGTTGAAGGACGTTTCCTGGCAGAATTCAAATAGAAGGGGCACTTCAGCACAAGGCATTTTCGTTCACTCAAAAAAACCCCTTAGCTTCCCAATAAAATTTCCATTTTGCCTCCACACTGTAGAGAGTTTAACTATCAACAAACGTATCTCCCTGGGCTAGCGGTCAAATCCCCTCTCAGAAATGCCATGTACAATGATTTGTCAACCACGGGCGTATTTTCCTCCTCAGTCCTTGGTTTGCTCTTTAGTATTGCCTGCTGATTGTATTATGATGTGCTATTTACCTCGGTCAGAAAAGCGAGACCTTTTTACATGGCTTCCCTCGTCACAAATGTAACAGATAAATCACTGATTTGGAAAGTGGTTTGGTAGAGTTCACTGCCCAGGTAAACGCTTTGCTATAGCTCAAAGCATAAAATAGATGTCGCGGAAGGTTAAATACGCCAGGATAGTGGTCTGGGAGGGAATGGCTACAATGATATAATAGAAGGGAGGGTGTTAATGGAGCTGCAATAAATATAAACAGGAAGGGCAGGAGGCATGGGTGCCATTTTAGCAAGTTGAAGGGGAAGAGGACACCTGCAGTCAAGTCAACAAGATCATCCCAAGTGGGTTTCCTTCAGTTCTGTAACATGCAAAAACCATGCACTCCCAAGCAGAGTTGGTAAAAATTCCTTTTTTTTTGAACTACAACTCCTGGCTTGTTCATACTGACTGAATTATATTGGGAGTTGTGGCCCAAAAAAGTAACTTTGCCAAACTTTGGCTGATGTACACATGCAGCAGAATACTGGTAGAGTCTCAAGTTTGTAAAATAAACTGTAACATTTCAGAACACAAATGGAGGAACTGTTTTAAAAAGTTTCTTTGATATTGGGACTAGATGGATATGAGATCTATGTAAAGAACACCCTGAAATTGTGCAACGTGCAAAGGCTGAGATGGGGAGAATCCTTTTTCTTAAGATGTTAGGTTCTTCCTGGTTTAAAAAACAATGCAGGAATTTCTTCTTCCCTCAGAATTCTCTTCTAGCTTATAACATCAAACCAAACAGAGTAAAACTGGAGCTATCTTTTAGGTTTGCTCTCACTGTCATTACTATGGGCCAGAATTCACCAAGGCAGTTGTGAATGTGTAACCCAGGATTAATGCATTCATGACTGGTTTGTTTTCACAATCCCTATATATTCATTAGTTTATGGAACGCATAGAGGGCGTGAAAGTTCCCCAATCCTCACTCATTGGCAGAAGCTGCTGCAAACAGCAAGGGTTTGTTCTCCAAATTGATCAGGAAGCAGCTGACTGATATTTCCACCCCAACTCCCATGTATAAGTCTCTGATGTGATGGGGAATTGAGACTTATAACTGTTGCACTGGAGATCGCTCACAGGGGAGGGTTGGAAACATCAGTCAGCTGCTTCCCAATTGACAGGGTAAAAGACTCCTGTTGTTTGCAGCAGCTGCTGCCCAGTAAGTGAAAATTGGTGGGGTGAGGCTAAGAGACACTACTTAGCTATGTAACTAAAGGGGTTATGTAGCTAAGTAAGTAATACAAAATCACAGCCATAGTTTTTAAAACTCCTAATATGTTCGGTGAATTTTCAACTGCTCTTCAACATTTCATCCAAGTAGTGATGTTGTCACCAAATTTCATAATCACCTCGTTAGGGATATAAATTTATCCAACTCATAATACCCTATGTAAGCTGTGATTAGTGTCTGGGACTTATAAATTTCATCTATTGTTCATCCAAGTCCTGGACACTAATCATAGCTCGTATGGCGGCATTACAAGTTGAACAAATTCATGTTCCAAACCCAGTCATTACCAATCTTGGCAACATAACTACTTAAAAGAGCAGATAATTAGTCATGCCTTTTGTACAATGTGCATCTTTACGGATATGGAGAACAGTTTAGAAATATTTTAACATTAAAAAATTGCAAACTCACAAATGACACCGGTTTGGGAGAAGTAGCTAATATTCAGGAGACAGAATCAGAATTCAAGATGACTTTAACGGGCTAGAGGTATGGGCCAAAACAAGCATATGGATTTCAACAAGGAGATAAAATTCTATATTTTGGCAGGACAAATCAGATGCAGAAATAGAGGATCATTGGCACCTGCCCTGGCAGTAGCAGACATGAAAATGATCTGAGGTCTTAGTAGACCACAAGTTAAAGAAGACAACAGTACAATGGAGCACTATCCAAATAGTATAGTGACATTATCAGAAAAAATAATGGTATTACTCTATTCTGCTTTGGTCAGACCTTAGCTGGAGTCCTGTGTCTGCTTCTGGACACCATAGTTTAAGAAGGATATTGACAAGCCAAAACACATCCAGAAGAGGGTCAGCCAAAATGGTAAGAGGTCTGGAAACCAAGTTCTATGAGGAATGGTTGAGGAAATCAGTCATGTTTTGCACAAGAAGAAGAAACGTTATAGGTGACATGTTGGCTATCTCAAAATATTTGAAGGGTTGTCATGCAGAAACTGGAGCAAGCTTGTTTTCTGCCACTCCAAAGAACAGGACCCAAGCCAAAAGATGCAGATTACAAAAAAGGAAATTTCAAAGAAAATTCAGAAGAATCTCCTGATAGTAAGAGCTGTTTCACGGTAGAAAGGGCTGCTCAGGAGAGTTGTTGGCTCACCCAGCTAGAGGCATTTAATCAGACATTGCATGGCCTTTGGCCATGTGCACTAGCTATAAATTTCCTGCATTGGAAGAGACTGGACCTGATGACCCTTGAGATCTCTTCAGTTCTGTGATTCTATAATCTATGATTCTACGGTAATAAATGTAAACCAGCGAATGAATAAACATTATACAAGATCTATACAAAACAAAACAAGAATATGACACAGATATATTTCACAGTACATTTACAAAGCATGTCAAGAACCAGCCTGAACAGAAACATCTTATAATGCTTCCTAAAAGCAGCCAAAGAACTACATGTCCTGGGAGAAGAAACCATTCTAGAAATTCAGGGCCATCACTGTAAAGACTCTGCACTTCGAAGCCTTGATTACCAGCACCCTTGCTGTTGAAATGCAAGCAGGGTCTGGTTCAGTGATCATAGCTGGCATGGGACTTCATGCAGGGAGAGGCACTTTGATATCACTATCATGCTTGGAATCACTAATCTTCTCTCTACCCATCCAGCAGGAAGCAAGGGATACAACTCATATGTTCAAGAATACTGAAGTTAGCTGACAGACTCCACAAAAGAACAAAGGATCTGATCATCATCCATCTTTGCATCTTAATTTGGATAATGGCTTTTTTCTGAACAGGATCCAGCAATACTTCCTTTCCTTCTGATTTGGAGATTAGTCTTTTCTCACCCCCAGACAAAGGAAGTTCAGGTGTGGTGGTGGGGGAGGAGAAAGACAGAAACAGAGATTGAGGAGGGAAGGAGGAGGTAGGGAGAAAGAGAGAGAGAGAGATTGTAATGAGTTCTATGCAGGAGTAGCAAGCCATGTCTACAGCAAAATGAGCTTTTATCTTTATTTCCTTTGGATGCTTTCTCTTAATTAACTAAAGGCTGGGGGATGGCAGGGAGATGGGTATACAAAAATCTTGGGAGCCCTCTGAGGTAGTTGCTTGGGTCATGGCCAAGCAGCATTGGCATGCCAAGACCTTATAAAAGTATCCAAGACAGTATCTCTGAGACAACCTAGACAGTAGGTATTTTGGCAGGTGAGATTCTGGAATATGGAGTGGGGAGAAGGAGCAGGAATCCTTTTGGGGACAGGATCTTCATAAACTGACTTAATGACTGCAGAAAGTAGAACTGGGAAGCTCCATAATGCCCATATCTAGGAAGGGGCTGCTGTTGGAAAGTTAGCAAAGTGACCAGTGTGCATTGGTACACCAGCTAAGGAACATCAATGTGCATTGGTAGAGCCCAGTGCACACAGGGACACACTTGCCATTAAGCATCTTCACAACTCTCTAATAGGGCTTCGTAGCACCTCTTTTATGTAGCTAAGAACATATAAAGTTTCGTAATGTACACTACGATAGAGGATTCTAGACAACATTAACAATAATAATTGGCCAGAATTTTGTTATTGCCTTGCACACGCATAAGTTCCACTACAGAAACAGTTTGACATTTTCGCCAGATGCTAGTTTGAACCTATATAATCTGTGAGCTACCAATAAAGTTTGTCCATCTTGCCTCCTTGTTCTGTGAGCTCCTCAAAGGGGGGGGGCTTGATCAAAGTTTGTTGGTTTTATTCCTCTCTGACTATTTCAGGACTTATGCTACCTCTCTGCACCTATTCAGGCTGTGGCAGGTCTGAGATTTCAGTTTCTGACCAACAGGCAGACACAGGCTGATAACTTTGTCCACTGAGATCTGTGAGGATCTTGGTAAATGATGTCACTGGCCTATATTTCAATATGGGGCATAGCCAAATGCTGCACCCATCCTCCCCGTTCCCTCCAAAAGATATGAAATGGCCAATCAGGATTGCTATTGCAGTGAAACAGTGAGTCCTGGGTGAGTCTTTGGTCTCTACTTATGGTGGGAGAGAATTCCAACCTCCTCACTGAACAAAAAAAGACATACACAGGTGTGATGTGGATTTTCCCTACTGTACATCTCTAACAGAAGGCAAACCTCTGAGAATAAAGCCATGTTCAGTCTCCTCAATGTAGGATCTTGACCACAGTGCTTCCAAACCATCCCTATCCCATTTTCAAGCCCTCCATCCTCTAACAGCCCATACCCATCGATTTTAAAAAACGTTAAGTGATTCCGTTTGGGACAAGGTCAAAGGCTCAGACACTCAATAGTCTTAAAATAGAGAATCTGTTACCCTAAACTGTGGGTGTCACAAGGGCCATCTGTGATGCCAATACCTCTATGCAAAGGTGGGGAATAATTAGCTCATAATGAGAAGCTTGCAAGACAGAGGTAACTTAGCAAGACCTTGTCTACCAATGTTTATGAGCTCATGCAGGAAAAGGAAGACTGGTCAAAAAAGTGAAATGTAAATGTAAATGTAAAAATGTGTTTTATTGACAAGATTCAAACAAGCACACAAAAGCTCAAATGCTCACACACTCCCACAGGGACTAGCCAAAGGTAAGGAAGGAAAGAGGAATAGAAGACTTCGAGGGATTTTAGGAAATATTTACCAGTCCAGAGAGAAGTGGAGAAAGCAGCAATGTGGCTTAGGTAGGAACCTAAGGACAGTTCTCGTTCAGAAATCAGACAGATGAAGTGGTGTTTGGATCAGCAAGCGGCTGCACTGAGGAGCCTAAAATCAGGGGTATTTGTACCCAAAAAATGTATGATTGTGATTCACACTCCCACCTAAGTGGACAGTGGGAGTTGCAACAGAAACAATGAAGTCCAATGGGTTTAGTGTTTGAGTGACAAAGGGATAATGGTTGTTGTAATAGCTGAATATTCTGGAGTAGTGGGGAAACAATGGGAAAATGTCCAAGTGCACAGGGACCAGGGTTAAGTCAATCACAATTTGGTGAGAACTTCCCTGTCTTAGATCTGAGAGTCCAGCTAGATATTCCATACCTATCGTATCCAGAGAGTAGCGCTATTGTCCCGAGCTGACTGGGTCTCCTGCCTAGAGGTAAGTGAGGCTGACCTCCCTGGCCGTGCCACGTTTACAGTCAGAAATTTGCCTCTTCCAATGTGACCTCAAGTATCATTTATATCAATGCCAGTTAATATGGTGCCAATCAAATATTATTTGTCAATTAAACCGTGCCAATCAAGGTTGGGTGCACAGTGGGGTATGAAATCCTCCTGAAAATTCTACATTCTGAAACCTGAAGATGTACATTTGGTGACGGGGGAGCGCTTCTAAGGGTAATGTCGAGAGCCTTGGGGGCTACAGGCAGCCTGCTGGGCACACAGCTCCCATCCTTGTTTCAACGTACTGCCCAGAACCATCAGTGTGGTTTAAATATGTAGCATTCTGCTTTTACAACTGACATTCCTTTGAATCATTGGGCTTCCCAGCTGAATGGGGTTTTAAAGAAAAAGAATAGACCATGCAAGCTATTGATCGCAGGTACAAAGGGGCAGTAGAACTATTAAGGGTGTTTAAATGAGGCTTGGCCATTAAAGAATCACAAAACAGTTTTTAATACTGTATTAAAACTTTGCTTTGTCATTAACCTTTTTGCTCCATTATTATAGGTTGGAAATGCTAATGCTGTACCAAACCTGGTACTCTAAAAGCTGTACAGGCACATAGATCCTGGGCTGGATTTATGGACAGAAATTTCCACAGGTATTTAGCCAAACCTCCACTGGAAAAGGGCATCTGCTAGTTCTCTTATTCTGTAGTTTGAATTTAGTCACGTCACAGAAAGAAATGATAAGTCTCAGATTCCACTAACCCCTCATTTCATCCAAGCCCTCCTTCCTGCACCTTTCATTCACCATCAAAAAAATTACTATGTTGCTTTTCTCTAATGTTATTCTGAAAAGGGAGTTTGCGTTTCCAAGTGTTATTCTTACCACCAACCTCAGCGATATCCCACAACCTTCTGCTCCACTTGCTGATAGATTGGGGTTTGAAGAGGTGGATTATGGAGCAGAGATGAGGAAAAATTAAGGGCAGCCAGACAGGGGACAGGGAAACATGCCAGTCAGATCTAGTCCCAGGGAAACTCAAAATAGAAGAGAGAAACCATTCCTAAATCAAATGCCTTGCATGCAGAAACCTTGGGTTCAGCTTCAGATGATGCCAAAGGTTGCTTCTGAAACCCAAGCACTGAGACCCTAGCAGACAGGAGAAGAAAACATATGGCCAGATTGATACGTAGCAGAGCTGTACATATCACCTCAGGAATTCTGGGATTCGTAGTCCAACAAATAACTTTCCCAAATTTTAATAAATAGTCTGAGCTGTTACAATGCTTCTTTCTCAGAAGGAAGGGGTGAAAAGTCAACAGCAGTGGGGATTCATCTGAGTCTGACAAACCAGCAGCCAGATGCAAGACTGGAATTCAAGAAAATTCTCTCCCCTATGCTGTTGGCAGTGGTTTCCAGGATGAGGACTTGGATGGTTTAGGAGGACACAGAGTGCAAGTCTTCCAGCTGCCAGGAGTACATGTACGATGCCATCTGCCAATGTAGAAAACCTGGAAAGGATGCATGCAGCTAGAGGAAAACTCTCTCCTTTGCCGCCTGTGTCTTTTTTAAATAAGGCATGATTCTTCTGCTTCTTCCCTACCTCCTTGCCAGATTTGATGCTGCATGTGGATTTCCCAAGGCAGAGGGTACAATTGAGCAGAAGAAAACCTTAGTAAAACAGGTTTCCCAAATATTCCTACCATTAGCAGTGTATGCTGTTGCATTCACTTTGCACTACAAAAACGCCCTTCAGAGGAACGCCTGGTGTCTTATGTGCTGTGTACATTGATAGCACTATATAAATAAATTATCCTCAACATCTTAGGCCTATTTCAGACTGCACAATTGTAGTACTTTAATACCATACCAACTCTCATGGCTGTATCCTATGCAGTCCTGAGATTTGTACTCTAGTGAAGTACTAGAACTTTCTGACAGAGACTTCTAAACATATCACAGAACTAGAAACACAAGAATTACACAGAATGCAGCCATAGAAGCTACAGTGGGATCTAAGCACTATAACTAGAGAGTATGAAAGCGATAGAGTCGTGCATTCACCGTATGCAGATGTTTAGCACCACCATATCTGTATTTTCCCCTATGCAACAGGGTCCCTTAGTCTGGCACTTTCTTCCTTTATCCCAATATGAAATTGTAGTAAGCAAAAGCAAAACTTTGAAAAGTTCCTTTTTTGGACTACAAAGACCAGCATTCTTAGTTATTTTACTGGCTAGGGGATACATTCCAAAAAGTAACTTTACCCATGCTAGGAATGGGTGTAATCAAGGACAGTAGTGACATGGAAGGTCAAATCAATGTTCTGCACCAGGCTGTTATAGCGCGATGATTGCACTTTCAACCTCCTATGGAATCCGGGGATTTGCAGTTTAGGGAGGGGCCAGCCAGCCCCTCCCTAAACTGCAAACCCCAGGATTCCATAGGAGGCTGAAAGTGGAATCATCGCGCTGTAACAGCCTAGTGCGGAAATGGTGGCCATCACAGTGGCTGGCTGAAGAACTGGGCCCCAGATTGCAGCCCATTTGTTTTGACCCATAGAATTAATTGAGGGGACTCTGATCTGGGAGCAGCTTCTTATTTACATAGCCCCACCCTATCCATCTGCCAAACCCTATGGCTTCATCTGCCTCTGTTTTCTGTGTCTTGGTGATCCCACCAGCCACCATTTTAGATGCAAACATCACCGATACAAATGAATCAGTAAAACATCTTTCATTTTATTAATGAAGATTATACAGCCATCCTTCCTAATCCGCAGACGGTTTTCTGCTTATTTCTGTAGCACAGAAACAAGCTTTGCTCTTCACACAGTGCTAGTCTTGAATGACATTTTCCCAGAATGTAGCTTGGATGCAATGCTAATGCTAACTTTAATGGCAATAAAAGAGGATTCATCATATTTTGGTAGGATAGGTTTGTTAATATCTGTTAGCCAGGATAAGAGGAATCTCCAAAAAAAAACATTGCAATATATCCACCCACCGGCAAGCCATGCTTTTTTCTCCACTGTGTTTTGTTACTATTCCAATCCATGCAGTTCCCCAAGAATATACAGCCATTGAGCCCACTCAGGCCTAATTAGGCTATTTTGATCCTACTTTAAGGATTTTCTCCTCTAATTTTTTTATCAGATTAATAACAGTACAGTTGTTCCTCCACATTTGCATGTTTAACTTTTATGAATTTGATTATTTGAAGATTATTGGCCACTGTCTCCATTTTTTCACTATGCCATTTTTAGTAGGGACTTATAAGTCTCTCCTTGCATTTGCAATGTCTCTGAAAGACTCACAAGACTGAGACTGACTGTGAACACAAGGCAAGGTTTCTAAGTCCCTTTTTAAAATGGTGTAGGGCAATAGTGGAGGCAACAGCAAGCCCCGCTCCCCAATTTTCTAGCATTTCAAAGAGTGAGACACTGAAAATAGTTCACACCTAGAGCTCTTGTATTTGCTGTGTTCATATTCCTATGCTAATTTTGTCTGCCCTTTTCTCTGGATGCCTAAATTCTAAAAGTTCAGCTGAAAGCTTAAGTTACTGAAATCCTTGAAATGTGAATAATGGAAGAAATTTTCATTGGGTAGATAGAATTCTTATTTGGTAGGGTAACTCCCTCATTTTCCTCCCAGCAACAAATCTTCCAGGTCCCTTCCAGTTGTCTTTGGTACCTTATCTATTCCAATATGACAATTAGAAAGCCAAATATTTCTGAGGGTACTCCTAGGATATAACCTCAGAATCCTCTGAAATACAGTGGAGTATCTTATTTGATTAGTATTGGGAACATAAGGCCCTCCATATGTTGTTAGTCTTTTGTTCCCATCAGCCTTAGCCAGCATAGGCAATCCTGAAGGATCCTGGGGGTTGTAGTTGAACAACATCTGGAAGGCCACATGTTTCCTGTCCCTATAATAGGCAATTCAGTGTGGGAGGATTTCTCTGAAGACAGAAAGCCTGAAATGTGATCTGCTGTGGGGAAAACCTATTTACAGTCTGAGGTTCTCCTAAAGGATGCACTTGAAATTTAAGAAAGCATTAGCCATGCTTCCACTGAGAGGCCCCTGAATGAGAAAGCAACCAAGTAATCAAGAGACGAAGGGATGAAAACAGATTGTTGTCATCTGCTGAAAGGTCAGGAGTAACAGGAAATATGGCCGCTAATTAACTCCGCAGCACATGGAGGCATTAATATAGGCCATAGGCTGTTGAATCCAACTCACCATCCCTGCCCTTGTATGCTAATATTGAGAGAGGGAATTATAAAAATGTAATGAGAAGGCACTGAAATATGAAAGTCTTGTAACGATGAAATATAACAGCTCATAATGAAGAAAAAAGAAGCAGGAGCGGGGAAAAAAATCAATTCTTCTGAAACAAAGAGAGAGTGAAAGAGACAGAGAGATGGGGAGGGGAGGGGGAAGAAAGGAATGTCTGGAAATGAGTTTTATTTCCTCCCTTAGCGCTGGAAACCCCCAAAAAAGCAATTACTGCTGGGCTGGTATTGCCTTCCTCTGCATTAATTCCCCATTATGAGTAAAATTAATGAGTTTAGAAAATGTCTTCTCCTCAATATGGGTTGCACACTTCATTACTAGGACTAATAACCCACCTGAGAATGTGAGTTGGTGCCACGTGCCACCCTGGTCTGGTTTCGGTTTTTGGAACCCCTTTTGGAGATCAGGTCAGAGAGAGGGAGACTGCTCATTTAAGGATCAGCCTATCATAACCGAAATCTCAAGTAGTGACCCAGGACTCAGGAACAGAAGAGGGAAGAGGAATCATCAAGACTAGGAAAACCAATGGTGAAACCTGGGAAAGTGTTAGAACCCAAACCCATTTCAGAGTGCCAGATCATGGCCTCCACAGGTTGGGAAAACTCCATTTTTTCTTTAAGAAAGTGCCAAGATTTGGAGAATTTTATTCCCCAAAGTAACTTTGTTTCTGGTTCATTCCCCTTTTCTTTCTTTTTCGCTCTTTACACATGCTCAACCAGTGTTTCTGGAGGCAGCTGCTGTTTATCTTGCCTGCTGTACATGAGTACACACAGCTACAGTCAGATCAGCTAGAAAAGAACCCCATTCTTTCCCATGTCAAGTTTATTGCATTGTTTACTGCAGACACTCTGCAGAAATCTAAAACTGAAATTCAGTCTTTCTCCAGGCCTTCTTAACCATCTTTCCGATGCTATTGCTGCAAGAAAACTCCCAACTATACAGAAGAAAAAAAGGGGGACTGAGCTGGGCACCCTTGAAAAGATTCATAAAAAGAAGCTTCTTTTTCAGAGGCTTTGTTAACTGAGTTACGCCTTACTACATCTATGAAGAATGGAGCAAGTGGACACAAAGGCAACAACAACCAGCAAAAGTTGGCAGATACCAAAGAGCTGTATCATGAGAACTTGCACTTCTTTAGATCAATCTGGAAGAGCCCTGAGTTCAGTTATTTGTCTGCTTGGAGCTTTCCATGTTCCTGTAATTCTAGCACAAACCCACTCATCTGACCAAACCAGCACTACTCAAAACGGTGGTGTATGGATTGGTGCTGTTCCACAAGCTATTTGGCTGCTGGTTTGCAGCAAATCTCCAGGATGGAAAGCAACAGCTGCAGTCAATGCACTCAAATATGGTGCTGGTTTCTGACACATTGGGAGAAAATCTTGCCCTCCCCCGGAAAAAATATTTAAGAATCACCATAGTAAAGCACCCTTGGCTATCTTTCATGGACCATGGTGGGCAATGAAGAAACTTGCCCTGAAGCTACTAGGCATTACTTCATGAAGTGCCACCCACTCTCCATTGCTGGACAAGCCTTGAAAGACTCCTTAGATCTTGCTGGGGAATATTAAAGCCTATAGTTTGCCCCATAGCTGTGTAGACCAAATTGTCTACCACCTGTAGTCTAATGCAAGACTGAGGAATGTATGACCTTTCAGATGTCATAGAACTCATAAGCTTCTGCCAACAGAGCCAAAGGACAAGGATGCTGAGACCTGTGGTTGGACAAGATGAGAAGGGCTGCAGGTGTTCTACCCCTAGCCTACATGTGTTCTCTATCCACCTAGAGAAAAACTCTTTCCTTCTTCATATGTTCTCCTGAATCCTGGTCCTCAACACTTGGCCACCAGATGTAACTTCTGACTGACACGTCCAGCCACATCTTAGTGATTGCACCCAACAAGCCATGAACACCAACCAGCCCTGAAAGGAATGCCTGGTTAGTTCTCCACTGATTCAATTCCACCTTGACTTCACTCCTTAGTTAATACACTAGCTCTCTACTCAACCAATTCAGATGTGCCACTGCTGCTGTCTTTCAGATGGCCACCCCCAAATCAAAGTGATAAAGCAAACTCGACAGCCTCTCCGTGTTAATTCGTTTCCACTCTTTCTCACAGAGGACTTTGTTTTATAGCTGCTTTCTGACCGACCTTCCTTCTGATTGAAGCAGTGTCAGTTTCCAAGCACTCAACGAAAGTTTTATCTCTAATTGCCTGCCAGGATCAAACTCTTGTCGAGACTGTCAACAGGCAGTGAGTGTTAATATCTTTTCATTAAGAACTAGCTGTGTTTTAGGCACCAGCCATTCTGGTCTAAAGAAGGCTCTTGTCCTTAGGAATATGAAGTGCGAGGACCCGATCTGGAGAAGGGTACCAAGTGATAACCAACCCTGGCTAATTTACAAGGACACAAAGAATCTACAAAACTGAGAAATGTGTGCTTCCATCCCTCTGGTGACATGTAAAAAATCTGCTCAATTCACATTTCAAATTCATCCTTAAGAAAAAACTCAGACACAGCTTACTATCGAAATTTGTACATTTCAGAAGTCTGTGGTACAATTGGCCACCCAAAGAAAAGCATAGAAATGTGTATAAAGTACAAAAGCCACAGTACTGATTAGGCAACCACTTGAAGACAAAATCTGCATGTTTTTTTAAAAAATTATGCAATAATGTATATGTTAAATGTATTGTACTAGAGAAAGAAAGAGAGAGAGAGAATATACTAGACATATATATGCATTATGTAGTGTAAAATGTATATATTAAGTATATTAAAATGTATTTCAAGGTGTTCAAAAATAAACCCAAATTTTCATAAAGAATTTTATTTAAGAAAGAAAAGAAAAGTATGATCTTGAGCAGAATGTGGATTATGTGGCTTCAGCAATGGGGAAATGAAGACCTGAGAAAGATAGAGCTTGACAGAAATCACTCATTCCTAATGATGTCACAGGGATCATTATGTGAGTAGTGTTAATATCTGTTCATATCTATTCATAGCCAGAGTTATCCTGTTTGGTAGCATTGCACCTCTGAACACACCAGCCTCACATTTGGATCCCTCACCTGGGTTGCACAGGACACGGCTCATGTTCAGCCCATCCTATAGGTTCATACAGGTGATCTGAGGCAGGGCAACATCCAAACAAACCAAAGCTGGGATTAGCCCAAGATACTCAGCAACATGTCCATGCTGCTCTTTTCTAATCAAAACATTGCTTGAATAAACCTTTAGAGTGATGGAAGGGGGAAGCTGCACAAAGGTCAGGGGCCATTTTTCCACCCCATACACATGCAGAGGGCTGTGCCAGTCCATTTTGGCATGCCCAAAATGATGTGACACCAGTTCCAGTGGCCATTTTCTCCAATTTTCAACTCATTCTCTTTTTTCTATATTTTGGAGAGGTTTGGGAGGCTTCAGTGGGTTAGGAGAAGCAAACAGTTTCGAGGCATTTTGACTGGTTTGGGGCAAAACAAATCATCCAAACATTGGCATGAAAAAGAACACAAAAGTTTTAGAGAGATCTGGGGAGTTTAGGGGCTGAAGAAGCTGCACTTAGGGGTCCCAAGGGCCACATGTGGTCTGCAGACCACATTCTTTCCACTTTTGTCTTAGAGAGAAGCTCTTCCTCCAATAGCAAGGGTGTTGGGTATCTACAGTGACACCACAACACTTTTCCAGTCAATAAGAGTCTGCTTCCAGAAGTCAGCATTCAAAAGCCTGGTGCCAGCATGAGATGCATATTCGGGGGCAGCAGATGACTAAATTCAGAGCTTTTTGACTCCCTGCTTCTCTGACAGTCCTTGTTCCTCTCATTACTGACACTTCACAAAGTTTCAGAAAAGCCAGATTCACTGATCTATAATGGGGTGACAGGGCCTCTCCTTTTCACCCTCCTGTGCTGTGCTTCTCCTCCCCAGAGACTGAAATCTGAGAAGACAAATGGCCAGCAGATGCATGGCATCTCTTCTGTCTCTTGCTCTTCCCCTCTCCTTCCCATCCAAGGAGAAAACATTTCCCCATAGAGTCAAAGGGAGAGTCTTAATGAACAGCCAGCTTCTACTGCTTAGTCTTCTGGAAGGATATTGTGCAAGCAGAGATGGACGTCCGGCAGAGGATGGTGTCAATCTCCCAACCAGGGAAGCAAAAGGACTCTCACCCAAACTGTCTGCTCAGAGAGACAAGCTTGGAAAAGCTTAATTGACAATGCAGAAGCCTAATGGGAAAGAGTCTGGTAGATGTGGTCTCTGTCAAGGCGATCAGCTCAAGAAGAGTGATGTTAGCTAAAGTACTACTCTTTCCCTCCCTCCTTTTATTTTCTCCCTGTCCTTTTTTTCAGAAAGATTCAGAAGGTTCCTTCAGGACTCTGGGAAACAGATCTGGGTCTTCAGGAAATATATTTGAAGACCGGGCCCCATGGAGTTTTGCCCTGTCCCCTACATTTTCTCCTTCTTAGCTAATCATGCGTGATGCAGTGCTACTGATCTACCTTGGTGATCTCCATGGAAACTTCTGTGAGGCCGTGAGGTGTGCTGCCTCTTAAACTCTGACTACTGAATTCAAGGTCCACCAAGGTAACTGGTAACTTCACAGATTTATCTACAAGGATATAAACAGATCCTCGGAGGAGGTCTTCATCCAGGCTTCCTGCAGGGCTCAGTCTAAAGAACTGGGATGTCTTCAAGGTAAGGATGTATAAGTTCCATGGGGCAAATTTCTTTTGACTCTGGGACACTTCAGGGGTCACACAGGCCCTGACAAAAATGCAACCCTCCAAGAAACACCACCAGAAATGCCCTAATGTCCACTTCTTATTTTGAAAACACACACACGCCAGGCCTAAAATGGGTCTAACAGAGTCCTAATGGCCCCGAATAGTCCATCACAGCCTGCTGGAGACGAGACTGGGCATTTTTAGGGCATTGTTTTTTTCACAGGGGGAACACAAGAGATGGCAGCCTTGAAGATTGCATGCCAACCCAAAAACCACAGGTCATCTCATGGGCCACACTTTGCCCACCCCTCCATAAGGAGACAGTGCATATTTAATCCGTAATGCTTGAATACAAAACACCAAGGGCTCCTAAAGTCATTTCACTTCTCTAGAGAAGATGGTAGTGGCCAGAAAAAAAAGTGGTTCCTGATACTGCCGCAGCAGAAAGTCTTCCATACATTTTACTTTAAATAAACAAGTGGAGGCAGAGGGAGAAAGATGCCAGGAAAATAAAGCAGAGTAGGGGCAGATTACATCTATGAGCTGTCAGTTCAGTTGTCCACCCCTTACCTGCAGCATTCTTTGGCACCCAACCTTCCATTAACACCCTTCCTTCCTCTATTGCCAGCTTGCTCTTACATCTTTTCTCTCCCTATAATGTGATGGGGTCAACAGCAAGCTGGAGGGCAATCCAAAGAAGCTGAGAGACTGAAAAATCACAGCAAAGATCAGCCTCTTCTCATCAGCTGGCATGTTTGCAAAGGGACCTTCCTTTGAATGAGGCTATTTTGTGTGCCCCATCTTTGTTTGCTCCTTCTCAAACTGAGTTTGTCTGGAGAGAGTTTGTAAAATGAATCATCAGGTCGATAAACAGCAGCAAAGAGAAACTGAATGCTTGTCAGAGACAAAGGGAAGTTTAGAGATGTCAGTTGATAGCTGGTCTCAGTGTGAAGGCTTCTTAAAGCATGAGTGGGCAAAGTGTGGTCCGTAGCCCATGTGCAGCCCTCAAGATGTGAAACCCACCTCCAGGAGATCCCCACAAGGAGTTTTCACTTTGACCCCTGAAAAGGGCACCAAATGCAATGGTTTTGCAGTCAAACCAATTCCCCACACAACTGAGACCCTCTCCTCCCAAAAGTGGAGGAAATGACTAAAAATTGGCCAAAATCAAAAGCAGAAGTGACACAACGTCACTTCCAGTCATGTTAGGCATAATGTTGTAGCCCACAGGTGTGTGTGTGTGTGTCATGGATAAAAAAGTTGGACCTCTACTCTCTCTTCAGTTGTCTGCCTTTGTCTTAAAAAGTGAACAAGTTAATTTTTAAAAATATTGTCTGAGAACATACATTGTCAACAGAGTTATGAATGCATAATTAAGTAGCATCTCCAGGTCCAACCTCCCAAACCTATCTTAAAAACCAGCAGCCACTTGGAGCAATGGAGATTTGTTCTGCTGTCCACTGGGACACAGCAGGATATGCGTACATACTGTCTAAACACAAACAGCCCTATCCCCTGTACTAATGCTACTTGTACCCCTCTGGGACAGAAAGCTTTCCACTCCTGAAAAGTACCCAAATGTCATGTCTTGGTTTGTTCCAATGCAATACGTGGTAAGGTCCTCTGAGAACTCTCACAGGGTACAGAGTTGTGAGTCTGCAGTGACACTATCTTGCAAAGATGTCAAGAACAGGGGAGCTGTACGTAGGAGATTGCTAACTGCAAGACCCTTCAGGCTGTCACTCAAGTGGCTTTGCAAACCAATAAGAAACAAGCTCCATCTAAAAGCCAGCTTCACTTGGTGCCCACCAGCACACAAGGTAACAGGAATGAGCTTTATTAATGCCTTCAACTGGATAATCCATCATCCCCTCAACAATGGATTTCTGACAGTTAATTAGATGCCACACAGCAGAATAACCAACGCCGTGTTTGGAATAGCAATCTGTTGCTGAATAGCAGTCCCCATCACAAGCCACCTTGCCAGCATGAGACCTTGAACATCTTAAGTGCTTTTCATCCCAGGCGTCTCTTTAACCATGTTTGGTAAATATTTCTGCTGCATGTTTGCAAATGGCTTCATTAGCACTGAAGGGACAGGAGTTGGTTCACTGGATGACATCCAGAAGTCATTAATATATGTAGTTCCCTACCAAAAGATGTGGCAGCAGCCACTAGCTGAGATGGCTTTTTAAAGGAATTGGAAAAAATTCATTGGGGATGCTTATTAACCACAAGGACCCAGAGTGGTGTAGTGGTTTGAGTTTTAGACTGGGACTCTGAGAAACCAGGGTTCAAATCTCTATTTGACCATGAAACCCTACCGGGTGACTTTGGTCATATCACTCCATCTGCCTTTGGACCCCTTCCTAAACTGCAAACCCTAGGATTCCATAGGATGTTGAAAGTGGAATAATAGCACTATAACAGTCTAGAGCAGAAATGGCCCTAGTGGAAGGGAATCTACTGGGAATCTTGGTGGCAGCAACACCTTTAAGGAAGGTTGTAAGATTGGAGTCAGGATTGCTGTAGATGGTGGTTAGCAGTGTGATCGGTGTATGGGATCATCATAGCTCTGTCTCCCCATATCCCCTGGACTACACGCTTATGAAAGCAGAAGACCAGTATTAGAGATAAACGTAAACTATGAGGAGATACATCTTGATGGTAACAGCATCTGCCAAGTTGATAGGCTCTCTTTCATTAAGAAACTTGAGGCAGAGATTAGACACCCATCAGGATGTTCAGGATACTCTATTGTTGAATTTCTTGCATAGAAGAGAGGGTTGGACTTGCTAACTGACACAGCTCACCCCAAGGACCTTCCCGCACTACACCTTTATAGTGCTATTATTCCACTTTCAACATCCCGTGGAATTCTGGAGTTTAGGGAGGAGCATTTAGAATTCGCAGCCAGATTTCTCTTTGGCTTCAATAAACTACAAACCCCAGAATTCCACAGGATGTTGAAAGTGGAATAATAGCACTATTACAGTGTAGTGTGGAAAAGCCCCAACTCTGTGGTTCTGTACACAGCACTCATAGGACACACTTGCATCTAACAGATTGTAAAGGTTCTTGTGAACTATGACAACAGCAGCATCTCCTCCAACTGTCCCAGTCTGATAGGGACAGTCCCAGTGAATTCTCTGCTGTCCCATTTTTTTAACTGCTTCTAAAATGCCCCAGTGCTTCTCTCATCCTTCTACTTTCCCCCTTTGTTCTCAACTTCTTTTCAATTGCTGCAACTGTCACAAAGTACAAATGTAGTTTATCCTCAGTTAACTAAGCAAGGAGGAGAGAGAGAGAGAGAAACAGAATCTTGCCGTTCCCAGTAGGCTCAGGCAAAAGCAAACTGTTTCAGCCTCTCCTAGTTTGTGTTTTCTTCCTCACTAGTAACTTTTGCCATCTTAACCACACCCTGATATTTCTCAGGCCCTTGCGGCACGTTACCTGCTCACGGAGGTGGGGGGTGTCATTCGCACAAGCAGCCTCTTGCACGAGGCACTCGCATTGCTCCTCCGTTCTCCCGCAGCTGGGTTGCCGGTCGTGCGGCCGTCACGCGAACGCCTACCCCTTCCTTCCACAGTGCAGCCTGGGAGCTGTAGGCTGCACTGGAGGAGGAAGCATGACCGGCCCGGCTCGCCCAGTGCACCGCAGGGCAGGTAAGGGCACGAGGGCCCTGGGAGCATTGTGCGACCACACAGCATTTTCGGCTTAGAGCTGAAAATAAAAAAATCTGTGCGCGGCCCACTTTAGGCTCATGAGTGTCGCGTAAATGGGAGTGCGTCGTACGGACCGCCGCTCCCATTTACTCAAGGGGGCCTCTCACAAAAGAAACTGTGTGCGAAAAGATCCTCAGTTTTGGCATCCCAGTTTTCATCAATTAAATGCTAGAGGGTATGCAGCAAAGTGGTTGTGAGATTCAGGATTTCTCGTTTGATTGATTGTTTTATTTGTGTATGCGTGTGTTTTATCGGGGGGAATGTTTGCCATTGTCTCGAATGCAATGAACATAATGCCACTCACGAGCAAAATGTCTTATTTCTTATTTCTTTTCTACTGGAATCGGAAAGCTGTTTTCTTTTGGACCGTAAACCTGCCTGTCCTGGGGTACCTTTGATAGTTTTTGTGTATCAGCCAGCAAGAGACAAAAGAGATCCCCATTGTTAAAATGATGGCAATAGGGCTCGAGGCCATGAGCCTGATACACTCTCATTTATGGCCTGCTGGCTGAAAGAGCGCTTTTGGCCAATGAGAAAGGAGCCATCACATCCATCTGGTTACTACTGGAGAAACAACAACAGCCAATTCCACGGTATGCAATTAAGTGGTAATGGATTGCCATCTGAGCCCGGTGCAAAGGGGCAAACAGGAGTAACTGGGAGGATGTGAAAGAGTTTCACCTGAACAGATGGCAATGAGAAGCTACACATTTTCCCTTTTTTAAAGGTTTTTTAAAGCCAGTTTGAAACATGGATGAACAGGACCCTAGCAGGCTCCCGTACTCCCATTTCTCCCATTGGACTATGACCCTGGAGCCCAGAGTTTGATTCCCTGCTTGGCCATGGAAACCTGCTGGGTAACCTTGGGTATGTCGCAAACTCTCAGCCCCAGAAAACCCTGGGAAAAGTTCTCCTTAGGATCCCTATAAGTTGGAATTGACTTAAAGTCAGACAATAACAGCAAGAATTCTACACACACACATACACACAAACCATGAATTATTAATTCAGTTCCCACATTTCTAGCCCTGTGGTCTCTTAAAACTCCAGTTGATCATTTAGAAATACAGTTAAGGCACTGAGAGAAAAGAGCCAAGCCAAGTGACCAAGGATATGCAAATACAGCAAATAGAAGATTTCTAGGTATGAAGGATTTTCAATATCTCACTCTCTGGAATGCCAGAAATCCCCACCCCATAGCCATACCCTTGAGCCCCGCTGGCTGCTGCTATGCACTTGAAAGGATCTTGAGTTCTTCCACAACACCTCCAAGAAATACAAATGTTGGCTCAGCTGGGGCTCATACCAGCATAGGTTGTCCAATGGACTGAATCCACTGAGAAATTGCTGCAGAATGAGTGCTTCTGATTCAGCATTTGCTTAACCCAAATTCTGTGGAGCAAATTAGCTCTCCAAGTGTATGTTTTTGTTCTGCATTGGTCACCCAGGCTGACTCCACAGTTTCAGAATTCATATAGTGCTGCAGCTCTTGTTTGGGCTGCACCATTCCAGGCTGCAAGAGGGGTGGTGCTTTCTCACTAATGCATATATATACAGAAGTGTATATACCCGGCATTGCCTGGGATTTTATTTTCTCATAGGTGATACTTGTTAGAAAGATTTGAGATCCTGTATCTCTAATTCCACAAACTGTCTTGCCCAGTACCTGTAACTTTTCCCCATATTCTCCAATCCAATCTGTATTCAGAGTTGTTAACATCCAGAGGTGGGTTCCTGAGGGAATACACTGCCCTCCTCCTTGCTGCTAGGCTTCATCTCCATAGCGACCAGCCAGGTCCAAGAGGTCTCCAGCTGAGAATTCTAAAGGTCCCTCCCGAAACTGCAAACCCCAGGATTCCATAGGATGTTGAAAGTGGAATCATAGCGCTATAAGAGTCTAGTGCGGAAATTCTGAAAGAATAAATTTATTGAAACAATAGGATTTCAACTCATGTTGGCTCACCATTAAGAGACTTATTCAATAGATCTACTCTAGTTAGGATTACCAGTAGGGTTCAGGCCTTAGTGCGTCCAATCATGCCAGCAGCGATTATTTGAAGGTGTGAAGTGAGACCAAATGAGTGAGGGATCTTAATCTTTGCTTATTTCATGCATGCATGCAAGAATGAGTAATTTAGTTTTCTTTCTACTCCATGGGAAAACAAAGTTACCCCTGAAATTTTTCAGCTCAGGTTGTACATCGGGACTCTCATTCAGAAAACTCATTTGCACAAACAGGCTTTCTACCTACAAAGCATAATACATTAATGTCTGTGCAGAAACGCATTTTGTAGGGAAAAAATATTTTCACTGCTACCACCACGAGCATGTTTTCTATGCAGGAGGGAAAGTAAAAATTAATTAAACAATTTTTTTCAAACAAAGTCCTGAAGCTGGAAAACCTCAGGCTGTTCTCCTTTTCCTCAGTGGGTAGCTCTAAATGTCAAGACACCTTTTTCATCAAGGTGTGACTATAAAACCCTGGGGCAGGTATTTAAAATCTCCTTGCAAGGAAAAAAAAAACTTTCCTAGACTCGACTTCCCTTGATCAACTCCTCTAAGTCCATTTTCCTCCATTTCTCGTCATAGTGAAACAAGAAAAAAAAATCATTTCTAAAATTAAGACAGTGGTGATCATTTTGCAAAGACTTGTATGTCTTCTTTTCCTGTGTCACTGAGTTAATTTTTTAATGGCTGATTCTTCATAAAGATAGTTTAAAACAGGGGAAGACTACTGCAGGGGGTTGGTTTTAGATGGGTTGGTGGATGGGGAGGATTGGTTATGTTTTAATGCTTTTAATGTATTTAATGTATTGTTGTAGTACCACCTCGATCCATGGGGAGAGGCAGGATATAAATTATTATTATTATTATTATTATTATTATTATTATTATTATTATTATTAAAGGGGACACATTAGCTCTCCAGGAGAACTCAAAAGGCCATACCCCCTTCACCCACAAAAAGCACTGTTGCCCCTCAAAGCCTGGAAATACCCTCTGGAGGGTGAGAGGGACATTGTCTCCGTTCTGAGGAGGGGCTGAGACATTTTAGACCCAAGAGCCCCCTTTTATAACAACAGGATGTAAAAGAAAGTCACTTGCCGTTTACTTCCTTTTAAAAAAAGGCTTTTCCTGGGACTAAAATGGCCAGGAAGACAAAAATATGGCAAAATGCCTCCCTACACCTAAAGGGCTTATGGGGGCAAGCAATTTTTTACTCCGTGGCCATTCTTAGGCCACCAAAAAATGGTCCTGGGGACTCCATGGGGCCCACAGGTTGTACTTTGCCGAGCCCTAGATTAGTGCATGAACTGCAATATGGCAAAAGCCGTCTTTCACCTCCCGCTTTTGCATTCCCTTCCCCAGTTCCTTTCTTCCCAAGAAATATGGTTGCATCAAAGAAAAGAAAATGCAACGTGAAATGTTTATTCACAGATAGATAGCCGGGAATTAAATGAAAAGAAACATACGCGATTGCTTGTTTGTTACTTCTCTATTAAACCCCCTAGAGACTTTTTTTTTTTTTTATTCTATCGCACTCCTTTATTAGATTAACTGCCAAGTAATCTCCCCCAAAACATGTCTGTCTGATTGGGATGGGAAGGGGGGAAAGAGGTGGTTAGCTCCAAGAGATAATATTTCCCCATTAAGGAAATGAAGCAAATTAATTAATTTGTATTCAGGCTGAGCGTTTCAATGTTATTATGAAGACTTCAGATTTAGTAAGGTCCTTTCAAGTCTAAGATTGCAACGCCGCTTTAAACCGATGAATGGCTCCGTGGAAACATGCCTGCTTTCTGCTTACTATTAGGATGTTAGCAAATTGTTGTTGCTACCGTGTCGCCTTCAAGTCGAATACACTAATGTCATTATTAGGCAGGGCTGAACCCAATCGCTTGCTGAGTGGATTGTTTTTAGGCATGCCAAAAAAATATTTCTCTCCTTCGTCTTTCTGTTTTGCTCTGTGATTTCTTGTTTTTTCCATTCTTGGCTACACTGATTGCTCTGTCTGTTCTCAGTTGCCCTCAGTTGACTTCACTGACATCATGGCATAGCTAGATCTGATTGGCCATACAGCGTTATGACATCACCCATTCATTCTGTGATCCCTAATTGGTTGGGACCATCCTAGGAACTAATTTAGACTAGAAAAAGAAGCAGTGACAGAAGGAGGAAGATGGAATTAAAGTAGTGCCTGTAGCCACTCCAAGGCCCTTTTCGCAGCGCCGGCGCTTGCGCGATGGAGGAGAGCGGCTCATGCGAGAACCCTCTCCCGAAACGCCGCTGCTTCCCCCCGCCTCCTTACCACATGTGGAGTCTTCTTGCGCGACGGGCGCTCTTCAGCCACGCCCCCAGCTTCCGCAGCGCCCCCTGGGAGCTGTAGGCGCCGCGGGGGGCGGAAGCGGGGAGGAAGCGTGACAGGTCTGCCTGCGACGGCGCTCCGCACTCCGGTAAGTGCGAGATGCCACCGGGAGCCTTGCGCGAGCCCTGTTTATTTTCGCTTCAAGCCGAAAATAAAAAAATCTGCGCTCGCACCGCTTCAGCCCCGTGAGCGCCGCGGAAGTGGGAGTGTGTCGTGCAGAGCGACGCTCCCACTCCCGCGAGGCTCACGGGGCTATTTCGTGAGAGAAAGCCCATGCGAAAAGGGTCTAAGTCCCATCCATGAGAGAATGGTGGGGTATAAAAATGAATAAATGGCCAAGGAGAATTATGGCACTAAATAGACTATTTGTACAGCACTCATAACAGTGACCTCTGGTATTTTTTATCAAAATCATTTTCTTTTTTCTTTCTTTTTCTTTTCCTTTTTTTCCTTTTTTGAAGATTGCCACTAATTTTAATTTTTGCACATAAGTCTTCTTTTTTAAACGAAAGAAACCCTAGCAATTAACGTTTCAAAATCCACATTAGGTATTTATATGTATTTAATGTTCTGCCTTTTTTCCTAACTAGATTTATCTATCTATTGACCCACTATTCAGCAATTGATTTAATGGTTCTACTCTAGTTGGGTTTAACCCACAGGATTTCAGCCAATACATTATAAACCACTGTACATTATAAATAGATCAACATATTAAAACAGCCAGCAAATTAAAAACAGTTTCAAAATATATCAGAAGAAAAAAAATACTGCTTGTTAAAAGCCTTTTCCAAGTACCCAGTGCATGGCCAAAATCTTGCTTGAATAAAAAGGTATTTGTCTGCTGCCAGAAGGTGACAGGAAGGAGACCGGCATAGTTTCATGTGGCAGGGAGTTCCACAGTTCCGCAGCAGCCACAAGGAAGGCCTGTCTCACCAAACATGTCCCTGAGGATAGTAAGACTGAGAAAATAGTGTCTCCCAATATTTCAGTGTTAAAAAGTGGGCTGAAATTCTACATGAGCTACTTATTTATATTACTGTCTCAGTTGTATAGCTAAGCAGCATCTCCTAGCCCAATCCTTCTGCCATGCCCCCATGCCGGAACCCAGACAGAATCCTTCTCAATTGCCACAATATGGAGACATGAAAGGGACAATACTTACAGCATCCAACTTAAGTCAAAAAGAGAGAGCCCTGGAGACCCAGAGTGTTTATATAGTAAGGACGCATCAATGAGGCAAAAAGCTGGGGGAGGCTGTCAGCCTGTATAGACAGGGAAAGGGATGGAAAGAAGATGTTGCAGACAACTGATCCTATCAGTGGAAGCAGTCCGCCTTGCGTTTGGACCTTGTCTGGTGTATGGACTTTGCTGCATTTCCTACAGACTCGGACTGTAGATTTCCTACAGACTTGGACTGCAAAACAACAGCTGGGCACTTGCTAACAAACTGCTACAGACATTGCTCGTGGTTGCTGATAACAGACTCTAATTAGAGAGCTGGAAGCCTTGGCTGGCTGCCAGCACAGGATGCCACCCAAATCTACTTTAACCAGGTGTCAGCTGTGCAAAGAAAACGGGATCCATTCTGCTAGGGATCGAGGCACAGGCACATAGCATTGCCACCTCTCTGCTGCCAGCCAGTGGGGAAGTGACAAAGAAATGTGACAGGCGTCCTGCTTCTGGTCGTTGCAGCCTCTTCGGCTGGTGTGAGAGAGGTGGAAATATCATCTGCCTGTGCCTCAGGCCATTTCCGCACTGCACTCTTATAGCGCAATTATTGCGCTTTCAACATCCTGTGGAATTCTGGGGTTTGCAGTTTCGGGAGGGGCCAGCTGGCCACTCCCAAAACTGCAAACCCCAAGATTCCATAGGATGTTGAAAGTGCAATAATCGCGCTATAAGAGTGCAGTGCGGAAATGGCCTCAGTCGCCATCGTCTTAATCACCATCTCAGTCACCAAAATAACGACCAGTAAAGTAGTTCTGATGAGGAGCAGTTAGGATCATGGCAATAATGCCACAATCATATCTATGCAGAGAAAGTGAATGCGGATCTGCTATGGATGCATAACTCCAGATTACACATCTTCAAGTCTGATCCTGAATTCCAGCCATGGTAAGCACATTTTACTTCCCTATCCGTTGACCGTATTGGTTCGCTACACCAACAGCTTTACTGGTTACAGATAGGTATCAGGTATGCGTTTACCATAAGAAAATTCCACGTCGCATCCCCACTCCTGTGTACTGCAGAGGACTGTGCCAAGGAGAAATCCTTGCTTCTCCCCACACAGGGAATTTTCCACTGGACCCGGAGTCTAACAGTACAAAGTTGTGACTTACACAAGAGATGGCAGCTCAGTTGATTCTAAAAACAGACTGTCTTCCAAGGAACAGCTGCTAATAAAAATAATTGTCTGGGTAGCTACTGCTGCTGCTTTGTGGATCAAAGAGAAGAGCTTAACTGATTGCTTTTTTGTTTTTGTTTTTTTGTTTTTTTAAGTGAGAAGCGGATGCCATGAAAGAGGATCCAGGGAAAAATTGGCAGGGAGGTTGGGGATTGTTCCAAAGCCATATTTCACACACCACGGCACAAAAGCAAAATATATTTAGCTATTGACAATGATGCAGTTTTAAGAAAATAGACTTTGTCATTCTGTTTCCCTGCTGGCTGCTTCTTTTTCACCAATACTAACAGGGTCCCTTTGTTGTTTCTATTACTGTTATTACTACTTATTAGTAGTGAAACAAGTGGGATCTGCAACAAAATGTTACAGTACATCTTGTTCTGTTATACTCTATTCCCTTCCTCCTATCTCAGGCTAGCCTTCTATCATTATTATTTATATTTGCTTGTTTGGGACATTCTTCCTAGGGGGTTGTATGTTCACTACCCTCATTGTTTCATCTGCTGGGACATTCCTCTCATGTACATATGTGCCATTTTGTCTAGATTAAACATTGGCACACATGTTTCAAAACCAGAAACACAGGAAAAGATTAGTGAAAGGGTATTGCATTTCAATTTATATTCAATGCATGGTGAGATGTATTGCATTTCTATTTAAATTCTGTTTGTTCTTTATAAATCTGCTTCTCTTATATAAATAGCTTCATCTCTATTGAAAAAAAATTCACAGTTTATGCAAACTTCTGTCTCCTTTCATCCTCCAGAATTTCAAAAAGTTGCTTTTTAGACTGCAACTCCCTGATGATGCATTTCCTCTTTCAGGAGGTTGCAGAAATGTCCATCTTACAACCGAGTGATGTTACCAAAGACCTGGATCTAATTTTTAGTCCCAAAAAGAGGGTGGCTCCATTGCTTCAATACATTTGAGGGATCTACAGAAGAGTAGGACAATTCCTTTCTGTTGAGACAGTAAGTCTATGATGAGTTTTATAGGAGCTACTTCAGGCTTTATGGGAACTATCCAGAGTGCTGAATCAGGTTTTATGGGAACTATCCAGAGTGCTGTCTCCCAGAATGGAAATATTCCCCATAAGTAGTAGAACCACTGGCTGCTTCTTGTCCAAAGTAGAGTAGAACCATTGAATCAATGGACCATACTTACTTACATAAATGTGGACTCATTATGCTCCATTCAGTCTACTCAGGATTAACAACTGGATTTCAGTTCTAGGTTTGGTGAGGCAGGAGACAGTTCAGTAGCAGGCCCTTGTGGGATAACAGTCCTATAGATGCCACATACTGGTGGTGGGGCTGGAGGACAGGCAATCTGTCTTCCAGGGAAGCTTCTCAGCTATTGCTGATCTGTTCAGTGAAAATTCTTGACCCATTTCCATGTAGTCATGGATAATTTTTTTTTTTTTGGATCTCTGCTCAACAAGCCACCACTGTAAAGCCATTATATTAAAATGTTCTTCAGCACTGCAACACTGATTTTTTTCTACTATCCCAGATAAATTTCAATCTCACATTCTCCTAAACAAAGTTCCCCAAGTAAAGATTCAATTTAGATTCTGTCCAGTTGCTCTTAAGCCTTAATTAAATGGCAGATGATTACATGGGGGTGAATCATATTTATGAAGGTCCTAAACCTTCTTGCTAACTCTGTTAAAGACCCTTCTAATAAATTATTTCCACCCCATATATTTTTTCGTAGTTTCCCTAGCATTTCCATAATCATCCTTTCAAACAGAATGTATTCATGTGAGATTTTCTCTCTTTTGTCTGACCATAATAGCTTGCTGATCATAAAAGTGAACGAAGGGTTATAGAAACAGAGGAAATGAATACCCTCATATTGTAATCCTTATAAGGTTTTTGTTGAGCTGGTGGAAATAAAGGTCTTCAGAAGTGATTGGCTGGGCTGCCCTGATGTCATAGCAAAGGATATTCTGGCTGCTATTGGTTGATGTGCTTAAATCCTACAGAAGAGCAAAACAGGCAAGAAGGCCAGAGGAAGGAATGTAAGGATATAGCAAACATTAGTGAAACAGTGACTTATGTGAAGAGAGTCACTGCAAAGATTTCTCCCTCCTGTTCCTAGAATTTCCTAGAACTTAGTTTCCCAATACGTTTGATTGGTAGTAGACTAGACAAGAGACAACATGGTTTGAGTGTTGAGTAAGAACTCTGGGAGTCCAGGGCTGAAATCCTCACTCATCCATGGAAGCCCATTGGAGAGGTCATACTGCAAGGCTCCTCTCAATAAATCTTGCCAGGAACCCCTATGAAGGATTGTCATAAGCTGAACTTGGTTTGGAGGCACATAAGGACAAGATAGACCAGAAGAAGCATGACTTCATCTGGTATGTAACTCAATACCACAAAATGTATTGACAGCCACTGACATAGATGGCTTCAAAAGAAGAAGAAGCTATTGAATAAACGCTTCACAGGAAGAACACACCAAAGGGGGTATCTGTGCTAAGCCATTGCAGAAAGGACAAGGGAGAATCTTGTGGCCCTGACAAAGTGATGAAATGGGCTGCAGTCCAGGAAAGTTCACACCAAACAAATCTTGTTCCTCCTTAAGATACTAGAAAACTCTGGCTAACGCTTGTTGATGTCTAACTCGTGCATGAGTTCCCTTATGGAAGTGGTTTGATATTTTTATCTGACATGCAACATCCTCATTTGGTTCAACATCAGGGAAGCACAGTTGTACATGCAGTACCTTACACAGGCAGCTGAACATTTTTTACCCATGCTTATCCAGCTGTCTCTGCTGAAAGTGGTGGTAATACCTTCTTCAGCTGCACATGAGGCTGTGCTTCTGGTTTCATGTTCCACTGGACAGTGTATTAAATGTGACTGAAATACCACTCCACCCTCATTTGCCAGGTAGAATCATGGAGCTGAAATTGGTACCTGAATCAGGTTGGGAAGGAGTCTCTCTCCCTCTCTCTCTGTCTCTCTCTCTCACGCACACACACACACACACACAATTATTTTTGGCCAAGCGCAAACATCTTCTCAGCCCCTGCTGTTAGTTTGGCTGCAACAGTAGTCAGATCAGATGGGCAAATCTTTATTGAAACATCAGGATTTTTATAGAGCTTCCAAAGGGAGGAAAAAATGTGCAGCACACTGCTTAATATAAAGACAGGGGGACAGAAAACAGATCATTCTAACTTTCTAAGATAGGCATCATTCTTTCTGTGAACAAACTCATGTTCTCAGTCGGTTTTCTGATTGACTTTTGACACAGTTCTTGCAAAAGACAGAACAAATTGTTTAGAATTGCTTAGGGACTCAGAAACAAAACACTAAATGGTCAGAAAAAATTTACCCTCAACAGCTGTTCAACACAACGACTGTTTAGCATGAATAACATGTAACTCCATGGGTAGAGATTTACACTACACACTCAGTGCAGGATCTCAGCATTGTCTGGACACAGAGTGATGTCTTTGACAACCACAGGGAATGGCCATTCCCTTCCTTTGCTTCTTTTTTATATTCTTATTTTTAAGACACAATGACTCATAATTAATTTCCAGATTGGAGTCTGCAAGCTTATTTCCTTCCAACAAGCCATCTAGAATGGAATAAGGAGTCTGTGCCAGGATATCTTTGGAGATTGCTGGTGGCTCGTCAGCCGTGGAAAGCCTATCAAGTTGAGGAGAGGTCAGCAAATGGTTGCTTCTAAGCCTTTCCTTGTTTGTAATGCAATTTCCTTAATTGTTGACTTTTCACATTATTCATCGGCTCTTACTTCCTGCTGAATAGTTTTGCTAATAGCAGCCCTATCAATGGGACTCTCTTCCAGAAGAGAGGAACGACCCAAAGCAGCATAGATTAAAAATGAATGGAGTGTTTACCTGTACATCATTTTAATGGATGGTGAAATCCATTCTCGTGATAGACCCATAAATGTCACTTTCTGTCTGCCACAGCAAAATACGTGTGTAATGGATGGCATGCTGTGTTAATACCCAACAAGAAGTCTTTCAACGAAGCCTGACTTGCATCTCTCACACTAATAAGCTCAAAGGGGAAGTTTTATCAGCTTGTGAAAAGAGAGGGCAAGAAATATTCATATTTATATAGAAGATGGGTCTTCTGTGGGAGATACAGATGGAAAGATGGGTGCAGAATGAAGAAAGAAATTCCTTGGTTGAGGTTGCTTGAATTCAGTGAGGTCTATTAAGAATGTTGACCATGCCATTCAAATCTAAAATCTCTTAAACCAGACTATGTTCCATTCAAGGAAATAAAATCACACCCATTACATTATCAGTGGAATATATCACATAACCCTACTAATGTTTACTCAGAAACAGAATGTGGAAAATTTTACCCAGACTCCATTTTTAAGTGAACTGGCTTAATTTTCATTTTACAATCTAACATAAAGACTGGACTGTTGTTATCCTTTAGACTGCTGTTTTTTCTGAATTTTGTCATGCAGTTCTTGGCCTGTGTGTGTGTGCGTTGGGGACTGTGACCAAGCAAGTGGATTTGCAACACATAATGGACAGATGCTTTATAACACACAAGAGTTTTGCTCGGCTTGAGGTTGCTGGTTTTGCTTGGATTATTTATTCTCACTTCAAATTATAGCACTGAAGAGATGACAGGAGGCATAGCTGAAATTATAGTATGAAAGATAACTATTTTAAAATTTAAGTAACCTTTAAATTACAGTATAAAGTTAAGATGTAACTAAGGAAACTGGCAAACAAGTAGCTAAAATGGGTGTCACAACTGCCAGGCCTGATCACATCAAGAATGGACACAGCTGGGACACTACCTTAAGCTGCATAAGGGAAACCCTGGCCACGGCTCCTGGATAAGTGGCTGTCTGGGAGGAAGATGGTGTAGCTGATCATACCTCCCAAAATTTCACAAATGAAAAATGGAAGAAAGGTGGCCAAGCAACATCAGAGTGTGGTCAGGATTACAAAAGTTATTAATGAGGGAGAGCTCATAAGTTAGGAGAGACTGCAGAAGTTTGCTTTTGCCTGAGCCTACAAGGAAGGGCAAGATTCTGCCTTGTCCTCTCTCCATTGCTGAGCTAATTGAGTGGAAGTTGCTTTTTTTTTCCCTTGGGAACTCAGTTTGCAGCATCTGAAGTAACTTGAGGACAAAGTGGGAAAGTAGGAGAAAGAGAGAGAAACTGGGACATTTTAAAAGCAAGTAAAAAAATTGTGGGATGGCAGAGGATGAATTGGGGCTCTCTAGACCAAATCAGGATGGCTGGAGGCTGTGGTTGGAGGATCAGGTCTAAAATCTTACTATGGTGTTCCTTTTGGACCCATTAGATAATGCTCTGCATTTTGTGAATCAAGCATGAGGATTTCTGTTTCGTAACAGCTACATGTTTGTATGTGTGTGTGTATTATAGAAATCAATGTGAGATTTTCAGATAGATAGAGAGATAGGTAGGTAGGCAAGTAGACATAATCTTGCTGGTAGACATAATACAGACACACAGATTTGCATACTTGTTAATAGAAAAGAGCTTTCAAACATTTTATAAATAATAAACATATACTACAGTATAGCTTAAATAGCAAAACTCCACCAAATTGAGCAAAAAATGGCACCATTTGATTCTTAACAACCATTTCCTCAGGTTTAGTTGCTGAGCATTGCTTTTGTTGTCATGTCAAACACGCTCAAAGTTTGTTACAAGTGCGGTTCTTTCCTCCTTTATAGAGAACAAGTACTCACTGTAAGGCTTTCAATAAATCACAGTGAGTTGTTTATTTGTTTGTTTGTTTGTTTGCTTGACTTACATCCTGCGCTATCCCCGGGGCTCTTACTATTTTATACTTTGGAAAGGAAAAGAAAGCAGGGAGGGGGGAAGAAGAAAAGTAAGAGATGGAGCTTTCCAGCAAATATTCTTCCAAAGTGCCATTGAGTACAACCGTTTGATAATCTCCTATAGAACATCCTGTTGGCCCAAATGAGAAGCTTTTTGTCCTAAGGAATGGGAGAAAGAGACCTTAGCAGTGGTGGTCAGTCTGTGCTATGAACATTCAGGTTAAGTTGACTCTTCAATCTCCTTTCTTTGCCGAACATAGAGTGCTTCAGACCTAGTTGGGGTAGTTCCAACTAGAGTAGACCCACTGAATCAATTGCTGAATGGTGAGTCAGCACAAAAATAAATCCTACTGATACAATGGGTCTGCTGTAATGGAGACTGACAATTGGCTTTAGGTCCATGTGTCCTGTGATATGGAGAAAAGTTCTCTGTTTGAATGACAAAGTCCACCTTGTGAAAATTCCTTTATTAGGCCAACCAGGAAGGCACAAATATCTTGGTGCTAGCTATCAAAACCAACCCTTTCTTTGAGCAAGGTGAAAGTGACAGCTATGCTGGAAAATGGCGTTTGGTTTGGAATAAAGTATAGGTCCCGTACTGATGTATCCATTGGGAAAACTCCCTCATAGGCCCAAATCTGGAGCTGCCCTTAAAACACAGCAAAACAGACCACTCAGTTTGGATGGAAGATTCCAGATGGGAAATAGAGCCAATGATGACATTGAACCACTGACACAGCTAGAAATTAGAAAAGTTGTTTTGGAGCATATAACTTCCATAATCTCTCAACCATCATGGATAATGGCCAAGCTAGCTTTGAGAATCTGGGAGTTGTGTTCAAAAAAAGAGGAACTTTTCCATACTCATAATATATCAGGAGGTCTCTCTGTGTGTGTTTCATATATCTTCCACAGCAACATGGCCCAATCCCATTATGATACCGCATGATGAATCCGATGACTCTGATTATCTTCAACACACCCTAAGAGCAGCTCAGAAGTTCACCAGAACTTGCTGGACCAACTGATTGAACATCCAGTCATTCCTACTTTCAAATCTGCCTCTGTGAAGTTCTATATATCTGGTGTCAACTGTGGTTTCAGTGAAATTCAGTGGGATCCCTTGTATGCATGATTTTCAACACAAGCAGTATAAAAGGTTTCATTGCTAGATCAGAGCTTAAGAATTAAGATCTAAAACAATACATCATTCTAGTTTTAGACTTCCTCCTTTCAAAGATTTGGGAACAACCAGGTCAGCTGCTATTTTAAAAAAGCACCACTACTGGCTTTCTTATAGGACAGAAATTCAGATGGGTTAAGGGGGGGAAATGCCTAAATTATAGGTGCACAAACTAATTGTGGAGAAGGAGACTCATTAGTCACTCAATAAATAGTATTAGAGGCCCTGGAGGAGTTTTACAAGATTACAGTTATTAACCTTCTTCATCTGACTAATTGCTTTTTATCTCCTCCCAATCAGTTGGCACCTTTCCATCCTAGGCACTTGACTGTCTTGATGCCACCATTTGAACTGAACTTCATTGACAGAATGGGAGGAGGACAGCAAAAAGACAAAAAAAAAAAAAATCCTCAGATCCTCACTGGGCACAATTTCAGGAACTGCTCAAGACTGCCAATCTGTTTCCTTTGCTAATGCTGAACTGGATACCAAGGGTCTGGCAATTTCAGCAAAAAAAAAACTGGACCCACTGTGCCAATAGTTAAGTTGCCTTTTGGATCATCTTCCCAAAGGCAAATATGCAAAAGGAAAGAAACACAAACATAGCAATCTGGAATCTGTCTTAGAACAAGCGAGCCTACTTCTCCATCTCACTCAATATTGGCTGGCATCCCAATAGTGACATATGAAGGCGTAAGTTAGCTTTGCTCCTGTATCCATCTATTTTTGGTTGATCTTGAATCTGGTACTCACTTCCTCTTTCCACAGCAATCAAAGCCTTCCACACCTATAAAAGAGACACTGAAACCCCACCCACCCCCCAGCCTTTCCATGCCTGGAGACCATTGTGGGGCATCACTGAAGCATCTGCTTATGTCCATATAGCCAAACATGACTTTATTACATCAGTGGCTGAGATGTCCAGAGGACTACAGTGGTCCTCAGCAGATGATGTAGTCACTTTGTATCTGATTACAGGGACATAGCCTGGAGCTTTTTGCAATCCCTCCTCTAGGAACAGGGAGCTTCAGTGGCTCTACAATAAGTTCAGGGTTGGTAAACAGCTCAGTGTAGCCTAGTTCCACTTGCTGAGCCATGCAGGATTGCTGATAATGTCTGCTGGAGAGCAACCACTAGACTAAGTGTGTCTACACTACACAATTATAATATCTCGACACCATTTAAACTACCATGGTTCTATCCTCTGGAATCCTCGGATTTGTAGTTTAGCAAGTTACTTGGAATTCTGTGCTGCAGAGTGCTAACATTCTAGTGCAGAAGAGCACTGTAGAGCTCACAAAACTACAAATCCCAGGACTCCATAGGATGGAAAGATGGCAGTCCAAATCTATACATTTAGATTGTTACAGAGAGTCTGTAAATCGAAGACAAATAAATATTGTAACAGGTTTTTTTTTGTTTGTTTGTTTGTTTGTTTGTTTGTTTGTTTGTTTGGAGATCTTTATATCCCACCCTTCAGCCAAACAGGCTCCCAGATCATTAATATGTCGATTGCCTGCCCTCAGGCTTACAATCTAAAAAGACACAATACACGAGGAAAAGTGGATGACAGTGGAGGAAAGGATTAATTCCAGCAAATGCTGGCTGCAAGATATACTCAGTGACTCCCAGGAATCAGAAATGATTTCAAGCCTTATGGATCTTGGGTCTAGGCTATCTGATGGAAGCATATGAGTCTGTCTGGGCTCTAAGATTTCAGAGGAGGCCCTGTCTCTAGATCACCAATAGTTTGCTGCTCTAATGCAGCCCAAGGAATGCTCAGCAAGGCCAAAGCAATTCAGCTTTTCAGTTGGCTTGGGCTTACGCTGCCACCGAAAAGCTGAGAACATCTGTTGCTTTGGGAGATGCCAGCAGTAAGATTGGAGCATATGGCAATTAACAGGCCCCTTGGCAGAGATGTTCTGTCTCAAGGTGTCATCCACCGCTACTGTTTCCTCTTGTTGAAATGTTGTGTGGATGCTTTTAAACCTCATGCCTCCTCGAACCTTCCTGATGGGTTGTCTGGGCAATCTGTACAAGGCAAAAGAGATGCTTCTATTATGGTGTCTCAAGGAGGCTTGCTTCGTGTGTTTAAGAAGCTTGATTCATGAAACAAAAGCCTCTCTTTTTCTTTCTCTCTCCAACACACATGCACATGCGCACACAGATGAGAAAATAATCTCCTGTACATGTTTGTTAAAGAGTGATGCAGAGAGTGTAATTTACCAATCAGTGGCAAGGAGGGTGCCCTATATAAAAATAGAAACTAATGGCCAATAACCACTGTCTGCCTTGCCCTTGAAATGCTTGTTTGTGTCTGATAAAAACTGTGCTTAGCACATACCGCACCACATCTATATCTCAGTAGCTCTCCTCCTTTCTCTCTTATATCCCTTCCCATTATTTGGATTGTATAAAGCTGCTCTCTCTAGTAGTCGTAGCCTGTATACTTAAGGTTGCTTTCTTCTGTATCTGGAGTTAGGGAAGCAGAATAAATGCAATAATCACAACCAGTTTTCATGCTGCTGATTACTCTTTCTGTCTCCTTCCTTCCTTCCTTCCTTCCTTCCTTCCTTCCTTCCTTCCTTCCTTCCTTCCTTCCTTCCTTCCTTCCTTCCTTCCTTCCTGGGAACACTACACATTTAACAGTGTGACCAACAACATCTTCAGTTGGTTGCTGTACATGAGCATCATGTCATCATGATGTACATGATGTACAGGTACATCAGGGTCATCACAGGGCATGGGGATGGGATTGTGCCACATTTCTCGATGAGACAGCAGTAGAAGCTCATAGGCAGAAACCTTCCATGTCCATTCTGGTATAATGGCAATGGATGAATAGAGATTTCCATCGAACAAATGGAAATTTATCTTGGCATGTCATTATCTGCTAAACTGCTGGTCTACATTGGGAGTATAGAGGCTCTGACCTTATGGGATATGTTTTGCTTTTCACTTGAGTCCCAAAAGATCTATTAACAGTGTATCCAGACACAAAATAGCAGTATAAAAGTGGAGCTAGTCCCAAATTAGTGCTGCATTGGCTGTTTTTCTCACTATGCCCCACAAACAAAATAGGCCATCATGGAAAGCGCAAAAGATGTACTAGAATATGCCATAATTATTAATACTAACTGTCATACTCCTTTGGGTCTGATCAGAAATCTGAGAAGTAGAGCGATGATTAAATTTGGCTTACTCCTCCTGAGAAGAAGATAGAGATGAACAGCTTACCACATGGTTACAGGCTGGGCGGAAGAATTCTTTCCCCCTTAACATTCACAGAGATAAAAACACATCCCAAAGAATTTAAAATCTTCAAGAAGGGAGGCGTTCCAATTTTGGGAAGAGCTAACTTTCTTTGTAGTGCATCCCACCCCCTGCTCCAATTTTCATTAAAAAAACATCTATAGCATTACTCCTGGTTGCAGCCAAACTGAACTTTGAGGCTGACTGCCGGCTGCTGTATAAAAATGCATCCAAAATGCAAACCTTAGAAATGTTATTATCCTAGACTACAACTCCTAGGACCCATCAGCCTGCATGGCCACTGGCCACAGCAGTGATGAGATTCTAGGTGTTTCGCTCTCCCAAAAGTAACTTTTCCATGCTCTACCGGAATAGTTCTAGAAATAACATATCTTGATGATGCTGATACCTTTTCCTGAGTCAAAAACTGTTACTGCAAACCTGAGAGAAATGTGAAACCTTAAGTGCCACAGTGTTCTGGTCCATACATTAATCTGGGGTGTACCAATTAGGTTAGTTTGCTTTAAAAGGAAGGATGGGAGATACCCTCCAGCATCCCTTAGGCCAGAAGAAAACAATTCTCTCTTAATGGAAACAAGATGCTGAACTAGATGGATCTCTAATTTGATCTTGCAGAACAGGTTTTAAGGTATGCTTGATATATGATTCACGGCGGCCTGTCTCTTTTGACAGTGAGTTTTCAGCAACACTGCATACAAAATCTCCTTTGGCATTACAATAGGAAAGCAAGTCTCAGTCCCCTCCACCACCAGCAGCAGTTCCTTTCCGACAGCCAACACACAACTGCAGATAAAACTGCATTCTCCCATCCACATTCTCCCCGTGTGCCTTACGATGATAAACACAATGTAATTCAGTTTAAATGGGAAAGGAAGGCAAACTCATCACCGCACGGTGGGTTCTTTTTATTTATTGGGGTTTTTTCTTCCTTCCCAATTCAAAAAATGAAAACACCTAATAACAGCTGCTTGTGCAAGGAGCCACAATGGCCAATTTTGATTTCTCATAAGAGAGAGCGATGATGTGTGTCTCCGGGAGAGCGAAGGAGCAGCTGCGCCTGCCTCCGAGTACAGCTTTAACCAAGTTTCTGGAACAACGTGATAGATTGGATCTGCATAATCCGAGGAGCACAAAATCATAACAGAGATGCACTCCTAATGGGCAATAAAGCTAAGGCACTAACACATATACCGTCAAGCGCCTAATCAATTACACATCTATTTATGCACACGGGGGTGGAGGAAAACTACCCTATGGGTAGCTGCATCTGTGCAGGGGATTTCTACTTTCCAGTGAACAAGTGGTGAAAACCACAGACATGGAAGCCTCTGTTCAATGGAGCTTGCCAGAACAGTGATGTTGGCCCCTGCAACGAAGTTGCCATGCTAACAACTGGTAAATAGGATTATAAATAACCCCTTGCTTGGTTGCCTGTGGCGACTACAAAAAGAAGCTTTGCTTTGCTTTGCCCCTTGCCCCTTACCTTGCACGTAATGGACTGCCTTAAAGGGTAGGGGGCTATGCTTCACTGGAGACTTTTTATACTGAGATTGCTTGGCCGCCTCTCAGCAATATTTTAGGTATGGATTCCTGCTGCAACAGGAGGTTGGACTAAAGCAGTGATTCCCAAATTCTAGCTTTTTTGGACTTTGACTCCCAGAAGTCCCAGCTGCCTTGGCCAGGGATCAGTGATTCTGGGAGCTGAAGTCCAAAACACCTGGAAGACCAGAGTTTGGGAAACACTGGGTTAGATGAACCTTCCATTACTGCGACAGAGACCCAGCTTCAAGGAGGCGTGGTATAACTTTGCACTCAGAGAGTTACGCCTTGGTTGTGCTATGCCGCCTCATTACAGTACTGCAACATTGCAGAAAGAGGGGCAATCAAACCATCGGTGCGTAATGTGCAACGATGCATAATATGCAATAATACACAATCGCACCATATGTGTCACTCTGCTTTCATTACCTCCAGCTGCAAATGCAACTGTTATGCGTTGACCTAAAATGTCCATCGGCTACATAATGGATCTAACACATGTATGAGATGCCAAAAGCATGCCATTCTGTTCTTTTCACCCATAAGTAGGGTTGCCAACTGCTCCCTCTCCCTCAAAGAAACAACAAGACAGCCTGCTTCTTTCACTCAGGTTTGATGATCTGCAGATGTCAAGAAGGAAGCATTCTTACTACCCAGAGCTAAACATGGCTACATCTGGAGCTCTTTCCTTCAGTACAAGCAGCCTTTAGGGGGATAAGCTACAGGGTGCAGTTTAAAAGATGTGTCAGCTCTGCCACAAATGACTAACAGGTATCTGAAGGCAGATGAACTGATTTTAAAATACAGGATTAATAACTTTTTTGAAGTAGCTGCTATATATTCCCATTTTGTTGAATACTTACATGCACATGTAACTGACTTACATGCACATCATCAACTGACACATGTTAGCATCTTCAACCAAAGGTCATCAGGTACTGCCTCTTTCATATAACACAATTATATCTCTTTGATACTGCCTTATCTGCCATGGCTGCATCTCGGGAAATCCTGGGATTCGTAGTCTGGCGGGGCACTAGCGCTCTTTGGCAAAGAATTCTAAACACTTCACAAATCCCAGGTTGCTATCAATTAAAAACGATATCAAAATTCTATAATCATGCCATGTGAAAGAAACCTACATCAGCATGAAATCTTAAAAATCTGTTTCTTTATTTGACCTGTACACCACCTTTCTCCTATAGCTGAGACTCAGGAAAAAATGGGGGGAAATATAAGCAGATACAAATAAAGGCACCCAGAGTGGGGTAGTGGCATCATACCACAGTTCTGGAGACCAGGATTCAAATTCCCACTGGGCCACAGAAACCCACTGAGTGACCTTAGGAGAGTCACACTCTCTCAGCCTCAGAGGAATTCAGAGGCAAATTCCCTCTGAACAAATTTTGCCAAGAAACCCCCATGCTAGGGTTGCCTTAGGGTCATCATAAGTCTGAAACAGCTTGAAGGCAGATAGCAACAACAGCAAGGTACAGTTGCAAGGACACATAAAGGCCTTTTCCACACAGGGCTTTTAAAATGGTGCAGAGCATCCTCCAGGGAGGATGACTGCACCTGGGAGCAGACTGGGTCCAGACTACTTTGTGTAGTTCCGGACCTCAGCCCACTCCGGAACAACCCAAAGTGGTTGTTCAGCGTGCTTTTGAAAGACAGTTTAAACAGGTCTTTCTAAAGCATGCAGCGTGCCACTCCATGGCCGCGCTTCAGTGCAGATTTGCAGGCTTGCACCAGTGTGAGCCTCCAGATCTGCTGGGGGTGGGCTTTAGGCTGGCAAGCTTCACCCTTTGGTGGAGAGCCTCCACCAACCGGAAGCTGCCATTTTCATCCCCGGAGCAGTGCAGAGCGGCGCCCACAGACTGCTCTGGACCAGCCTGGCCCCATGGGTGGAGCACACAGGACCAGTGAGTGCCGGCATGGGGCGATTCCCTCGCCCTGTGCGGAAAAGGCCAAAGATACGATGCTAAATCACAATTTAGAAAATTATAACATTAAGATGCTATTGAATTTTAAAATGCACTTTTAAAAAAGTACAGGACCATATTTATTTAAGGACAGCACCTCACTTAGTTGGGGAAAACCTATAATATTCAGCCAGAGATTGAGATTGATGGATGCTCAGTGAGGGAGAGTTAGAGGACCTTTATGGTCCCTATATATTCCCTATACCATTGAATACGTATCAGTAGTCAATGCAAAACTCTAGGTTATGCCTTTCCAACTGAAATGGTGAATTCCAGCCCAGATAAATTTCAAGGGAGCTATCCAAGATGCTGAATGTAATTGTTAATACAATAGAGAGAGTAAGTATATTAATAACATTCTGATAAGACCATCTGTCATTTGTTTAAATGTGCAGAGCTGAGTGACAGGGTTTTGGTCTGAATTTTAAGGAAGCCATGCAAGATTCTGAATCTTCCCTTTCCCACACATAAACACACACACATACATAAATAATGTTCAGGATCTTTCATAAGTCCCTTAAAGTTTGGACTAAAACTTGGAGCAGATTCCCCACTCGACTGATATCGGAGCCACCAGAGCGTGGAAATCCCCAGCAAACCCATCATTGTCCTTTAGAAGGACCCTAAAAGCCTTTTTATTTCACTTTGCTTCTGAATGATTGATGGCATTGTAATTGTGTTATCTGCTACTGCCATTATAATGTTGTTCTTTTCTCTCCTGCTGATATTTTTATTTGATTTTTAAAATCTGATTTATTTATGTACTGCTTTTAGCTTGTTGTAGTTGCTGCGTCTGCTGCTATTGTGTAATTTTATTACACTGTTTTCCTGGATATTATAAACCAGTCTGGGGTGATTGTTTAAGCTGAAACGTGGTTTGAAAATTGTCTTCATTGCCATCATTAAGTCATTGAAATCAATAGGTTCCCCACCCACAGTGTCTTCATCAGAAACAAATTAAGTTTCAGTTTCTTTGTTTCATCCACTACCTCATTTCACTACCTTTAGATAGTTTTCACAGGGTCGATAGGATGATGATGATGAGTTCATTGAAACCTCCATGTTTTCCCCAAAATTGGGATTCAGATTGGCTTACAAAACTTAAAATAAATGCAGATAAAAGCACATAAAAAGACATAGGTGAAAACACACAAAGAAGTATTGCTAAAATATAATTAAACTGACTGTAAGAATTAAAACCATCTTTTGCAAATCCATTAAAAAGGCAAAAGATAAAAATTAGTAAGACAGCACACTATTTAAAGCCTTTTTGGTCTTTTCCTAAAGGCTGATTTGGATAGAAAAATCTTCACCTGCCGACACAAGGACAAGATTGGGATGAAATTCCAAAACTGGGAGCAGCCACCAAAAAGGCCCTATCTCAAATTCCCACCATATTTTACTCTCTAGTTTGACAATCAGTATCATCCACAACTGTTTCAAGTGCCTAACCCAACACTATCTTTTCTTTCTCACTCAAAAATGAAATGTGAGATACTGGACAATCATCATGCTGTCCAAATTTAATTTCTTTAACAGTGGTCTAATTATTGCCTTGTTAAGTGTAGTAGGATTAATTTTTTTTAAAAAAAAATGCACTGACTTAATGACACAACCCTTAACGACACAATGACACAGTCCTGTCAATCATGAATGGACAGCACATCACTAGAGAGCCAAAATGAAAATAGAATTTAAAAGGGGGGAAATTGTCTGAGACACGTGGTACAAACTTTTGCACTGGTCTTGCATCCCCGACATTCACAAGAACTGGATTTGGAGCATTTTCTCCAATAAACCTTCCTCCCCCTCCCCATCCCTTTTAAGAAAACCAACATTTGCTAAAGCTGTGTACATCAGCTGCTCTTAAAAGCACCAAGGCGGGTCAGTAAACATATATGGTGGTTCTTGATCTATGACAGAAGATACTAAATAAAGCCCTAAGGATTAGATAAAATGACCAGGGGAAATTTTAATTCACAGGATCCTGCTCCACAGCCAGATGGCCATTTCAGGCTTTCTATATTTTAATCTTTTTGCTCAGCAAAGCAAACATTCTAAATCCCAGATAATGTAGGTTTTACCCTCTCTGATGTATCCGAGAGTATTAAGGAAGGGCCCGGTGATGGAGTACATATGCTTCAGCATTAAGCTCAAGGCTTACGCATTTTAAGACAATTGCAAACCAGTTACCTGCTTGCAGGAGGAGCACTTGGGACATGGACTGGGGAGTGTGTGTGCACATGGAGGCATTCGTATATTCATGTGCATGTGTGCAAGTCACAGCCAACCTTACAGCTGCCTTTGCTTTTGTGCTCTCGGAAGCATCCTGATGCGTGGAAATGTGTACGGCTTCCCCTCACCCCTTTATCTCAGCTTTGCAAGTAAGTCTACAGAAGTTACTAATCCACATTATTCTCCCTGTCTGCCTGCCTGCCTGCCTGCTCAGAAGATACTGGTGTAAGTCACTTGCGGCATATCACAAGATGCAGAAAAAAATTAAATTCTTCCTTTTGGGGTTTCTGTTGTTTGTTTTTTTCAAAATCTCCTAAGTCAGCTCACCTCAAGGTAACTCTGATCCATCGCAGGCAAGTATCTGAAGGGCTGTAGAAGAAATGATGGTGCTAATTTGCCTCTGTTGCTCCAGCGTATGGGATGGAACAAAAAACAATGGGTGCAGATGAGAGGAGGCAACATTTCGATGAAAGACAAGGAGGAATTTCCTAATGACACAAACCATTGGACAGTCGAACAGATTGATTCCTTCATTAGAGGCTTCAAAGCAGAGGCCATGGTGTCTACCTGTCAGCAATACAGTAGCAATGGATTTCCTCCATCAGAAAGGGGCTGGACTACATGATCTTTGAGATCCTGACTTCAGGTGTGTGGTTTCTGATTCTAAGCATCTCTTTTCAGATCTGTTTTGTCTTCATCTCTTCACTGTCTGCCAGTCAGGCTGTTTGTTAAAACCACAAAAGCAGAAACATTTTAAATGGTAATTCTACCCTAAGACAGGCTTACGTTTACTCAGAAGTAAATCTCATGAATTTCCATGAGATTTAAGAGCCCTTTTCATTCATTACGATTGTGAATAGGGTATTGGTGGTGGACACATTTTTTGTTGTTGTTTCCAAGGCTTTCCAGCCCAAATCCAACTGAAAGGTACTCATCAGCAAAGGTTTGCAAAATCTGCCAGATCAGGAGCCAGCTCTTGGATAGATGACTGAGCAGATTCACAGATTGCCCGTTCACAATCTTTCCCAGTGTAATGAGATGCACCACATTTCTTTTTAAATTAGAAGGCATCCATGCATATAAATTAGCACATGCAAACTGTAAGCAGATGAGTGCACACCTTTGTCTTCTTTCTTTTGGGGGTTTGGATTTCTCTTTTTTAAAAAAAAAATTGGTGAAGCATATGTGGCCTCCATAGATGACTGCATAGAAGAGGGAAGAGTGGCACAACTTTGTGGGAAGCACTGTCCTTTTCGCCACAGATTCTCAGTAATAAGATGTGGACTGTACTAATCTCTGGTATGAGGTTCTGCCTCTGTCATTGCCTTAGTCAGCAATCGTGCGAGGACGCTTGAATCAATCCTATTGGAAATAGTGGGAGTGACTTCTATGTAAATACGAGTAAGATCAGAGGTCAGGAAAGTTATTTTTTTGAATGACAGCCTCCAGCATTGCGTGCTAGCAGGAGGATTCTGGGAGTTGTAGCTCCAACCAGTGAGCTTTTTCCAGTTCTGAGTAAAATCAGGCTGATCATTTGCTACTTTGTGGATTGTACTGGATTTCTCCTTCCTCCTCTGTCCTCTTCCTCCTTCTTTTCCTTGCTACTCTGATTCCTTCCCCTTTCATGATTCCATTGAACATTCCTTCTTTTGCTCCAAAGTGAATTCTAATTTGCAGGGCTTCGGGAAGGGTCTGCTGCTGTATTCTCCCCTTATCGGCTTCATTTGCCCCATTTTTAGACAGCAAACGGAAACACTGGCTTTGGGTCACCAACACTAAGCCATTGTAGCAATTTCATATCACTTTAACAGCCATGGTTCCTGTGGAATCCTTGGGACTGGTAGTTCAATGAGGTGATTAGGATCCCCTTCTAGGGAGCCCTGGTGGCGCAGTGGTTAAATGCCAGTACTGCAAGCCACAAGGTTGTGAGTTCGATCCTGCCGGGCTCCAAGGTTGACTCAGCCTTCCATCCTTTCGCAGGTCGGTAAAATGAGTACCCAGCTTGTTGGGGGCATGTATAGAAATGTTTCGAAATGCATGCTATTTGTAAGTTGTTCGCCACCTCTATCCATATGGATAGGCGGGATACAAATAAATAATAAATAAATAAAAATAAAATAAATAAATAAATAGTTCAGGGAAGCGGAGTTCCCTAGCAGAGAATTCTCAGCACGTCATCAAACTACCATTCCCAGAATACCATAGGATGGAACCGCGGCTGTTAAAGCAGAATTGATGCAGTGTGGATACATAGATACATTGATGCAGTGTGGATACATAGTCAAGGGTGCAGCCTAGACCTAATTGATTCTAATAGCAGATGTGGTTATAAATATTTTCCTGGAGTGTGCTACTTGACTGTGTGCAGGGGAGAGTCCAGTGGTGGAATATTTCCCCATGGGGTGAGGTGGTAGAAATTTCTCAAGAGTTGCATGCTAAGTATTCACTTACGTATCGATCCATATGGAGAAGCGGGATACAAATAAATAATTAAAAAAAATAAAAAAAATAGAAGAGGGAAGAGTTTTAAACAGTTATTTCAAAGGGAGTCAAATCTGAGTATGTTCACCACAGCTTAGAAAGTTCCTTTTTTAAAAATAACATGTTCCTCTTACATGTTACAGTTCTTTAAAAGTAACTGGTTGCCAATGATTCACTTTTGCATTCTTCATTGACGTGCTCATTATGTTTCATTACTTCTGGGACTGATAAGAGAACGGCCAAAAAACCAAACAAAGCAGATTTTAATATTTTTGCCAGAATGTTCTAAAATGCCCTTTAAAAGAAGTTTTAGGAAACAACTAGCAAACTATTACTTGATATATCAGTACAGTGACTTTGCTCCCGCCCATTACATTGCTTTTTGAATGTAACTTCATTATATCCTTGTTGCAAAACCTGGAGAGATATATGCAACTATATTGTATGTAATTTATTACTTCCAAGCTCTTCTTCTCTCTGCTTGGGTAGTATAAAGTGGCACTGGACATGGCTTCTCCTAGTTCCCAATGCCCGCTGACAGTTTCTATACAATGAAGTCAGTAAGTCCAGTTTTCAGGCCATTTCCACACTACATTGTTATAATGCTATTATTCCACTTTCAACATCCTATGCAATCCTGTGGTTTGCAGTTTAGGGAGGGGCATTTAGAATTCTCAGCCAGAGAGCTCTTTGGCCTCCAGAAATTGCAAACCCCAGAATTCCACAGGATGTTGAAAATGGCATAGTAGCACTATAACAGTGTAGTGCAGAAATGGCCCCCGTCTGAGCTATCCAAGGTGCTGGACGCCACCATGCAAAAATAGCTTCAGCACCTTGGATGGCTCCTTTAGATTACAAACTCAGCCTTCAAGTAGATTCGGCACCTCAATGACATGGGAGCCACTAACTTCAACAGCTAAATCCACATCTGAGCCACAGTCCAGCCAGCTTTCTCTGTCTCAACTGTGTAGAGAGAAGTCTCAAGGACCAAAAGGGCATGATGGATGGAGCTCAGCGGGTGCTGTCTGCTCCTCTTGGCATTGATCAGATCAGCTTTTTTCCTGCATCAGAAATTACTTTTGATGCATGTAATGGTGACATTTTCAAAACAGACTGCTGACTGAGATATCCTCATTGGATAAAATGTGGCATTTTGGAATGCAGTTGGTGGCAATCTGTAACTAGAGGGCATAGCCCAGAGCAATGTGCAGAAAGAAAAATAAACAGATAAGAAGGAGAAGGATTGGGGCAAAATCCAGAGGCCCTTTAATGCTACAAAACTATACTGCTGTTTTCCACTTTAACTGCCATGATCCTGGGATCTGCAGTTTAGGAAGAGGCATTTAGAATTCTCAACCAGAGAGCTCTAGTGCCTCACCAAACTACAGGCTCCAGGATTTCATAGGATGTTGCTGTGGCGGTTAAAGTGGAATGTAGCGCTATAACTGTGCACTGTGAGAGTCTCAGGAAGGATGCCATGTGCAAAGTTAGGAGATATCAAAGTTAACCTGGAAAGTTCAGATGTTCTTTTCAGTGAACTGCCAAGCTGGGAGGCTGAATTAATTAACAAAGAATGTGAAAGATTTATCTTTTTAAATTCTGTTTTAGGTGCAAATTTCAGTGAACAACAAGCACAGAGCTGCTACCCACACCCTGGTTATTTATACGCTACGTGTCTTTTCTAAATATAGAGTGTAAGGCTTTTGAAATTCAGTTGAGTTTGGGGTGGCTGCCTCATTAAATAAACATTTGCAGTGAGATTCAACCTATAAGGTGGGTGGAAAAAGAAATTACCTTTGAACTGGAGATTTGTTTATTCATCACTTAGTCTCTCCGTCTCAATCTCTACATTTGTTAATGTATATTAAGGATTATTAATTATATTAAATTATATTATTATATCATTTTATATATAATTGCATTAATTACTATAATTATGTTATATAGTTAATATAATTCCATAAAAATTCATAATAAAATATTTTTTTAAAATTGTATTTATTCATCTCAAAAGAAACTTGTCAAGCTTTCTGCCCGAGGCAAAATTGGTCCTTCAAAAGGAGGCTTAAGAGAGCGGTAGTTCTTCCAATCCAGGTTTAAAGGTAATGTGACGGGAAGGAAGCGGGCTCTCAAAGATTCATTCTGACAGGCAACATTTCTGCCATCGATCAGTGCTTGGGGAAATCTGAACGGATGCCAGCCAGTTAAATGAGGGAAGGGCTGGCAAACAGGGAAGGCTGTGTGTCTTCCATGCAACTGAGGAAGTTGACGGAGAATGAAAAAGAAGTTTTGCATCTTGCGCAGAATCAGTGAATGGAACAGTTACTTCTCTAGACTGCAGCTCCCCAAATCCCCTATCCAGAATATCCTTTTAAATATTGCAATTCCCAAGTTAGCGTGGGATTTTTTACTGTGTATCCCAGAATCCTCTAGCCACCATAGGTTAAAACTCCCAGAATCCCCTAAATAGCATGGCATTTTTCAGCATGGAGGTCCCAGGATTTAGCATCTTTGATATGTCTTTGTACCGAAGGTGTGCCCAATGGTCTCAGAGTTCTTTTCTCTTCCCAGAGAATTCAAGGAATTTAGTGAGGGGTGCACCTAGTAACAGCAAACTCCCCCAGAAGTCTTGGAGGGAAGCCATCCCAGTCCAAACTGATGGGAAACAGGTGCAATTTTGTTGCACAGTTCCATCCTTAGGAACTTAGGGCCTTTCCTCCCAAGACTGTTTATTGTGCTATCATTCCACTTTCAGCCTCCTCTGGAATCCTGGGGTTTGCAGTTTAGGGAGGGGCATTCAGAATTCTCAGCCAGAGAGCTCTTGGGCCTCAGGAAACTACAAACCCCAGAGTTCCACAGGATGTAAAAAATGGAATAGTAGTGCTATAACAGTGTAAGGCAGAAAGGCCCTTAGCGTTCACATTTTTTAGATGAGTATCTAGACTTTGTGATCATTGCTGAAAGTTCCAGAGATGCTACCATTTCCCCAGGCTGTGTGAGCAAAAGTCAGGTTTCAGCATAAATTGTTGAATGCTTGAAACGCACCATTGGAATCTCACAGAGGCAGAAGGTTGCTGTGTAAAATTAACGATGAACCCTTCTCAGATACAGGACTCAGATAAGGCTGCCAGCTAATCCAAAGGTGTTTTGTGTCTGTTGTTGTTATTATTGTTTAATTTTTTAAAAATATTAATTTTCAAATTCTTTTAAAATGGAAAGGAACAATTAATTAATTACATGGAAATACAATTGGTCCTCCACATTTGTGGGGTTTCACTTTCATGGATTTGATTATTTGTGGGTTTCTCCAACCCCTCCCCGCCTCACACCTCAAGTCCTCTTTTTCCAGGGGAAAGTTCCCTCTCGGCAGCTCCAATCAGGCCACATAGTCCTTGAAAAACCCACTTCTGGTCCTCTTCCTCTTCTACCAGCCACTGCCTGAGGATGGCTCACAGGCCAATTTCTCAACACCAAAAAACATCTTCCAGTGTCCTGCAAACCCCCAAGGAAGGAGATGGGCAAAAGAGAGCAAATATGAGACCACCATGCCAATCTACCCTATTTTCCTCTCCTTTCCCTGATCTGGTTGGACCCTGGGTACCTGCTCTGCCCACCATGCCCCTGCCCCCCTTTGCACAGACACAAACACACATTTTTATTTTTGTGGTCTTTCCACTCTTGCAGGGGTCCTCTGCCCCTAACCCTAGTGAATGTGGAGAGCCAACTGCATATGTCACAAAACCTCCATCAAGGCACCTCTTTGAGGTTCTGAGAGGAAAAAGGAAGACGGTAAACACAAATAATTTTCTCTTTCAAGATATTTGCTAGCTCTAGATATTACACACACATTCTTTAAGCTTCTTTTCACAGCCAATTGGGCACAGAGAGGATTGGTTGGTTGGTTTAGGTTTCTATCATGCCCCCAAGGGTTCAGTTGATAAAAGGATTCCCAAAGATTTTGCTCATTTGCTCATTTTCCTCCCAGAACCTATAGATTATTGGGGGGGTTGAATTTTAATTGACAAAAGAAGCTTTCTTGCTGTAATTTATTATTTTTTTAATGCCATTCGTGGTATTATATGACGCCGTCAGACTAATTGCAATAAAATGAGGATCCTCATGCCTTGATAGGTAAAGGGCCTGAAATTAGAACTGTAAACAGTAATCACTTAATCAGTGCAGTTGTTTCTATAGATCTGCAAGGTCCTCAGGGCAGTGACCTAGGTAACACATATTGACATAGGGTGTCCCATGGAGTTTACTGCTCCAAGGCATTCACAATGCACTGATCATGCTGATTACACATAAAACCTCCAGAACCTCTTGGCTTTGAGGCACAGGGTTCCACATTTTATTCTAATTAGTTTGATATAACAGGAGATGCTTTGGAGGATATGCCTGCATAGGATTTTTTTAATTAAGCTTGCAGTCTTCAGATTTAGCATTTCTAATTTTCACAGCAATTAAATGGATGGTCCTGCCCCAACGGTATAAAAAGAACCAGTTTGGAAATGTTTAGAGAGCTAGTGTGGGGGTAGTGGTTTGAAGATTGGACTATGATCCAGAAGACCAGGATTTGATTCCCTGCTAAGCCATGGAATTCCCCTTGGAGACCTTGGGCATATTACAGTCTCTCAGCCTCCAAGACCCCTGTAATAGAGTCTTCTTAGAATCACCGTAAGTGGAAAACAACTTGAAGGAACCCAACAACAAAAACAGCAACGAGGCATCAGGGAACATGAAAAAGGCCATCAAAGAACAGAACAATCATATATTCTTGCAAATAGAGGATAAACCTGTTTCTGGATTGTATTATATACACCAGACTACATTTATATATCATTATATATCATATGAGAGCCAGTGTGTTGTAGTGGTTTGAGTACTGGCCTACAACCCTAGAGACCAGGGTTCCATTCTCCACTTGGCCATGGAAACCCAATAGGAGACCTAAGGCACGTTGCACTCTCTCAGCCTCAGAAAACCCTGTGATAGGTTCACTTTAGGGTCACCATAAGTTGGAAAACAACTTGAAGGCATACAACAGCAACAATAACAACATCAAGGGAAATATTGAGGCAGCACTGATGCCTCGTGAAGAGACTTCCATGTCTGAAGAATGCATGTATAGAGAATTAATTCACATCACTTGTCCATTATAGCTCAACAGAGATCCAATGTATTGGGTCAATATGCTTCCACCGACTTTACTGTCAGGCCATTTGGGAATAAGACAGGGCACAGAGGCCATAAATAAATTCCAGCTTTTGCAGAGAGTCTGGAAGTATTGCTGTTTTAGACTACAGCTCCCAGAATCCTCAGCCAGCAGTGCCAATGGCTCTGTTAGCTGGCAGATTGGGGAGTCCATGCAGCAACTTCCCTAAGTGCAAAAGAACAAGGGATTCTCACAGTCTGTGTGCTGCTTGTAGTTCATCTGTTGGAAATAAGATGCTGTAACTGAAGTGCCTTTTGCTTGGGATGGGGAATCTCTGGCTCTGGGGCCTCCAGCAGTTCCATCTAGTCCTCTGGAGTTCCATAGATGGCTATGCCACCCTTCCCATGAATAGAACGTGGCTTGATACTTCCTTAGTTTTGGTATGGATTTTCCTTCCATTCTGTAAGGCTGAAGTACATCTTCTAGCGGTTAGGTAGGGGCAATGAGAACCTTTTAGCTTGTATTTTTGGCCCCCTATGTTTGCTTTTGACCCTGTCCACCACTGAAATATAGACCCCCTAAAAAAAATTCTAAACCTGAATTTGTCTCTCCACCTATTTTTGACACTGATCCAACAAGGCCAAACTGCCATTCTTTTTCAAGAGATTCTGTCTCAACCTTGGGCAATAAATCTCACCCAGCAGTTACTCAGCCTCCACCTCCCTTTTGCGCTAAAGGCTAAGCAATGTGTATGGAAATGCTTTGCTGGTGCAGAATTGCCACCGATTTCAGGACAAAATCGAGCGTGCTGCTTGGCTCTGAATATAAATGTTGCCGATTAGCCCGTAATAAATGAAGTAGCCTAGAATAGTCAGGTTGCCCAAATAGATACTTATTAAAGGTTTGCTGTGTGCTGTTACTGCACTAAAATGTATCCACTGGGCATCTTCCTTTGTCAATTTAAAAGAAAAATCAATGACGAGAGGAGCTAACAGGAGCAAAACAGAAATGGCTATATGATCTGATCGGGCCAGTAAATCCATCCCTTGTAGGCATACTGGCCTACACCACTGCAGAAACAGTCATAAAAGCTGCCCAGCTCTTATTACTTTTGGGGTGGGCAGGGAAGAAATGCATTCATCCGGTGGTCCTCCTTTGACTTAATGTGCCTGCGATGCAGCCGACAGGATGTGTGTGAGAGTGCGACTGGAATTAAATCAGTGCATCGAGACACCTCCACAGGGCTTTTCAGATGTTGGTAAATCTCTCTTGCCTTATTTACTTTCGGTTCGCTTAAAAGCATCTATCACTTTATCGATAGTCGCGCAAGAGGGAAAACGGACGGAGGCCAGGCTATCAAACAAGAATGTAATTCTGGATCAACTTGGGAGCTGAACGATGGTTATTTGTTTGTTCCTGACACTGTGATTAGACCAGCAGGAAGGAAACTTGGCTTCTCGTTCCTGCTTCACGCCACAAAGACAAAAAACAGAGGAAGGAAAGGAAAGATGGCATGGCCCCATCCCAGCCAGGTTGTTGTTTGACTGCTTTTCCCCCCCCAATACTCAGGCCATTTCCGCACCAGCCTGTTATAACGCGATGATTCCACTTTCAACATCCTCTGGAATCCTGGGGTTTGCAGTTTCGGGAGGGGCCACCCGGCCCCTCCCGAAACTGCAAACCCCAGGATTCCAGAGGATGTTGAAAGTGGAATCATTGCGCTATAACAGGCTGGTGCGGAAATGGCCTCAGAATCCTGCAATATGTCCAAAAGAATACAAGTGGGAACAATGGCAGATCTCATACTATATACAGACGGATAGCACCCATATCTTCTAAAGTGCATAGATAGGAAGAATATTCAAAATTTTTCAAAATATAGTCAAAAAGGTGCCCTAATGAGAAGATTCCCAGTGACAAGAATTTTTGCAGTTTGGGCCTTGTTCCACACAAAATTCACACTTTATACGGATAGCAGCATGTCTTTGCGGGAAGAGATATTTCCTACACAAAACAACTGTGTGTGGATTTTGTGTAGAATATGCCTGAAACTGTCAGTAGTCTTCAAATGCTGTGCAGAAACAGGAAAATTGCTAAAATTACTCCTTGCTTCCTTCACGAAGAGAATTAGTAAAGAATTGCATCCCTCTGAGCACCTTGGTTTGAAGACAATCACGTACACAATACATAACACACTAATGTGAAGAGAGGAAAAAATATTTCTCCATGTCAGTTCCATGAGAAAAACGAATGGTATTTTCCCAAATTCAGTGTTGTTTTTTTTTCCTTAAAGTGGTATCATTCACTTATCGATAAACATTTCCCAGATCACTAAAAACCTTGAAATACTTCAAAGATGAACAGATGTACAAGCTTTGGTAGACTATAGACAATTCAAATGCAGGAAGTATTATTCTCCATTGGTGAATACACATATGCTTGAATATACAAATGTGCATATGGAAACAGAATGATTATAGATACTAAGGCCAGGTAATCAAGAAATGTGATGATTACTGGGATATTTCTAATGGTTTGATTATTACTTTTTAATGTCTTTATTGTCCGATGTGTTTTTAATGTTCCTTAATGTGTTTTTAATGTGTTTACTAACCGCCTTGACTGCTTCTCCAGTAGAAAGATGGAGTAGAAATGTAATGTAAGCAAAGAATGGATGGATGAGATTTGTGAAATTTTTATGCAAGTGTCCACAATATGTCAGAAAGTCACGATGGCCAATCATTGGAGAAAATACAAATCATCTTAATTTTGTTATGCCAATTAAAATGTATAACCCTGATGTATGTGACAAAAGCTTGGATGCAGCCGAGACCAAAACAAATGTAATCAGTTGTGGGCTGTATCCACCGTAGCTTGATATCGCTTCAACGGCCATGGTTCTTTCCTATGAAACCTTGGGATTTGTAGTTTTCTGGGGTATTCAAAATTTTGTACCAGTGAGCTTTAATGCTGTAGTTCAGGGAAACAGGCTAAAGAACTTTAAGTACCTCTATATATCCAAGGCTTCCATAAGCCAGAGCTATGGAAGTTAAAGTGGTGTAAAAGTGCTATAATTATGCACTGAAGACACCTTAGAGAACCCAAGATAACTAAAACTGGCAGATGAGGAATCAACAGCTCAGTGATCGTGCATATCTTTTGCGTGCAAAAGAATAATCCCTCCTATTAAATGGATCTCAGATAGGAAGACAGGAAAAGACTGCCACCTGATGCCTACAGAGTTGGAACCACATAGAACAGATAACACATGGTTAGTTAAGTGGTGCGTCATTTCTCTGAGCCCACTAAAAACAAGCGGAACAGTTTTTTCAGAAAGTAGTAATAGTGCATGCTGTTTTAAAAAAGAAACTCACTGATGTTACTTGTTACACTGAAAAAAAAAATCATGCTTTTACAAATCATCGGTGATACTTCTATGGGTATGAGTCCCAGCTGAAGTAGACTCCCTGAATAAATTGTTGAACGATGAGCAAACTCATGTGTAAATTCTATTGATTCAATGGGTCTGCTCTAATTCAGACAATCCATAGAATTCAGGTCCTTATTTTTCAATAATGCGTCAGTGGTTAAGGCTGTTACCAAGCACGACAAACAAATACCACCGTGGCCTTTTCTCTCAGCAAATCTTTTATTTAAAAAATCTGAAAAGGCCTCATCTGGTTGCAAAAACCGGTCAGCGTCCTTTGGCTTCTTTTCGTCTCCTTTGTTTAAGCACCTTACCTTTCTGTCTGCTTGATTTGTACTTATAGTCAGACATGACAGTGTGGCACACATGTCTATTAATTATATGCAAGTGACAAATGGCCTCTTGACATTGTTCTTTCACAAGATCATGATGTCGAGATACAGAGAAGTAAGTTCTGCAAAAATACCCTCAAGCATTATCTATATTTTAGCTTCAAATTTAAACACACACCCCAACTCTCTCCTAGTAATGACTTTGCAGTCCAGTCCAGATGGTGGAACTGGGTGCCCCCATGCTGGCCAAATATGTGTGCCACAAATTAGGTCAGAAGAGACCTCCAGGCATAGCCAGGAAACTCCAGCAATAATGGGCTTGCAGTTAGCCTCCAATGACTCAACCTCTTAGAGGAAAGCAACTGGAATATTCCCACAAGATGGCTGATTATCTTAACTCCTCTCTTTCTGACCAAGCAAGCTTCCTTTTTGTCCCTGCACCTGTCCAGCAACTACTGAGCTATCAGAATGGCCATTAGCCCTTTGTCACCTTATGCTAAGACCATTAGCCCATTCCAGACCTCATTGTCCACTCTGTGAACTCCATTTTTTACTCCGCCAGAGATCCATTAACACCCCAGCCCTCTAGACAGAAATAGAGTATTTAAACCCCAGGTTTTGGCACAGTACACCAATTGGCGGTCACCACTCTGCCACTCTGATTCCCATTTGTGTTTTGTCCTTAGACTTGTGTCTAAGCCACATTGCTGTTTCTTTGCTGCTTTTCCAGATTGGTAAATATCACCCACTTTGCCCTAAAATCTTGCTATCCAAAAACTTTCCTCCTTTTTCCTCCAGTTAGCCTTGTGTGATTGACTGCTTGGATCTTGTGTGTGTGATTGCAATTATACCCCCAAAAAACATATTAAGTTTATTTTTGGATCTCCAGCTGGTTCTTCCCTGCCGAATTACTGGTAAACATAGGTGTAAAAGATCTCATAAGGGTACCCCCATCTTGCGGGCCTCCTCTTTGAGCTAATATTCCCCAGCATTTCACAGAGATACTGGCATCATGGATGAACCCCTGAGTCAGCCATGTTTTGGGGTAACGAGGAGAGGTTGGACACAACGGCCTATGGATCCCCTTCCAAATCTGTGATTGTAACTCAGAAAACATATTTTTCTGGACTGAAATTCCCAGAAGCCCCCAGCCATGCTAAAAATAAATTATTTCCCATGTAAACTCTATTGCTCGCTTATATCTTTTCCTGCCCCAGCTTGTTATTCTTGGTTGTTGTTGTTGTTGTTGTTGTTGTTGTTGTTTTTAAAAAGATCTCTTCTCAGTGGCACTTTTTCTAAGGTACCATTGTTTCTTTGCCTGGGTTTCATGATAGTCATTTTATGTATAAATATACCCACACATCAGTAAGGAAAGTCACTGTTGTGTATTCATCTGTTGGGATAGTAATGAGGGCTAAGTTAGAAGTGTGTTCTTTTCCCCCTTGCTACTTACTAGGAAAATCTAATTTTCTCCCTTAGTTAATAACTGACACTACCCACAGAGTTCTCCCTTGTGAGCTGCTGCTTGAACTCTGCTCAATATTTGGTTTGCCTTTCTCGAGTATGTGTGTCATGTTGGCTTGTATTACAGCCTACCCCCCCCCAACACCCTATTACTTAATGAGAAGCAGAAAAGACAAGCCTGGAATGCTTGACAAAAGAATTCAAATGCCAACTTTGGCACACAATCTTTCCTTGTTGTCAATATGTAACTGTGCCGGAGTACCTGAGGCAAGATTTTGTTCCACATCTCCCTCCCCAGGAAGAAAGATGGAGGTGTATTGAGTGCAAAGAAGGACTGATTAGGTTTTTTATTGTATCATTTAATGCCTGCGGTTCCGTAATAATGCATAGGTAATAACTACAAGGGGGAAGGACAAAAAAAGCAATGAGTGGAGAACAATCAAGCAACTGAATGTGGAGGGATGAGGTGGCCGGGCACAGGGCGTGTTGCCACTGATTGAAAAACTCGGCACTGGCACGATGGCAGACGGTGCGGAGTTGTTGAGAGGAGGTATGATTGCGCTTAATGGCGAAGGTGACTCGGGACAATGATTACCTTTTTGAATGTTTAAAGCTTATAATGAAAACGCTGATGATCTTATCTGTGAGGACAACGTTTTATTGTCACATATTCTCCAGAGAGAATGGTAGCTTGTCAAAGGCAGTGATCAGTAGGGTTACCAGAGCAAAAACTGAAGAGGGGTCTTGTATCCATGTGCTTAGTCCGGAAACTTCAGTTAGTTCAGAATATGGCAGCCAGGTTGGTCACCGGAAGATCTAAAACTGACCACATAACACCAATTCTGAAGTCTTTGCATTGGCTGCCTACTAGTTTCTGGGCACAGTACAAGGTGTTGGTTCTTACTTTTAAAGCCCTTCATGGCTTGGGGCCAGCCTACCTGCGGGATCGCCTTCTCCCATATAATCCACCCTGCACATTAAGGTCCTCTGGGAGGAATTTACTGCAGCCAGTCAGAACTAGGTTGGCTGCGGTTGCCCAGAGGACCTTTTCTTCTATCGCTCTCAAGCTATGGAATGGCCTGCCGGAGGAGACCCAGCATATTACCAGTCTTGACTGCTTTAAAAAAGCAGTCAAGACTGATCTCTTCCGACAGGCCTTCCCAGACTAGTGCTCCACCACCTCCCACCAACTGTCCTCCTGTTCTTTAATGTAGTTAATGTATTTTAGGGGGTTGGTTTTAGATGGGTTGGTGGGTGGGGAGGATTGGTTATGTTTTAATGCTTTTAATGTATTTAATGTATTGTTGTAGTACCACCTCGATTCATGGGGAGAGGCGGGATATAAATTAATTATTATTATTATTATTATTATTATTATTATTATTATTATTATTATTATTATACAGAAGAAGGCATTTCAACAGGCATTGCTTGCTACCTAGTTGTGTGACTAGCCAACACCTGCTGAAATTCCCTCTTCCATACAATTATTTTTCATATCTATAAACATGTGCCCCAAAATGTCCTCTAAGGGCAGTGGGAGCCTGCCCACTTGGAGCCTGCCTCCTACCACAGAGAAGGAGAGGGCTTTCTCAAAAGGAAGTGAACAGGAAGTGACTTCCACTCACTTCCTGTTGTTACAAAAAAAAAGCCTCCTCCATTTTTCAATATGGCAACCCTATCTACTTCGGAGTGACTGTACAGCCAGGGTGTGATGTAGGGACAAGATGTCAAGTTTGAATATACGAAACAAAGTTTTAATCAGCTGCCAAAGGAGTCAACTATGCACCATTTCAGACCAAACAAGCTTACATACCTTCCTTCCTTCTTCCAAAAAGCATCCAGGCCTGAACTCCTTGTAAGAAGGAAGAAAATCTAATACATTTCATCTCTTGGACTTTTTTTTTAATCCTTTGGATCAGTATAAAACATAATAAATAAAATATCACTTTATGCTGTTGTTAAGTTTCAGATAAAGTGAAATTTTGAAGGAAGTCAACGGGAAAGTATCTTATCTTCAAAAAGATGTTGAAGAGCTTTAACAAGGTCAGCACAATATCTCCATCAGGAAGATGTGCTATAGGGCAGAAATATGGAAAATAAAATTTAATATCCCCAAAAACAACATCAGAAGGCAAAGATAAGCTACTGTGGAAGGTTAAGGCGGCACATTACCTGCTCAGGAGACCTTGGAGGACCACACACACACACATAGCACACATAGTCTTGCCAAAAAATGCCTCTGAACACTCTCAAGGGGACATGCCAGGCATTTTCTCCATGTTTTTTGTTCTTGCTGGGCCACTGTAGGTGCAGAGGGGGACTTTTTTAACAAAAGGAAGGGAGTATAAGTCACTTGCTATTTCACTGAAGCCTCTCCTGGGTATAAATTTGCCCAGGGAGGGCAAACCACAGTGGAAACGCCCCTTACACTCCTAAAGGGTATTTTGAGACATGAGGTTTGGGGTGGGGTTCTAATGCTATGCTGTGTTGGTTTTCAGCTTTATGTATGTAAGATGAATTTTAATGTTTTCATGGAGAAGATTTGGGCAAGTTAGTCCTATTTAATGTTGGCTACCTTACAGCAGGGCTTAGAAATGATGGCAAATCTAAGGACCAATTTTCTACCCCTCTCTGGGTTCTGCACAGGTTGCTCAAAATGCCAAAAACATGGAAGTGGCTGCAACATCACTTCTGGTTTTGAAAAACAAAGGAAGATTTTTTTAATATTAGGCATTATGGAAGGGAGAGGGAATGCAACCTAATTAAAATGCAAGTTCCTGCTCCTGGCAGCTTTGAAAAGAAGCTAGTAGCCTCCAGAGGTGGGTGGGCAGAAAAATTGCAATTCAGGAAGTCAGGAAGGGTTTATGGTCACACAGAGAGCTATGGGGGGTGTACTTTGACCAACCCTGCTATATTAAGGCTTCTTCAAAGGGTAAAATATTACTTGGGGATCCTTGGGAAGAAAGTCAAAGGCCACCTTTAAAAAAAGACAGTAGCAGGTAAGAGTCAAAGCAGTACAAATACTTGTGAAACTCACCCACCTACCTACCCACTGTTACATCCATGAGCTGCGGGTATGAGTGAGTTAGGAAATCCACTCTTTAAATCCTAATTTCACCTCAAACTTGTTAGATGATACTAGGTGAGACACCATGCTCTCAGCTTCAGTCTTCTCTTTGGAAAGCTGAAAAGATAATATCAACTTTACTCTACACAAGGATTGTTAAGAACTGTAGAAATAAATGCAACGTTGTAAACACTCTGGCAGTGCCTTGATCGAGATCTAGATATACATCTAGAAATGGCGATGTACACAAAATCTCTCGATAGCGATGCTGGCAGTCTATTCCCAAAAGAGTGCAAATCATGGGCAAGTCCTGAAGGAATGAGAGGCTGAAGACATGCTGGATTGTGTAATGCTGAATGTTACCTCCTGAGCTCCTCTACTGCTACAAAATCCTATATCCAAGCTTCTGGAAGCCTCCAACCTGTCTCCTTGTGCAATTTGACTTCTAATCCTGTTGCCAATGTTGTTTCCACTTCTGGATTGAATCCTGAGAGGCAGAAAGATTTTTGAATACCACATTCTTTATCTGTTGCTCAGCAGGCTCTCCTCTGGCTTAGCTTTTGAAATACAGTTTGTGGTTGGCAATCTCGATCCTGCCAAGGCCCTGCCACCTTGCCAAATGAGGAAAACAAATCTCCCCCTCCACCGACACAGTGTTGCAGCGTTCTTTTGCTAAGACCTCGCATGACAATGCTTCCAGCTGGGCAAGCCCCAAGTTGTGAGAGATTTGTTTGTTGAACAGTTTTGGAAAGTGGGCGAATTCAGGATTTGAGTCGCTGCAACCATTGCATTGCAAAGAGGTCGTGCTGTTGATAGATGCCACATGCTAATAAAATTATTACTACTACTGCAAAGTGCCTTAAAAATCTCAAAATCTGTATGAACTTCATCCGCCTACTACCTCTTCCTACAAATGGGAACCTTTAAACAGCAATCGCATAGGAGCAGGTTTTTCTCACCATGTGCCAAAAGCCAAAATCTGGGCTTCATAAACCAAGGCTAAGCAACATGTGATTCTCTTCCAACAACATAGTCATCAGCCATTTAAGCCTTCTGACTTTGCTATTTGCAGCAGAATGCAAAAACTGGAGACTTGTCCAGGGTCAATATGCAATTGGTGAATGTCAAGAAGTACGAGGGAAAGAACTGCAAAACCACAGCTCATAGCTGCCCTGAGAATGGGTTTATCTTCCTAACAGGAAGACCTTTAAAGGATTCCTATTAGTGACAGTGCTCATGTAATGTTGGCTTGTTCAGACTCTTGGAATGTATGTAGAATGTGTCTACACTGCCAGTTGTAGCATTTTAATACTAGTTTGGCAGTCATGGATCCATCTTACAGAATCCTAGAATTTATAGTTTGGTGAGGTACTCAGAATTCTCTCCTAGAGACCTTTAGGGTAGTAATTCAAGGGAACTTCTCCAAACTACATATCCCAGAATTTCCTAGGATGGAAACAGAGGCCATTTCCACACCACACTGTAATAGTGCTATTTTTTCCACTTTCAACATCCTGTGGAATTCTGGGGTTCGTAGAGAGCCAAAGAACTCTCTGACTGAGAATTCTAAATGCCCCTCCCTAAACTACAAATCCCATAGGATGTTGAAAGGGAAATAATAGCACTATAACAGTTTAGTGCAGAAATGGCCATAGCAATTATAATGACATCAGACTGGCATATCTGTGTAGTGTGGATCCACCCTTGGCTGCCTTCTGGTTTGACTTCCTCCTTCTGACTCCTGGCTCCTTGATGTCCAACTCTGACCACTTTTGGATTGGACAGCTCAGTGTTTTAGCATTTGTCCATGGCCTATGGTTTGAGAAGCCCAAATCAAGTAGCATTACCATGCTAACACCAATACTGGCCTTCTTTTGTTAACATTTTTCATTTTCACTGAAAAAGGAAGATGCTTCTCCCTTTGTTTTCACAGCAACTTTGTTGTCAAAGCAAAAACAGCGAGCCTGAGCTTGGTGTAATTAAAGTTTGATCAGACAAAGGCATTTGGTAAGGATATGCTGTGCTGTTGAATCCGCAAGGGGCACAATTAACTGATAAGAGTAAACTAATTGTTATTCATATTAAATTAGAGCACAGGTGACTTGGAAAATCTATAGACCCTCCCATATGTTTGGTAATTTTTAATTCTCTCTCTCCCTCTCTTTCTCTCTCTGCATTGCAAATTATGCTTTATAGGGCTCTTCTGGGATTTAGGTTACAGAATTGGAACATGGAACTATCTCTAATGTGAACACTCCCTGCCCTGATTAATGATATGATGAAAACATAAATGTGCGCATCAGAGGATTTAATCTCTGGGTTTTGCATATTAATTTTTTTTATTATTATTATTAACTTCTGAAGGTTTTCAGGGATGTGAAGAACTATTCTTTCCTGCATTAGCATCAATCATATGGATGTAGTTTACGTAACAAGTTCCAGTATCTCCATGCATAATAAGAGCACTTCTGTATGTAAGGCCATAGGAACACTGGTGTTGTTACATTCATCTGCATCTGTAATAGAGAGACACAGTACTAGGGCAGGAGATGCCAAAAAGGAGGAGAACATGGGGAGTCCAATGTCAAGGTTGCCATGTTACTAATGGCTGCAAGACTGAAAGATTCTGGCTGAGATTTTGAGATGTTGCAGAGCGACATAACATGGTAAGAGAAAACAGATGAAATCTCCCAACTAAGAGCAGCCTAATTCTCCATGCTCTCATTCCTTTGTGGTCACTATACCCACAGCCTTTTCCCCCTCTTGCTACCACTGCCTGCTCCAATGCATATCCTCCAACTGTCTTGATTTGGTGGGGGTAGTCCTGATTAATCCTATGTCATCCCACCTTTCCTACTGCTTTTAAAATGCTCCAGTTTCTTTCTCCTCTTCCCACCTTCCTACTTCGTCCTCAATTTATGACAGTGGCTGCAAACTCAGTACAAAGAAAAAAAGTAGTTTGGACTCAATTAACTCAGCAGCGGGAAGGGAGAAAAGGAAGAGCGATCTTGCCCTTCCCAGGAGGCTCAAACAAAAGCAAACTGCTGAAGCCTCTCCTAGCTTGTGTTGCCTTCCTCATTAATAACTTTTTTCATCTCTGATGTTGCTGGGCCACATGTGTCCTGGTTATCAGCTGTGAAACGTTGAAATAGCAGCATTCTTAGGTCAGAATCCTGTTGGTGTCCCACATACACATGCTTTTGTTGTGAAGTCCCACTAAGTCAGCTTTGATTTATGGTGACCCTACGAAGGAGAAAACTCCAAGTCATCCTCTCATCAATAGCCCAGTTCAGGTCTTCCAGACTAAGCATAGCCATGCCTTCCTTGATTGACTCCATCCATCTGTAACACGGTCTCTGTCTTCTACCTTGCCAAGCATTGTTGTCTTTGCTGGTGAGTCATGTCTTCTCTTGAGATGGCCAAAGTATGACAGCTTCATTTTAATTATCTTGGCTTCTAGAGAGAGTTCAGGCTTGATTTCCTCTACAACCCATTCATTTATCTTTTTAGCAGTCCAACCTCTGTTTAAAGACTTCCAAAGATGGTAAGTCTACCTCCCTCCTCCATTCTACTGTTGAACAGCTCTTACAGTTAAAAAAAAAAAAGAGTTCTTCCTAATGTTTAGCTAATAGTTTCCAACAGGATCATCATCATCATTAACATCATCTTGCAGCATCCAATGAAGCCTGGATGAGAATCCACATTTCTTCTTTTCTGGAGCATAAGCTACAGTCACCTGTCTTGCTCCACCAGCAGGGAAGCTGCTCAAGACTCTTTAAACCTGGTTACAGAATAAAGCCAAATCAACCAAAGCTGCTGTGCTTATTATGGGCTAAAGGCAGCAGATGCCTGTTAGCTTCCACGCTTTCTTGGGCTAATGATCCATTGCGACTGGAGCAAAGTCAGGGGAACGTCGGCAAGCAAATGGTTTACCAAGTGGCTGAGAGCCGGCAGGAGTGATTCAATAACCTCTGGGCACTCCATCCACAACCACAGCTTCTTTCTGATCATTACTTTGGCCAAAGGCCAAGGTAGAGATTGTTCAGAGGCTAGTGCCTCCTGCCCAGTACTAAATCAAAAGCCTTTAATAAAGTGTCCTCAGTGGGGTTTTAATTCAGTGAAAATGCACGCCTCAAAAAAAAACAAACAGAAAACAATATTCTGGCTTGCTTTGCTTAACACTGCAGCAAACGAGCCAGTTTATACAATCAGCAAATCTAGTAGGTCGTGCAGGTTTTCCCAGACTGCACCATTCCAGGATATTGGGGGGGTGAGAGGTGGCATAACTTTAAACTGCTTTATTTTGACCTGTTAAACTGTTTAATGCTTGCAGTCTCTTTAAATTAATTTTACTGATTCAAGTAGTTTTAGATGGCCCAAGCTGATTTTATTGTACGTTGCCCTGAAATCTTTAGATACAGGATAGATTATAAAAATTGTAATAAGTCACTAAATAGAGAGCAATAAAAATCCCCTTTGAGGCAGGGAGTTGAGTCCCACTACTGTATTAAAATACAGCATCTAAAAGAAAAGCAAAATTGGTCACACCTTCAGGGAAAGCAACTGAGCTTAATTATAGAACACATTCTTTGCATGTAAATGGAAATCTTAAAGACCTTTCACACTGCACAACGATAGTGCTATGCTTCCATTTTAACTGCCATGGCTATATCCTATGCCGTCCTGGGATATGTAGTTTAATGAAGCACTAAAGCTTTTTGGCTGAGAATTCTAAATACAGTTGGCCCTCCACATTTGCAGGTTTCACTTTCACAGACTTTGTGAGTTTCTCCAACCTCCACTTTCCCACTTCACGTGTTTTTTTATTCTGGAGGAACCCTCTCTCTCAGTAGCTCCGACCAGGTTGCACAACCCTTTAAAAACTCACTTATGGCCATTTTTCCTCTCCACCAGCCACTCCTGACCAGCTAAGGATGACTTGCAGCCCAATTTCTCAGCACCACAAACCCTCTCCTGGTGCTTTCCACATATCTAAGGATGGAGATGGGAAGCTTCCAGGAGAGGTCATTCATCATTTTTATTGCAAGAAGAAGAGCCATCTGGCAAATTCTGTGAGGACTGGTGGGAGGCAAAAAGCCTTTGGGGGAACAAGCGGCCCCTGGGCAGCACATTGCCTGCCCATGCTCACTCCTTAGTCATCTTTGGGGTGAGGACACAGCCTGAGCTCCTGATCTTGTTGCTACTGTGAACCATGACAATGGCTGAGCTTTCAAAATGCTCCTTCTCAGTAGCTGGTCCCAAGTTGTAGAACTCCCTTCCATGGAAGGACCACTTGGCTCCATCCCTGTTGTCTTCCTGCACACAGGCAAATACTGTTTTGTTTAGGCAGACATTTGTTTTTTGTTTTGCTGCAGCAGACTCAGCTCTTAATGGAGGAGCATTCCATTTCTATTTTATTGCGGGTTTTTTTTTTAAAAAAAAACCCTGTTCTTAATCTGTGTTTTAAAGACAACTGTGGTATGATTCTCTATTAACTTCTCCATTAGTAGTTTTTCCATTGTAGTTTGCTTTCAATGGTTGTGCTCCACCTTGAATCCTGTGCAAGGATATTATGACATACATACATACATACATACATACATACATACATACAGTAGGAAGGATGAGGGCAATGACCCCCAAATAAGAATTCTGCCCCCTCCATGAAATTTTCCTTCAATTCACATATTTCTAGCATTGCCAAGAGTGAGCGAATCATATTCACTGTGTTCATCCTTCCTTGGTCCCTTGGCCTGCCTCTTTTCTTTGGACGCCTACACTGTCTTTCTAAATGTTCACCTGAAATTTTAAGGTATTGTAATGCTAGACCACGGGGACCAAAGGAAAGTTCATTTGGGGTGGAGCAGAAGTTTTATTGGGAGGAAGACCATTGTTTTGTACCTCCCCTAGTAACACTCCTGCCACTACGTCTGGCCAACTTGGGAGGACAACACGTTTCCAATATGCATCTTACAGCACAGCTTCCTAGAGGTTGTCACCTGGGAAGGAGATGTTGCTAAGACATCTTTATTCCAAATCCTTTCTTCTCGACTCCAAAGTCCCATTCCACTCACAGAGGAGTGCCAGTTTCATCCTTTCTTGTTCACAGCACAAGGTTCCTTTCAAGCAGTCAGTCTTTCAAAATAACAGACTCTCGACAGAAAGCATGAGGGTAAGCAGAAAGGGTAGCCAACGGTAGCTTCTGAGCTTAACTCATCATCAAGACAGCTATAAAGAGAGGCTTTGTCAGTGTGCAGGAGCACACACTGCCATGAGTGCAGCATTATCATTTTTCCTCTTCATCCCACCCCCCAAAATTTGCCTGACGCTGCCTCTTTGCTCCACCTATTGTTTAGAAACAGAAAAGAGGCCTCTGCTCCTATCAGCTTGGAGCTCCAGCTGGCAAGTGAATGGAGATTCTCTGGAGAGCACCAGATGGCGAGTTGAATTTGCTGAGGAGGCAAAGGAGGTGGGGAGAGGAGATGCTGCTTGGCCCTCTTCCTGCAAAAGGCCAGTGGAAGTGAGGCAGACTTCAGCCTTATCTAAACCAGGTGCTCAGGGTTGAGAAGCAGAGCAAAAGCCTCAGTTCATCCAATCTTTAGGCAAATTCTGGAGTTTCTGTCTGGCCATTCCTCCCTGTAGTCCAGGGCTTTGATGGGCAGAAGTTCCTCTGAATACCAGGAATTGATTACTCCCATCACCTGCTGCTCCCCAATCCTTATAAACAAAGATGATAGCAATCAGTGTGGTGTAGTGGTTAGAACACTGGACTACAGTTATGGAGACCAGGATTTGAATCCCCACTCAGCCATGGAAACCCACTGGGTAACCTTGGTCAAGTCACACTCTCTCATCCTTAGAGGAAGGCAAAGTCAAATCCCCTCTGAACAAATCTTGCCAAGAAAATCCTACAATAGGTTCCCCGTAGGGTCACCATAAGTCAGAACTGACTTGAAGCACACAGCAACAAGGAACTGAACCTGGTCCTTCTGTTTGTAACATGCAGAACTCAGAAAAGATGCTTTTAAAATGACAGCTCTCAGAATTCTTCAGCCAGTGTGGCCAAGAATCTCCACTTGTAGCAGGGAATGCCAAGAGGGGAAGAGCTACTGTAAGCAAACACTCTCTCAGGATGGAAACAAGGGGAATTTGCCATGACTGTTACCAGAATTCTGTCACAATCACCCACTTCTGATTTTGCTCCTCTGTTTTTCCCTCCTCTTCTCCATCCATCCATCCATCCATCCATCCATCACTTTCTCCCAGACTAGGACTCAAGGTGACTTACAAAAAGTCAGAAAATTACAATAACAACACATCTACTAAAAAGACATACAAAAGCAGAGATTAAAACAGTACTACACTTGCAATGGAATTAAAGTCATTTAAAAATCTTACTTTAAAACTAAGAGTTGTTTTTTGTTGTTGTTGTGTGCCTTCAAGTCATTTCTGACTCATGGTGACCCTAAAGTGAACCTATGACAGGGTTTTCTTCATAGAATTCATTCAGAGAGGGGTTGCTTTTGCCTTCCCCTGGACTGAGAGAATGTGACTTCTCCAAGGCCAATCGGGGGTTTCCACAGCTGAGCAGGAACTTCAAGCCTGATCTCCAAAGTCATAGTGCAATGCTGAAACTGCTACACCATGCTGACTCTCCCTAAGAACAGTACAGCATCATAAAAAGCACTTTTCTTTTTTATAATTAATTCCCAATGGATTGCTCAAAAGGCCATATGCCTCCAAGTCACCTATTGACTTATACTGAGCCCATGATTTTCCTAGGGTTTTCTTAGACAAAGACTCCTCAGAGGTAGTTTTGCCAGTTCCTTTCTCCAAAATACAGCGTACAGCATCTGGTATTCATTGGTGGCCTCCCTTCCCAATACTAACCAGCAATGACCCTGACTGACAAGCTGGGATATGTCCAGAAGAGGGTGAGCCAAATGGTAGAAGGGTGGAAACCATGCCCTATAAGGAGTACCTTAGGATCTAGGAATGTTTAACCATCTAAACATTAGGAAGACCTTCCTGATGGCAAGAGCTATTTGACAGTGGAATACACTGCTTGGGAGTGTGGTGGAGTCTCCTTCTTTTCGGGGTTTTAAAAAAAGGTTAGATGGCCACTTGTTGGGAATGCTTTGATGGTATATTCCTGCATGGCAGAATAGGATTGAACTCTGTGACCCTTGTGGTCTCTTCCAACTCTATGACTCTAGAATCAGCTTCTAAGATCAGACAGGATCTGGTGCCTTTAGGGTATTCAGGTCCATATTTCACTCTTACTTTCATGGCGGTTAGATTGTTTCTTGCTTCACTCAGTTGTTGATATTTTAATGCAACACATTCTGTGTTTTCAGTGTTTTGTGAAAGATGTACCTGTAAGCAGGCAAAATTAATAACTGCTTGACTGTCACTGTTGACCCCAGCATCTTGCAAACATTTCCAGCTTCCCTGTCCATAAGTGACACATACAGCTTGGGAGAAAGATCCTTTTGGACTAATCCAAGATCCCTATATAAAAAAAAATCACAACAGTTTCATAATATACATTTTTAAAACACATACACTCAAGTCGTTTATTTGCAATTCCTTACTAGCAGAGTGGGTAAGACAATCTTACGGCCTGATATGAGCCAGGGATAAAGATCTGCAAACACAAGGGGATTTCCCCAGTCCCAGCTGTTCCAAGAACAAGCGAAAACAGACATACACAACAATGCACACCAATCTAGATGGTAAATGCCAAAATTCTCCTCCTTAGGCAGAGTGCTTAAAGCCAACTTCCACCCGATGGATATAATTGGGTGCTATTAATGTTTTATAGGGCCAGGGCTAAGCAAAAACCTTAGGAAGAGCAGAGTAGCCATAAGGCTGTGAAGTGCCATTTGCTAGTTTTAGCTGATTCCAACACAGACACACACATATGGACATGCACACAGGTATCCAAATGCAAACAAGGACTTTTCTCTACCCATGGACTCCCAGGTTTGTTTGTTTCTTCTAGAAAATGGAGAGAATTCCACAAAGAAATAAACGGGTCAGGCAAACCTTCCATTTCTGTATAAGTGAAGGTTGGGGGGAGGGGAGACATGAGAAAACCCCAGAGTTCATTTCACACTGCACAATTAATTAATTGTTCAATTTGTACACCCCCTTTCTTCCAGCATGACATCCAAAGCAGCTTACAAAAGCTAAAAACAAGACTAACTAAAAACCTGAAAATCAAAAAGTGAAAATGAAATGAAATCATCATCACTTTAAAGCAACTGAAATTTTTAAAAAGTATGAAATCATTTTAAAAAAACATAATAACAAGGTTAAAAAATACAGCACACAAGCCCCACAAAAGGCTCCTTGCCACCAACTAATCATTAAAAGCCTGTTTATGGTACTAAGATGACACTTTTAACTGCTATGGCAGCATCCTATGGAATCCTGGGCTTTGTAGTTTGGGGAAGGCATTAAAACTCTGTTGACAAAATTTCTAAATACATCTGCCTAAACTGCAAACTCAAGATTCCATGGGATGGAGCCATGGCAGTTAAGTTGGAATCATAGTGCTATAAAATGTGTGGTGTGAAAGGGCTCTTAGTTTGCTTCCTTTTTTCATAGACATATATCTCCCCTAAATTGGGCAAATGCAGTGCATCAGTTTGACCATTTCCACACTACACTGTTATAGTGCTATTATTCCACTTTCCACACCCTATGGAATCCTGGGGTTTACAGTTTAGGGAGGAGCATTTAGCATTCTCAACCAGAGAGCTCTTTGGCATCAGTAAGCAACAAACCCCAGAATTCCATAGGATGTAGAAAGTGGAATAATAGCACTATAATAGTGTAGTACAGAAATGGCCCCTGTGGGGAATATTGGGTAAAATTCGGCCATACAGGCTTTTAAAAAATCCCTCCTACATCCCATTTAGTGCTTGGCCTATCTGGTAAACAGCTTATTTTACAGCTTGGGGTGATGGAGAAATGAGGAGGAAGCTGCTTCATAAATCTTACATGCATGTGTAGAGATGTGAGTGTGTGTGTCTGTGTGTGTTTGTGTGTATATTTAACAGATTTGTCAGTTCCTGCTGTGACTGAGGATCAACGTGGAGATATCTTGCAGTAAGAAATAGATAAACTTTCTGAATTGGTGATGAATATCTTTTAAAAAAAAGAAAAAATGTGCTCAGCCTCTTGTGTCATATTTTTTTAAAATGCCTACAAAAAAGATGTGCATATTCTAGAAATGTGCATATGCATGCTTTTGTCAAAATGCAGCATGCATTCAAAGAACCTATGGTTAAAAAATATTCACAAAAATGGAAATGTCTGTCGGGGGGGGGATATAGAAATATATATGCAGTTTATTGGAGGGGAACTGCCATGCAATTGATATGGAACGAGGCTGGTGGAAGAAAAGTGGTGGAACGAGAACCTTGACAAAACTGGGCATGCCAGACCTGGTCACCCTTATGGTGATTGGATTTGATCCCAATTCTTAAGTCTAAAATCAAAATTCAGGGGACTATTGCATCACAACAGCTGTAGCCAACACCCTGTGGAAGGTCTCTTAGAGACCCAACCAAGCTGGACAGTTCCATGGAGTACCCAGTTCTTTGTCTGTGGTTCTGCAACTTGGACTGCCACCAAACACCTCATCCTTAACTTAGTTTCCTAGCTGTACTTCTAAAGCTACACTTCAGCTCCACCTTCTGGCTTCCAAGCTTACAAAAAAGAGGTGAGATCTATGGGATAGGAGAAAAGTGGAGAATATTGCATATGGGCAGGGTCAGAAGTTAGAGTGGGCAGAGGTGGTCCCAGTTTGCGAGGATTTGGAAAAGAGAACATCCACTCTAGGAGAAGGCAAAGGGAGTTGGAGGAGATCTTGAAAATGGTGGCCGTACCTCTCTGTTAAAGAGCCAAGAACTCAGACATGAGGAAGGGTTGTACAGTGAAGTCCTATTTACAAGTTAAAAGGTGAAGGAAGAAATATAGAGTCTCAGTAATTCTGTGTTTCCTGTTGGTCAGCCTGTGAACCAGGCCAGCAGCAACTCTTTCCAAAAGGAGCTGATGTGCTAGCCTTTGGTCCTGCCAACCACAATGTGAACATTGTGAACATTGTCTGCTTCCATCATCATATTTGCCCCCTTCCCTGAAAGCGCAGCAGTTTTCTCATCGTGCCCCCCAACCCGTTGGGTTTCTCACATCTTCACCATCACCCATTGGGCTGAACAAACATCCCCCTTCCCCACCCTCCCATACTGTCTCAGGCTGCATTAAAGTCTATAGGAGATGCTATTACAAATGGGCAGTGGGGAAGCCGATCCAGCTAGCGGGGGGACTCCGTGAAGGCTGGCTTGGCTTCTCTTGCAGGCAGAATTGCCCCCCTGCTTGAGTGGAATAAATTGGTACAGACCATTAGCAGCCTCTAAGGTCCTTCTCTCTCTCTCTCTTTCAGAGGGGGCGGAGGGGAAGGGAACTGTCAGTGTTTCTATAGGCATAAACCCATCAACCACAGATGTGAAGCCAGGGACTGCCTCTTTTCTCTTGCTCCCTCCCACTGCCCTTTCCCCCCTCTCCCTTTTCTCTCTCTCCCTGCAAATCCACCCCCCCTTTCTTTTACACTCTTCCATTCATTCTTCCGATCCTTCTTTCTATTAAAGGCTGGCTTTTTTGCATAGAGACTGGGGGGAAGCCGTGCTCTTCCAAACAAGACTAACGGTGCAAGAAGAGGCAGAGAAGTGTTGTGCGACAATTATTAATTTTTTTTTTAAAGATCATCATTATTAGTATTGCTCAGAGGAAGAAGGGGGAAGGATTCTTGGTGGGTTTTTGCTTGGATTTTTTAAAAATAATAACAATCAAAGAGCCAAAGGAAGAGGTTTGGAAGAACCGCATGCAGGGAGATGCTTTGAATTGTGCCTCTGTTTCCAAGGATTAAAGGATGAATAGGCGCTGCTGCGATGGAGAAAGAAGGCAATTCAAGCTACCAGAATAAGGTACCATTCTCTCTCGCTCGCTTGCTCTTTCTTCCTCTTGATGGCTTTTGCTGAGCACGACAGAGTTCCTTTATGCTTGGGGAATCTCAGTCTTTGGGGTTAGACAGGGGAGAACAGAGAAAGCGATAGACTTTTCCTTTAATGATGTAAAAGGTCTTTGCTTGTCCACATTTGGGGGACAGTGAGGATGATTTTGCGGGGAGGAGATGTGCTGCTGAAGTTGACTGAGGCACAAGAAAGCACTTGGGCATCTGCCATGGCAGGTATGGCCAAAGTGGCCAGCGTGCCACTATTGTTTGGCTACAGACCTCTGTCTTGCGGGTCTCCTGGCAGAACTAGCATGCCTTTCCCACCCAACCCCCATCTCTGGCTCCCATTTGACAGCCAGATTTTCCCTTCAATAGCCTGATCTCCCCAGGAACGGCGGTTTGCCTCTTTGTGATGAACCGCTATAGGCACGCAGTGGACAAAGCACCGCAGCCCTCTGCACCCTCCCATCCCCATCAAACACACGGATGTACACAGAACCATAAATATGGGCATGTGAAGCTTTACAGCAGGCAATGAGAGAGTTGGCTCTCTCTTTCCTCCACTTTGTCCCTCTTTGCAAAGAATAAATGATCCGCCCTGGGCAGCTAATTTTTTGCTATATCCTGATAACTTCTGCACAGACTTTAAGGGAAATCTTGCTTCCTTGGGGCTAGGGGTATGTGCATGGCATGGGGCAAGCGAGGAGGATGAAAGGCTCGTAGGGAGGAGGGGCAGGTGTGGAAGCAGATGCACAACTCTTCCTGCACACAATGTCTCTTTTGTGTGCGGCCTCCCTTTGCGACGTGGTTTCCTCAACTGGCATTCATGTCTCTGGGAGAGGAGAAAGAGCCCTTTGAAAACTTCAGCAGCAACAACAAAAACAGTGGCAAGAAAAAAAGGGGAGCATGTAGGGTTGGGCTAAATTTGGATGAAGCCCTAGCTTATCTCCTCTCCCCAAAGGTCTCTCAAGCATGGCTGACACTTCCAGTCTGCTCTGCTGGTATAACTGTGTGACTAGCGGCATTGTTCCTGAGCATCCTAGTGTTTTGGATGACTTCCAAACCACTGGGATAACTGAAGTTACAATATATGTAACTTCAGAAAGAAAGAAGGAAAGAAAGGCTGGACTGTCTGACCTCTGGAGAAATCTTGCCTTCTCATACCAGGAGATTTCAACAACCAGGTCCATGACCTTTGCCCTTTTGCTCCTGGTGGCATGTGGCATAATGACATTCTAGCCTGGCACTTGGTAGAGGGTAGTCTGTGTGAGCCTCCTGTTTGCTTGGATTTTGGGTTTCTTTGAGCTTTCTAGTCACTTTCAAATAATCAAAATAGTAGAACTAGCATGAAAAAGTGTGAGGGTTTTTTTTTTCTTTCCAGTTTGCATCTTGGTCTTAGAACAACAAATGTGTGTGTGTTGTGTATATCTGGAGTAGATGAGAACGTGCTATACACCTGTACTTGCCAAAATACAAAGGGAGAAAATTTGAAAATTGGATTGTTAGAATTAGGGGAAGAGCCCGGATTCAGGGATAGAGCCCATGCTTGATGCTTTGTAGGCAGAAATCTCAGGTTTGGCCCTTCTTATCTGCAAGCTAAGCTGAGAAAGGCCTCTGTCTGAGACCCAGGAGAGCCACTGCTAGTCAGTGTAGAGACCTTACTGGTTGGCAGCCGTTAGCTCCCATGTCACTGGAGTGGTGAATTTGTTCCAAGTTTTAAGGCAAACTTTGAAAGAATTCTCTAAGTTGTGGCACCTATTTTGGAGACAGAATTCAGCACCTCAGACAGTTCCCTTAAAGGTTTAACTCAATCTCTGAGATCGATTCATCCACCCCACCAAGATGAAAGCCACCAACCACCATTGAACTGTACTGAGCTAGAAAGACCAATAGCCTTGCATCAATGTTTGAGACAGTTCTCAGTTTTCCTTTCTATGAACCAGGGAGCCACATTTTACACAAGTATAGATCCTCTGTCATAGTGATATTGGCCATATAGCCTCTTCAGAATACAGCCCAGCAAACGTTGATCAGGGTTAAGATATCTTAACGAACTGCTTTATGTTGGGGTGAGACGTTATGCAAGCTTTGAAGTGTCACAGAGTTGTTCAGCAAGCACAAATTCAGTTGCTCACAGTCAGGACAATGAAAAGGGTTGCTTCGGTGAAGATCAAAAATTGCCTAGGCTAATATTTGCCCTGTATTGCTTGGGTCCAGGGTATTCATCCATACAATTTTTCCTGGGCTTTGAGTTCTTTGGGAAAGGCCTTTCTCTCAAGCTGTCCACCTTCACAGGGGTGTCAGATGAAAACTCATGAGAAGGTCTTCTGGGTGACTGCTCCCAAGCTTTGCAAACTGGGTCTCTTCTTTTATGTCTTTTATTATTCTGATTGGCTTGACTGGCCTTGTAGGAGCTGATTATTTGTAAAGAAAGGGCTTTTGTCTTCTGGTTTATTTTAAAATAAATATAGTTATCATTTCTTAGCATTTTAATGTATATTTTTGTTTTAATTATGCTGATAGTTTATTTATATTTTTAAGAATAACTTTTCAGATGCTTTTACCAATATTTATCATTGTCTGTACCTACTTTAATTTCTGCATGACCCCATCATTATTAATAATACTAATACTAATACTAATAATGAAGAAATAAAACCACTGAATCCTACTGATTAGTCAGGAGTAGACCTATTGAATCAGTTATTAAATGCTGAGTCAACACATTGGTAAATCTCACTGATTTCATGTGTTTATTTTAGCTGGGATTAAAACTGGGATTCCAGGAGAAATACCTGGCAATCCAACCTGACTTCTCCCACTGCTATCATCCAACCACACACTTTCTAATACATAAGATTGTGGAGAGCTCAAAGCTTCCCCCCTTCTCAATTTTTCTCTGTTTTCAAAAGGAGAAACTGTGTTTTGAAATGTGCATTCACTTTAACAAACAAATTCTACCTATTTGGATTTTGTGCTCTGTGTCTACAACCCAGTTCAAAAGATCTTGAGAGAAACACCTCCAGTTTACGAACACATTGCAACTGGAGTAAAACAGACCACCAGTGCCATTATGCAGCTAGTGTTGTGTGCCTTAGGCAACAGGATTATTCATCCTTTCAAGGGAGGAAAAAGAAGTTGACCACATCCAGAAGAGAGAGAAGGAAGAATGGACAAGATCTGTCTATGTGTACTAACCTCATGCAACGGTGAAGAGTTTATTGCTCGTTCGTTCATTCACTGAGCCAAATTACAGCTCCCCCTAAAAATAGGAGTTTATAATGAAACGTTCTCAAGCCTTCCAGCATAACCCTGGAAGCTGGAGTCATGAGTAAGCCATCAGCAGTCCTAATGAGAGCCAGTCTTCTGATCATTTAGAAACGGATGACAGCTGGAGTGAGGACACTGCCAGTAGCAAAGACTCATCAGCTTCATGTGTACTCTCAGTTACTCACTTTATTTCTTTGTAATGCTAGCTCCTGGTTTCTTTCTTGGCTGAGCCATCTGGGAAATAGCTGTGATGCTCCATCCTACATTCCTCCACAGATTGTTGGTCAGGGTGCATTGCTGGGCCAGTATGACCTTTTCCCTTCTTGGTAGAGCTTGCTATCAGTGGCCCCAGAAAAGCCTGACTTCGTTCCCTGTAACAGAGAGCTGTTGGAGCTCCACACATTGCTGAGGTTCACTTGCCCTCTGGCTTAGCCAGCCCAGCCACTGGGGAAGATATAACTAGGAGAAGTAGTTTGTGAACCTCTGGAAAACCAAAGATTATCCACTCCTGCTGTAGGGTACAGATGGAAAGAAAATTCTCTGTTATTCATTTCCTGGTTGAAAATGTCAAGAATCTTCTCAACCAGAATAATAGAGCAGTAAGATTTTGGCTACTTTTCTCCAGTTAGTCAAATGTCCTGAAAGCTTCTGGGGGACTTTTCTTCACAAAGAAACATATGGCATTTTTTGTGCAGGAAATGTGGGTTTTGTACCAAGAAAAAATGTATTTTTCAGAACAGAAAAATCCTCCAGAAGATTTCAAGATGCTCAAACACAGGAAAAATACACTGCAAAAAATATTTTTCATTTCTTCTCAGAGGGGAGAAAACTACAGTGATTATTCATCTTTGCACATGAAGATGAGAGAACTGAGGATTTTCATCCCTACTATGGTGTCCATAACTACGTTGTGGCTTGATTCTTGGTCAAATGCTTTTCATGGCCTACAGAATTCATTTGTGGTTGCTGTGACATGAGCTTGGCCTGATAGATTCTGTTCCTTATCTGTAGTAACCTTGAATGTGCGGAATGGTTTATTTGGGCAACCTATAAAAGGAGGGAGGGGAGAATTACTATTGTTCCTGTTGTGAATTGCTGTCAGGTCCACCAGGACTTAGGGCAACCTTACAAATGACATTCCTCCATGTCTCGTTATCAACAGTCCTGCTCAGGTTTTGCAAACCCAAAGTAGCCATGGCTCCCTTGTTTGACTCTCATAGCCTGTAATGTATTCTTCCTCTTTTTCTGTTGCCTTCACCTTATCAAGCATTATTGTCTTTTCTAATAAGTCATTTCTTCTCATGATACGGCAAAGTGTGACAGTATCACTGTACTCATCTTGGCTTCAGGAAGAGTTCAAACTTTCCTCCAACGCCACATTTCAAATGAGTTGATTCTCTTCCTATCACCGTCCTTCGCTGTTGAGTTACTATCCAGTTCAAATACAAGCTGAGAAGAGCTGTTAATTGCCACCAAGTTTCACCTTAACTGGTGAAAATATGGAGGCTTTGAGGGAAGATAAAGGTTTTATCGATGATGGAAAGGCATTTCAGAAGGCACTTTCAGACATGGATGAGCTCTCTCAATTTTTGCCAAAAAATGTAATTTCAAAGGAAAACAAGAAGATCTTGATTGAGTAACTCTGTGGGAATTCCAAGGGAAGCTCAAAGTTGTTGTTTAAGATTAATCACATTTGTTAAGCTGGTTTAACACATCTCTCTCATACAGGGTGTTTTGTTTTGTTTTGTTGTTTTGAGGGGAGGGATAAAATCAAAGTATGTTCCAAACAACCAGGATACATCTTTCCAGATTAGTAGGAATATGCTCCAGTTGACCAAGGAAATTTTCTTTTTAACCTTTCTGATCTCCGTCCAAGTCTTCTTTATTATTAAATCCAGCCTATAAAGAAATAACAATTATTTCACTGGCTGACAGGCCAAGGGAAAATTTTGGAAGGGCAAATCAACTTGCCACACTTTGATACTTGAAGCAACAAAAGGAGAAAAGAAAACCCCTGATCTTCTCATTTTTCTCTATCTTGCTGTCTTTTAATAGTGTGGTTATTCAGATAACTGCCCAGAGGCAGGTGCAATAGAGGAGGCTGTCCTTTCTGAGAGACCCGGAAGGCTAGTTGGAGATACTTGGTGGCCTAGCAGCAGAGGCCCTGTAAACTGGATGCAATTCACAGAAGCCTCCCTCGTATTGAGGAAGAGAGTCTTATGATCAGGGTGGCTAACTAGCAGTTAAAAATATTGGATTTAATCTACCGTTTCTGTTCATGCAGGGAAGAAATAGTTATTTTATCTAGTGGGTGGTAATGACTGTGATTCCATTCATGCGAAATGTAAGGGTATGATCTCGTATAAGTAGCTCATTCTCTCCCCATGGGCTTGATCTATTGTTTCACTTTGCCTTCTCCTCTCTTTCTTTCCCGTGTTCTCCCTCCACGGCACCTTCCTGGAAAGCTTTCTTGGGCTGCAAAAGGTGCCCCTTGCCATCTTTCTTAAAGTTCATTGATATGTATGGTGTTGCATGAGCAATTATTAGTTATGACAGGTAACAGTAATATTCAGACGAAGTAGGCTGCAGTCGGCATAATGACCAACTAAAACTCACCAAAACAGGAATACTCACATTATATGCCTATAGATCAGGTGGGAGTGGGAGAGTTTTCTCCTCTCTTTGTAGTTGGAAAGCTTGCTGTGAGAGATCAAAACAACTTGCTTTTAAAAGCAAATAGGGTGCTTTGCTCTCCCCTCTGAACTACCATCCTTGACCCCACCACAATACTATCTTTTCAATTTTCGCGAAGCAATGCCAACCACATAACAGGAGTGGATGGAGTACCCAATCTACCCATCCATCAGGATAATGGGCTAGTAACCTAAGATGGTGGACTGACTTCCAATATTGATTGCAGGTGGGTAGTTTTATTTTGTAATACCTTTTTAAAAACATAAAACCTCCCTGCAAGCAAAGGTAGCATATCTGGGAATTGTTGTTTCTGACATGCGGAAGTATTATGATAGTTTACTAGTCTCAGGGACTTTTTCACTCATAGAAACATTTTTTTAAAAATGAGTTCAAAAATTAATGGCATAATCCATTCTCCCACTTTAGAATAACACCATAATGCCATTATGCACAATCCCCTCATTCTGCTATTTGATACAGACCAGACCCAAATCTTATAAGCAAACATTCAGCTTACATACTTGAGGTTTTTACGTTCCTTGTCCTAAAATCAGACCACAGTCCCATCTACTCCAGTGTTCTGTTTACAGCAATGACCTGGAGCCAAAAATGCTTCCATGAGCTTCTGAATTGTTTTCCCCCAACATAACACCTTCCAAAAGTGTTGGACAACACTTCTCATATTCCCAGAGCCACCATTCTTTCCTGGGAACTGTGGGAGTTGGGAAAACCAGCATGGTACAGTGACTTGAGAATTGGCCTAGCATTCTGGGAAACCAGATTTCAAACCCTCACTCAGTTGTGGAAACCCTTGGACAAATCAACAATCTCAACCTTCAAGGAATGAAATGACAAACACCCTCTAAGCAGATCTTACCAGGAAAACCCACCTTAGAGTCACCGTAAGTCAGAAACAACTTGAAGGCACACGATAACAATGGGACTGGTAGACCCACATCTGAGGACCACTAGTTGGGCAAGACTATTCTAGATGTATAAAGATATATTTTATCCCCAAAGAGATTTTCCAAATTATCCTGCCTCTGTTCATGCAGTGGTGGTTGCTGGCTTTCAAGTCAGTGGGGCAGTCCATCTGCTCCCTATTTTAGGCCATTTCCACACTACACTATTATAGCACTATTATTCCACTTTCAACATCCTATGGATTCTGGGGTTTGCAGTTTAGGGAGGGGCCTTTAGAATTCTCAGCCAGAGAGCTCTTTGAACCCAGTAAACAACAAACCCCAGAATTCCACAGCATGTTGAAAGTGGAATAATAGCAATATAACAGTGTAGGGTGGAAATGGCCTTAGTCCATCTGGCTCCTGTTGGAAATGAGCTATCCAAGGTGCTGAATCTATTTGCAAATGGGGCTCATTACTTTGTATATCTCCTTTAAGTCTGAATTCAATCCTAGATTGGATTCACCACCCCACTTACATGAAATCTACTAACTGCCCCTGTGTACCTGAGCTAGAATCATTCAATGCTGTTGATGATTCTGTCTTTCCTTAATTTATCTAACTCTTTTTAAAGCCATCTAAGCTTGCATTCATTGCTGCATCTTGGGGAAATTAATCCTTTAACGTGTACCTGTTCAGCATCTGGTGCATCAAATCAAAAGAGACTCATTTGGAAGGATTCCTTCCAGATTTCAGGAACCGAACTTTCCATTTTTAAAGCACTTTAGGCAGTTTTGCTCCTGTTCTTTTCCCAGTGAACTGGAATGCAAGAGAGAAGGGTGAATAATCAAGAACTGGAAGCCAAGTTCTTCCCGAGAACAAAGGCTATCCTCCAATAGCTCATCCTCTTTCCTTCCTGTATATGGTGATTTGTTGCTGTTCCACACTGAGGATTGGAACTGCTTTGTTTCTGCCTGGAACTGAGTTTCAGGGAAGTGAACCATAACCAGACCTAACAGCAAAGAATGGTTTTAACCAAAGAAGAGTGATGCATTCCAAATTGTATCCATCCCCTTAAGCCAATATGAATTGTACAGAGAAATCAGGTTCTTTTCACTTCTTTCTCTCGTCGATGTCTAACCCAAGCCTTCATCATGACACATGACAATCTCTTCTCAATCCAAGCTTACATGATTGCATAGGTCAGAGCTCTGGTTGGCTGTATCACTTCCAATCACAGGTGGGAACAACATGCTAAAATATTCCTTCTCTGCCTCCATGTTCAAACCCTCTCCTGTCCTTTGGATACCATTAAGAGCTGGATAGCACAATAACTCCAGTTGTACAATTTTGCCTTGAAAGTCCCAAGAATTCCTGCTAATTCCTACAAATTACCTTTGTTCCTAATATCTCCCATTAAATTCTAACACCAGGAACATTTCAGTTCCTGAAATCTGGAAGGGATCCTTTTTTTCTCCTCCTCTTCTGCATTCAGTACAGTTTTTTTTCCAAACAATGCAGTTCTCTCTCTCTCTCTCTCTCCCCCTCCCACACACACACACACAGTGTTGGCTGCATTGCAAACAAGCCCACAAACACACAGCCAAACACACTCCTTTGTACCCCAATAGTGAGATTAATTTCAATTACACTGCTCAAATTTTAAAAAAGGGAAGAAAACTTGAAGAAGGGTGACAAGCAAGTAACTTCCAAACTATGCACCAAATCAACTTTTCAAATGTGTAGGCTCAACCTTTGACAAGTAGGACTTGGTTTGTAAAGGGTCTGGCTTTTAAAAAAAAACCCACCCGCTAAATATTTGTAGAGTAGTTAATGATGGGGATTCTAAGTGAGGCTTGTAACTGATGTTTGTCAAAAACTTGGCAACTCTCCCAAATCTTCCCAAGCAATGGATTTTGACAGTATAATTTGCCAGAGCTGTTGAAATCTGAAGACTGCATTCCTGAACAGAAAGCTAGTGTGAGGCTCAATCAATACATAGAACAAGAAGTTTGGGAATCTCCAAGAGAAGAGACCCCAGACAAGGAGCCCTCAATCAACACTGACTGAAAACAGAAGAACATTACTTCTGCCTTGTTGTCTGCCCAGCTGGGGAGTCCATCATCATATATGGGAATGTACCCAAATGAAACAGATGAAGTTACTGTAGAAGGAAGGGTGATGATGTACCACTTGGGCAAAGCTGGCTGGAAGGCTCTGGCCTCTGAAATCCAAAAAGCAAATCTCCCACACTCTCCACAATCTAGGACACCCGAGACCTAAAACAAAATCTGGATAGTGAAAAGAGGGAAAACTCAAAGGGCTTTCTACCTAACCTTTTAGCTCTGCTTTACATTTGAAAGCTAGTTCCTGGGCTTCAAAGGACTTTTGTGGAAGGGATCATAAAGCTGCATGATATTTTGTGGTGTGATAAAAAGAAAAGCAGCAAGCGGCCTTCTCCTTTCAGGAATGAGAGTGCAAGGTGTTCTACCTGAAGCTTAATTCACACAACCAAATTGGCATGTTGAGAAGTAGGGTTGGGGAAATCCGAGATAAACACTATGTGTGTGTGTGCGTGCACGTGTGTGTGTGTGTGTATATTTGTGCGTTCAAGTGCAAGGAACAGGAGAGAAGCAGGCATCATGCAGGCATCCTTTGCACACCAAAGAGGAGATGCACGCTAACAAGAGAATACACACTTATACCATTCAGATCCCATTTGGGGTAGTAGTTTATCTGGATAAAATCATATATATTCCCACCCCTTACCCCTGTATAATAAAAAATTTCCATATAAAGAAAGAAGAGGTGTTAGTTTTACACCTGAGTTTTAAAAAGAAAAATGAAGTAGACAGGGAATGAACTTGGGAACTTGCAAAGCATGTCATCTGCATGTACTCTGTAACTGACCTATGCATTTCAAACACACACAAACAGATGCCCCCTCTCAAAAAACATATATTTTTAATAAATGTAATTAGACTCACTTGGAACACTAATACCAGAAAGACAATTAAGAATTACAGTTTTGAAAGATCAACCTGTGAATAAGAGGTGTTATCCAGGGAGTAGAAAGGCAACAATATGTAAGTAGTATTGATTTCATAGTAGTTCAATGTTTTGTCATGTCTTTTTTAGGTTGTTTTTTTTTTCCCTTCTCTTTTTAATGTTTTTACTTTTGCTGCGAATGTTTTATTGTTTTTCTTGTTTGTCGAGTGTAGTTTTATTGTATCAACATGATATGTTCTAATATATACATACACATACACACTGCATTTATGTGTGTGCATTTGTGTGTGTGTGTGTGTAGACATATCATTTTGATACTATCTATCTCTACACACACACATATACTTTTGATTCATACAGTGCCTCTAGAGTTCAGAAAAGTTCCATTTTTGGACTGCAGTTCCCAGTATCGCAGGAATAAACTGGAGTATTTGGGGATTTGTAATCCAAAGGGAATTTCCAAGCTCTGCCTGACCAACTCCAAACATGGCATCCTTTTGGTTCCCAGGTTTAGTGCCTGTCCTGAATTCAAATCAAGACAACTTTGTCTTCACCCCAAGGGGATGGTTAGCCTGTTTGGGGCAAGACCTCAAAGCGTGTGCTCTTTGTGTGTGTTTGTGTGTGTGATTCTGGAAAAATCTTTCTTGTATCCTCACAGTACATTAGCTATACAGGCAGCTATTTCCAGAAGCCATTAATAAAAGTGTCTTATGAGCAGCAAGATTAATTTAATAATTCATTTAGTATGTCTGCGGAAGAGTTAGCAATTCCGACAGGCTGTCGTTCACGGGCTTGGCCCATAACCTCT